>JBAMHX010000026.1:17554553-17566378 GCA_037177515.1 Pseudomugil tenellus
TAAATATATATATATATATATAAATATATATATAAAGTGACATGTAATTGCATATTTATACAGCAGCAAAACATATTAAAAATTGTGATTTAAGATTTTTTTGGAAATTCACAATCACTGCTGCGTCAGGCTTTCTTCTGTAAATAAACTAAGTTCTCACATTAACATGATTCCGTTTGGCATGTAGCTGCAGCAAGCGATGATCTACCAGGGTATTTCGATGAATGCTTATACTAGGACGCATGTTACTATCATTTGTCATGACTTTCCACATCTAACTCCACCTGCAGCTTCCACTCTACGCCCACAAAGGTTTTGTCTAATTGGAAATATTTTGCTTTGACATTTAATATACAATAGTCTTACAGGAAACTTTTCATCCTGCAGGGATGAATGGCATTTGGCAGAAATGGGCTAAAATTACCAACCTACTTCGGTTCGGTCTACTTTCCCTGAGAAACATCATTTAAAGTGTAAATGGGACACAAAAGATAAAATCTTAACTGACTGAAATGACATCTTTATGTCTGGAACAGGTTTTATACAACTGCAGGAAAAAAATAAAAAAATGTTCTGAACATTTCTCAAATAACTGTGTCTATTTTCCACAATTTTGTCTGTATATTCACTAATTATTTATCAAAACAGAGAAATTTAAGTGGACTTCAAATGAAACCAGAGTGTGAAAGAGTTAGGACTGATACGCTTTGAGCAATGTTGCTTTAAATGTCAGAAGATCTGCCTTTTCCCCCATAAACACATTCAAAAACCAATCTGAATTCTCAGACTAAAACGTAATTCTCATGTGTTTAAACTTGCCACTTTTTAAATTCTGTTTACATCAGATAAAATAAATTGCATCACTGCATTCCTCCAGTAGGGAAAAACAAGTAATGCTAAGAATAACTTGGTCACTTTGTTCTGTTGCAGATGGCCGTATAAGGTCTGTCATTTCCTTCAACAGAGGAGGGACATGGAGACAGCTTAGCAAGCCTGAGAATGTGGACTGTGGAGAATTGAAAAGTGTATGTTTTATAGAAAAAAACATCTAAGCGCAGCCTTGTTCTTTAAATCCAGGTCAGATCATTCAGGTCAGTCAGTCTTCCTCAAAACATTTTTTTTTTCCCAGTGCAACCTCCATATTCATGGAGAACACAGTCGAAGGAACCACATAGTCCCCATCGTTGCTCTGTCTGAGCCGACTGCCGTTGGACTTGTTATAGCTCATGGTAATTTAACAGGACTTCACCTGCATTTATGGTCAAACAAGATTCTTTTTTTGTCTTTTATCAAATATATGAACAAATGTAAATGGACGATTTCTTTTCATCAGGCAGCGTGGGTGATTCCCTGTCGTCATCACAGCACCCAGATGTGTTTGTGTCCTCAGACGGGGGTTACAACTGGAGGGGTACACTAAGGGGCCCTCATCACTACAGCATATTGAACTCTGGGGGTCTCATTGTGGCTGTGGAGGCCCACCGTGAAGGACAAGTCAAAACTATCAAGTACTTGAGAGATTTATTTTACTTGGATTAGTCTCAGAGGATTTCATTTAGTTAATTTCGACTGTTTTACCATCAGATTCTCCACTGACGAAGGCCGGTGTTGGAAGTCGTACAATTTTACGGAGCAGCCGTTGTTCTTTGCTGGCCTAGCATCTGAGCCAGGCACCAAGGCTATGAACGTCAGCGTGTGGGGCTTCCGACCCGAAGAAGACGGCCAGCCCATGTGGGTGGCCGTCACCATCGATTTCCAGAGCCTTATTACCAGAGAATGTAAGTCAAGATAAATTTTAACATCATCTGCAACCTTACATACACAGAACAAGAGGTACAATAGTTTGTGTATATGTCAATAAAATATATCTGATGATTAAGATTTTGCGATAATCATGTGTGATGTTGCAACACAAATGGAGCATATTTACATAACCAGTTTATATGACAACAAACTGACAATACCTTAAAATTTATTTTATGAAATTCTATATTTAGAGCTATTTTGTTAATAAATTGTTACGTGTGAGAGTCACTATTATTCTTTAATTTATTAGGTAATGACCAGGACTATGAGGAGTGGTTGGCTCATTCTACAGACATAGTGGAGTCAGAGAGAAATGGGTGTGTCCTGGGTATAAAAGAGACTTACAGGAGGTTAAAAAAGGAGTCCGTATGCAGAAATGGACGGAACTTTGTGGTTAGCAAGAAGCAAAGCTCCTGTTTGTGCACCAGAGAGGACTTCTTGTGGTACGTAAGATGCAATGTGTTACTGGCATTTCATGGATGTCCATGGAAAAGTTAGGAAATTTCCTTTAATGGAATAAAAACTTTTATCTGTAATTTCATTTATGTATTCTTTTGTTTGATCATATATTTTAAAAAATCCAAGATACAATTATTATTGTAATTTAATTTGTAGACTATCGGCTAATTTAATTTGTACTATTTTGCAACACAGTTCTTTAGTACTCTACTATCATTAGAGTAATTAGTGAGACATAAAGGAGCCACAAATGGTTATACAAGGGGTTCGTTTCTCCAAGAAAAGATGGCTCATGTCTCACTATTTTGTTCCAAAATTAAAAAAAAATAAAATAAAACAACATAAGACAAACATTTTTTTCCCACTTCAATACTGTACATAATTTGGCGTACAATGAAAAGATTGTGAAAAAAAATGGGGTATGTTCAGTGCAAAAATGCCAAGAGTAGAAACCACTGTTAGATTACTTATGTGTCTCTGCAACACATCATGAAAAATATCATAGCACCATGTTTAATATAGCCACATGAGTTCGGGAATACCTCACCCAGAAATGTCAGCTAAAAGCGTAAAATGTGAAAATGTGAAAATTCACAAGGTTATCTGGGCATAAGATTATCTAAACTGAAAGGAGTAACATTAACATGCGTGCTATGGTATTATGAATCCATGTTTCAGCTGCTTTAAGAAAAGCAATATTTGACTCGGTACCAAAGAAAAGGAAAAACATTCAGGATGTGATCAGTGAATGATGTCATGACTTCATTCTAAGTTTTTTGTTTCTCTCATTACATTTTAAATTACCTGACAACAAACAAAAATTTCCCAACTTTTCCAGTTTGTCTCACCAACAAGATCTCAGCCTCATCTTGCTGAGGAAACCTCTCTTTTTCTTTTTCAACAGTGATTATGGTTACTATCGTCACTTGAACACTTCAGAGTGTGTGAGGCAACCAAGTGCTGCAAATAAAAGCTTAGAGTTGTGTCTGAATGGAGAGGAGGATGAACTTCTGACAGCAGGGTAACGGTGACTCCTATTTAAGCTGAACACCCGTGTCTCTTTACCACATTCTTACACATCTTTTTGCATTTTTGTACATGTTTATAGGTACCGTAAAGTCCCAAGTGACAGGTGTGAGGGGGGATTCACTCCTCATCTTGCAGTGCAAACAGTCATCAGACCGTGTAGTATGAAAACCAGCCCAGGCCCTCCTTTCAAATCTACATCTTCAGTAGCACACTTTGACACACCGGTCAGTTGGTTTGCCAGGCTAGCCTTCGTTATATGTTCTTTGCGTCTTTGTATTCCCATGACATATCAGTGGTTTTCTGTATTTTCAAGCGAGAAAAGCTGGTGTTGATCCTGGTGTGTGCTGGAGCAGCTGTCATTGTCATTGTAGCGATCGTCTCTGCAGTCCTTGCTGTCAGGAGAGTGCTTTACAGAACCAGGTGAGCTAGGAACACACTGCTACATGCACTGCTGCACACTCCTTTAGGCACGAAGCAGAGCTAATCGCTGTGGCTTTCACAGGGCCCCTGTGTATCGTTTCTCCAACCTACGAATTCAGGATGATAATAATTGCATCACAGCTGATCTTGAGAGTGGTACCAGCAGCAATGGAACAGCCTGCCACCAAGACTCAGATGATGTGAGTTATTCAGAGCTATCATAGTTTATTTTGCCATTTACTAACTGCAAAATGCCCTTAATGACAAGTTGCTCCTGTTTCTTGCTTATATTTTTATGTCCTTGTTTTGCCAGGATCTCCTTGCATGACGAACGACGTACCATTAAATGGATATTCTGAATGATTGGAATCAGGTGTGCTGAAAAAGACTGCAATCGACTTTTTCTTGGATTAATCCTAATATTTTGTTGGGAGGACTCTTGCATCAAGCTCCACTATCCCAAGAAAAAAAAAATTATTAATGTTTATTTATTAAGCTATTTTTTTTTCTTTTATGGCTTTTTTTGTTTTTGATTTGTAGGGTATAGTATATCTGTTTTTATTCCATGTTTTTGCATCTCATGTTGTTTATATGAATATTTACCTGGAGAAATCCTGAATATGTGCGTGAGCAAAAAAAAAAAAAATTCTTCTGTTACCATTTGCTCATTTGATTGTGTTTGCTAAAGTTGAATAAAGGGCTAGATTTTACATGTGGAAACACTGCTCAGGGAAAAAGACAGAAATGAATGAGATATAGTAGCTACAGCTTTTTAAACACAACCTTTCTGAAAAATAAAATGTAAGTATATTTCTCTATGTGTTAGAAACTTGAGTGATTTCTGTGCAAGTAAAACTGGTGGAATGAAAGTTTTCTCCCTTTTTACCAGTGGTCTCCTTAGCTGTGCTTTAAAATATTTATTTGCTAACTGTTGGCGGCGGTAGCGGCAGTAAAGTAGGTCCCATCTGCCTAAAAGTAAGTAAAGAAGAAGAAAACATGCTACGGTTGGTGTTCCTAAAACAAAGATAGTAGGTGACAGATGTATCACTCTTGACAAGTTCTTTTATAACTGCCATGGAAGCATATTTTTATAGATCCTACTTTATGTTCATATCAAATCAAATACTTTTTCTGTTTGTTAGTGTAACAGAAATAAGTTGTCATAGAAAAGTTTATAGGAGAATTACAAATATTTATGCACAGGAAGATGATGAATGAACTGAAAAATGAATGTTTTACAGTCAAATAATTTAGAAGTGATTGCGAAGGAACGTAGCTTATGCCTATTTCTCTTATAATTATTATTTTAATAATTTTTTTAAGTTTTCTATTAATGAAATGTCATGAAAGGGCTGGATTATTTGAGTAACTTTTTCACTCAAAGAATAAATATTTTCATAAACAATGAAGGTTAATGTTTCTCATGTATGTATTTTCTGACTTAATTCACAAATCAAGCCCAAATCCATTTTTTTTTAAAAAAAGGTTTGTTGGTAAACTATAGATTTGCAAGTAAATTTAATTTGTGACTAATTAAGTCAAAAGTTTTGTTTCCATTTATGTAAAATCATAGTTAAAAATTAAAACACAAAACAAGTCCTGTTTTTAAGTAATATTATTTCAAATTGCACACCCTTATCTGACCACTGTAATAGAAACTTAGCTTCAAGGTCGATTTTTTAAAAAAGAGAACAGACACAAATGCTGTTAGAAATTTAATGCAGCTTTATTTGATAATGAAAAATTGCAACAGAGAAATAACAGATAATATTACAAATAGAAATACGGAAATACATATACTTTGGTGAGTTTGCATGTTTTCTCTGTGTAAGTGTGTTCTCTCTGACTTCCTTATACTATCCAAAGGGTTAGAAACTTCACCTTCCCTTCTTCATTCTATTTTTAGCGCAAAAAATTGTGTAGAAGAAAAAAAGACAGGTCGAGAAATACTCCCCTATTCAGTTCAGTTCAGTTCAGTTTAATTTATGAATAATAATAATAATTAAAAAAAAGTTCCCATCACTTTCGTTCAATTTGGTTTTTCCGACAGAGTGGAGCATCTTCTTTCGTAGTTCAATCAGCTACCATGACATTAAAAATCATCACCGTTGGAGAGAGGTTCTGGTCACCGTGGTTACTGAGCAGGTAAGGAAGTTACAGTGTCCTGTTGTAACTGATATTGAATTGCCAGTCTTTTATATATATAGTCAGTGATTGTCACCCTACTCATTCCACTTTCACATATAAATGTTCGTCCCCCCTAAACGAATGCGTTGACATTTAAGCTAGCTATGTTGCCCCTTCCGGTGGTGTATTAGTCTACTGGTCACTACAAGGCTTAATATGAAGCCCATTACTCAGCCTTAGCGGGTTTCCTGTAGATATATTTGTTACTCAAATTAATATATATAACTTTTGAACACCTCGAGAAAACTGAGAGTGTTTTAAGGTTTTCTTTTTGTACGTTTTTAGCTTCTGAGGAAATCGTGGCTGGAGAGTTGCGACGATGTTCAGGGCTGGCGGTAAGTCAGTGGCATTTCCCGAAGACGTCTCATTAAATTACTGAATTTTACAACAAAGTTGATTTGACTTACAGCAACAGCCTTACAGTAAATGTTTCTTAATGAATGAGTGTATTTTCTTATTATTTGTCCTGAAGTGTGTGTGTGACATTGCCGTCTTTATGTGCTCTTTTACAGGTGCATTGAAGTTAGCTGCGCTGGTTTTAGTTTTCTTCTTAGCTGTATTTCTGGCTTTCCAACTACTGGAGATGAACACGGAATTTAGATTTGGCAATGTCGTGTGTGAGTAAGAAATTGATGAGTTGAGTTGTAGCACACGGAAGTAGAGCAGTATTACCCGTACAAGGTGAAGTTGTTTGTATTTCAAAGGTGACATTTAGTTTTTTTGGCCTATAGATGGTTAAAATTAGACACTTTTACACCACAGTTTTACAGAACAGGTCACACATTCTTAAAAAGTCATCTCACACTCACTAGTGAGATCATTTCTAAGTTCTTACACAATAACTTATTTTTAGATTGTCTAATCTTTTATCTTTTAAGGGGAAAAGTAGCTAAACGTAATATTTTTTACACACTTATCTCCAAATTTCTCCCCTGAAATAGGCAGGAAAGTTACTATGTTAAGTCTTCATTTTGGTTAAATTATACTTCAGGAATGTTTTGAAAGAGCCTTTATTTTTATTTTATTTACATATGTGTGGTTTTTGCTTTTCAGCAAGGTATATGCCAGCAGAAGTTGGTAAGTATCCCCAAATTGTTCCTCTTTTTTCATTATTGATAGTAACACACTGCAACAATTAGCTGTGTATTTGGTGTGTTAAGCTTTTGGTAGCGTTCAAGCGTAACTGTGTATCTTTTTATGTGACTGGTCTTCCCATTACTTGATGTGTAAACTGGGTTTTGTATTCCCAGCAACACAACCATTTAAACATAAATGTGGACTGTCCAAGGCATGTCCAGCTGGACACTTTGCATTCAAGATGGCGAGCGGTGCTGCTAGTGTGGTTGGGCCCAGAATTTGCCTAGAAGACAAATAGTAAGAAACATTTTTCTTCTCTTTTTTTTTTTTTTTTTTTTTTTTTTTTTTTAATAAATCTTTTATAAATAAGTGGCTGGTCTTCTTTTAGCGATTAGGTTGATTTCCTCTCTGTTCCTTGTGGTTTAATTGTAAGTTACACATTAAACCCAGACTAGCCCAATGTTTTAGTTTTGTTAAAGCGGAAAACAAATACATCATTTAAAAAATAAATAGACTTTTCTTACTATTTCTTTCTTTGGTTGGGGGAAGATTAAGTTCTTGCTGAGTCATCAGTGGTATGATGATGGTTTTGATCATGTCATGATCAATGGTTATGTACCAGCCCAACCATCATGTTATCTTTACTCTTTTTTTTTTTTTTATTCTTGTGGTGTTTTTTTATTTCTGATTATTTAGGCATCTGCTTTTAAGTTGTATTCTCATTTTTTACCTTTTTTAAAACAGCCTACATGCTAAAAAAGACATCAGACCAACAACAAACAACATGCTTCAAAGCCAAAATCAATTACTTGCAATAATATCCAGAGATTTAACCTCTCAGACTGGATAACCCGAGGCTCAGAAACCAGTGACAGTTCTTTTCAAGCTCTCTAGAAAGCTCCCAGGTAGTGTTGTTGTCTTTACTGTGGCCTCTGTGGTTTAGGGACTCCAGTCAGACCATTTTATTACTGCTGAGTAAGAGCAGATCAATTACTGTGTGTGTGTGTGTGTGTCTTAGGTTTTCCTTTCTTTTGGAAACAAGAGAAGTCCATTTGTCATTTTACATCAAATATTTACAAGCAACACTAGCTGTATGCATGATTGTATGATAAATGCGTAGTACTGTGAAAGTTTAGATTGTTTTTCTCTGAACAATTGCAGAAGTCCCTCCTTTTAAAATGCAAAACAATCAATGTTGTGTGTTATTGTAAGCATTCAAATCAACAATCAAAGCAGCTGTACAAAGTCCTGCTTTTTGTCTTTTTCATGTTTGTTTTCTCGTATTGAATCAATTATTCAGTAAGAAGAAAGTGTCTCCTGAATAGATTGTAGGTTTTTACATTCTTGCTATATCTGTTTAAGCTCTTATTCTTGTCAGACTGTGAAAGCTGCATCTGTCGCAGCAAAGCTGGACCATCTCCTCACCAATCACAGCTAGGATAGGAAGTCTGGCCCGATGTAAAGAAATATACAGGAACATCTGCATCCAGCCTTCCTTTGCACATTAATGCTGGTTGGCATGAACTCTGCACATGCAGCGTGTTTTTTAGAAACGGATGTTATAAGTTGGGAGACTGACAGAAAAAAGAAGCATGTGGTGTGATGGTTAGGACTTAAACTTACAACTAGAGGGTCTCTGGATCAAGCCTCTGCAAGTTCTCAGCTCCAGTTTGCCTGCATGGGTTCCCTTTGGATCCCTCCCAATGACCAAAGGTTTGGTTAACTGGTTACTGGAGGCCTGTCCAGTATGGACCCCGCCTCTCGCTAGCTAATTACTGGGATGTTCTCCAGCTTTTGACTGAAAACGCAAGTAGTTGAAAGCCTACTGTAGTAATGTGGAGTATAATGCTGCCTTCATGTGCTATGGGAAAGATGACATTTTCACCCTGTATATTGGAAATTACAAGTTGTGCTGTTGTGGTCCTAATATAATAAAAAAATATCAGATTTAAATTATATGATAAGCTGCTACACAGGTAAAATATTCATCTGCTGCATCAACAACAAGATGTATCAAAAGTCAAACCGTAGATGTGCCGTATTTTGTTTAGATTATAACATAATCCAATTTTAAGGCAAGAAGGATTTTTATTTGACACGCACAAGTTGTTTAATGCTACATATTTAAACTGTGAGTTAAAACGAGTAAAAACTTTTATTAACCTTCACATTTCCTACTATCCACAATTTCTTTGGTGCTTGCCGCCATTTTGAACGGTCAAATCAGACTCGAGTATCTAAATAATCTTTCAGTTCTCCACTGGAAATTACGACGAAAGAGGGTGTTCATGTGCAAATTTGACGTCGGCATTTTCCATAATTCCCATAGCACATGAAGGCAGCATAAAGCTCCTGATGCAGAGTCCATGTGAGCAGATTCAGTTAATAATGCATATCACTTTGTGGTAGCAGGACTTCCGGCTCACTCGATGCTGATAAGCCTTTAGACAGGGGGGAAGCACTTCATTGTTTTTACCCGTTTTATACACTAGTTTCCTGTACGTAACTTTGTCATATGATACTTGACCAACTAAAAGAAACCATCAACAGCAGATATTATTTGAATAACTTCCTGCATGTCTGTCATGGCAGCATATAGATAAAACACATTTGACTTGAGAGCTTTGTATTTTACATCCCTGCGCCTGAGTTTTACCTGATAAACTTCAGTCTCACTATCCTCCTACTCTCTGCAGCTTAATGAGCAGTGTGAAGAACAACGTGGGGAGAGGAATAAACATCGCCCTGATTAATGGTAAACTTACCAGAATAAATGTCTTACTGTTTGTGCTGATTGTGTGACTCTGACGTAATTAAAGCCTTTTTTTTTCCTTCCGGTAGGGAAAACGGGGGAGCTTATCACGACGGCTTATTACGACATGTGGGCAGGAGGTGCGTTCATTCCACAGATATTATAAAAAGATGAATACATTTTATGTTAACTGTGTTGTACTCCATTTAGATGTGGCTCCTTTTATCACGTTTATGAAGGAAATTAAAGAAGGGACTATTGTAATGATGGCCTCTTTTGACGATCCTGCAACAAAGTACGAATTTTCTCCTCTGCATCTCCTGAAATGTGTTCAATTTAAATAGTTTTACTTTGTAATTGCCTGCTTTGCTGTGCAGACTAAATGATGAGGCCAGGAAGCTGATCTCTGATCTGGGCAGCTCTGCTGTAGGGAACTTGGGCTTCCGGGACAACTGGATCTTTGTTGGAGGGAAAGGCATCAAAACCAAAACCCCATTTGAGCAGGTAAAAATTTATCTTCATTTCACCTTAACGCAGCATACCCTTCATCCAGTATGTACTGTATCCTTGCACTTTGCTTCGCAGGATGCGATTATTGCCACAATTGCCACAATTTCACAATCTTAGACCTCCATGGTGATTTGTCACAAACTCTACTTACATGAGAGACACTCCCTGTCAGTGTGCAGGATTCAGACGGGATGTAAATGCGTCAGTGACTGACATACAAAGCTATTTATCCCAGTTTTACTGTTTAAAGGCAGAACAAAGCAACAGCATGTGTTAAATTCAGAGCTTTACATGCCAGGCGGTTGTTGCAGCATGAAGGAGGTGTTGTTCAGTGAGCGAATGGAGAGATTGTTCCCTTTGTAAAAACTTTATTAAACATGCCAGAGAAAGACATGAGAACATAGTATTAATAGCCAAACTATGCTTTTCTAGCCCCGAAATGTCCAGCAAGTCTTTCAGTACCTGCTGCTACAAAGTTTTCTGCAGGTTCTTTGTTTTATTACTATTAGCTGAATGTTGTCCATATTTTCCTTGCCTTTAAGTGTAGACTGATACAGTAATGTAGTCTATACGACAGCTGTTTGGAAAACACTGTCGCACAACAACTAGATACCTTTCCAGTACCGTCTTCAATTTCAGCAGATATATGTCCATGAAGTATGTCCACAAGGTTGACAGAAATGTGCTGAGACAGTCAAGTTACTCCCATATATGTAGATGTGTGAGCAGCATGTCCTGATTTTTTTTATTTATTTATTTTTTTTTTATTGCCGTTTGAGGTGTTAATTATAAACTGTCTGAGTTCCTGCTTGCAAAGGTCATAAACAGGAGCAGCATTAAGTTACTGAATCATCTTCTGTTCAGGGAGCCAAACTATCTGAGTGAAGTCCAACTTATAAGTTTTCTGATCATAGTTTTTATCAATGCTTATCCGACTAACAGTCTTTTGTCTGAGCCAGAGAGCTCACATGAACGGATTGTCATGTTATTTGCATGTTATGCTCTTATTGGAGGACTGAACCCCCCCAACTCTGTTCAAGCCACGTGTTGCTTTGCTGTTAGCTCATGTTAAAACGCCGCCTCTTCTGTTTGATTCTCAGCACATAAAGAACAGCGCAGACACCAACAAATATGAAGGCTGGCCTGAGGTCTTGGAGATGGAAGGCTGCATACCACAGAGGGAGAACTGATGCCCCCCCCCTTCTGTTCTCATGTGACTTCTTAATGCTTTACTTTCCTGAGTCCAGTCTCACCCCAGAATGATTTGTTTCAAGTTGCCTGCTGGCTAGTGTGGAAAGAAGAGCTGCAACAATGCTTCACTTGAAGTAGCAAATAAAACTTTTAACCTACTCTTACTTTGCTTTGGTACATTTTCATACGATGGCTGGAGCTTATAAATGGAGGTAGTGAGTAGAGTGCACTGAACAAAAGGGAATTCTAATACTTTTTACCTTTTTTTTTTTTTTTTTTTTTTTTTTTTTTTTTCCCCCCCTTTTTTTTTTCCGGCTCCCAAAACTTTGTTTTTTTTTTTTTTTTTTCCTCAAAACCCCTTTTCAAAACCAGAAAAAAGTCTGGAGGGGAAAAA
>JBAMHX010000026.1:17574494-17587554 GCA_037177515.1 Pseudomugil tenellus
CCCCCCCCCCCCCCCCCCCCCCCCCCCCCCCCCCCCCCCCCCCCCCCCCCCCCCCCCCCCCCCCCCCCCCCCTTTGTGTTCGCCGCACATATACACAAAGCAGCAGCCATAATTTTTGCTTCTGTTTGGTTGTTTGTCTTAAGTCTCTTCTTTATGCTCCCATACACATTGAAGAAGCTGTAAAAGGATTCTCATTGCGACCCCTGACCATTGCCCTTTGACCACCACAAACACACCCACGCTACTGTTTCCTTCATTCCTCCGAAGAATAACCATAACAGAAAAGAGTTTCCATAAGAATAAAAGCACCATTAATCCAGAATGACCACAGAGCAAACTATACTCTCATATACCCAACAGCTGTGTATGTCTGTGGTGTAGCGTCACTAGACCCTGCCTTTGTGAGTCTCCTGACAGCATAATCCCTCAGAGACCACCATTGACCCCAGACCTTTCCAAAACAGGTTCTAACCTCTGTGCACCTAAAAATATCAGATATCAGATACAGATAAGTCTGGATAATTAGGAATAAATCAAACAGAGGTCTTGAGAAGGAGCAGCATCACACCAGTCTCTTCTTTCGTGTCAGCATTTTCAGATTTGAGATCTTGAAGCTTGAAACTTTCTGAAGTGGTGTGTTTTTGCAGCTCCTACTGGTGAGTGACAGGCTTGTAAACCAGTTTCATGTTGAGTTCAGTGGATGCAAATGCAGCTCAGTAACATTTTTACTAGTCAGAAAAGATTCTTTTCACTTATTTTTATGTTTTTGATGAGTCTTCAGCATGAGCGGCAGTCACTGCAGATTACTGAAGAGGAGTTCTGCATTTATTTAGCGTTTTTTAGTTTATCTTTGCTGGAGGGGCTGTGTTGTTGGATTGTTGTGTGACATTCTTGATCAGGTCAGTGTTTTTATGTTTTTTATTGTTTTGAAACTCCTGCATGTTTTTGTCCATGTGATGGAGAATCTTCATGACATTCTGTTGATCTCATGGTGTCAGGCATGATGAGGCCAGCCCCAGACATCCAAGTTGTAGGTGTTTCAGCGAGACGATAGGAACCAACATTTAATGGAAATTGCTCCCTTTCATATATTTTTTCTTCCACCCGACTCAGACTTGTGGTCTTCCCATAAATTCTCTGTAGGATTTTTTTCCCCTGAAAAAAAATGTCAAATTACTTTTGATGGTTCCAAAACCACAGCATATAACAAGAAGGACCCGGATCAGGGCCACCAAAATTTGCACAGAAACACTGTCAGGCTCCTTTCTGAAGGCTGGAAGAACCCCCCCCCCCCCCCCCCACACACACACACACTCTTTTTCTAGTTACTGAACTCCAAACAAAGCCTAGCCCTCTTGTTTACATTCAGCTCTGCACATTAACCCCCCAGACTTATCCACAACTGTGTCTTTCAGGATCTTTGACCCCACCCTCCTCCCTCAATACCCTACTATAACCTCACCGCCCTTGCTTTTTACCCCACCTCCAATCCTATGATTGCTTCCCAACACACATGTAACCACAGCTTATCCTGCAGCTGTGTTTACACTCAGTGGGCCTGTGAGAACTTCCTGCTGACCTCAGCAGAGACGCCACACAGACCCGCAGACTCACATGAATCGATGCCTGATCATATGGATCTATTCACACATTGTGCAAAGCGTGTATAGTTTTACACTAAAGTGGGTCAAACCCACATAGACAATGAGACTTTACAAAAACAGAGACAGAAGATTGAAAACTCATGAGGTGACTGAATGTGACTGAATTATGGTTCAAATAATGGATCTTTGCAGTTATTGTGAAACTGTGTCATTTAAGCCCCCCCCCCGATACTATGCCCAGCTTCAAAACACTGTCACCCTCACTAATGGCTAATGTGGCTCACTCTCAAGTATGCACATGGTCTTTTTTTGGTCTTGTCCAGAAAACAAAAGCCTCATTCATAGCCTCCGTCTTGACTTTTCACTGCCTCAAGCTCTGGGTCAGGAATCTGAGATGGATCACCTCACTGCTGAAAAACAGACACATCCCACTTTCAACCAGTCCACATTTAACGTCAGAGCAGTTCACTAAGTTCTCTCAGTTTGGTGTTTTTCGACACACATCAGGCAAAGCAAGTTTTGTTGAGAATATTTACGGTGTTGGAACAGCCGCTTCTAGTGACTGAAGTTAATATAAAAGTCTGCTTTTCTGGAGTGTATGCTGTCCTAGCTAGGTGATCAGAAGATTTCTGCTCTAAAGCCTCTTTTCAGAGCTGGGACTGATGTGCCTCTTTTGTGGATTGGTGTGATTTGTTTTAGGAAGAATGCAGGGTTGAAGTTGACTCGTGTGTGTGATACAACACTAATTTGGCAAAGGAGGTAATAACAGACAGGCCAGCTTCATGAGCACTTTAACATCAAGCCACCATCATTGCATGAGAGTATGAAGTGATACGACATGAAACATGGAATCATGTACACTCTAATGCAAAGAGATAAATAATGTGTTGCGTTTAACATGGGAGGATAGGATATGCAGGATATATGACACATGCGTTTTTTACACCACACTACACCCATCTCTGCGAAGCTAACGTCCTTTCTCCTCTGATTCTACTGTGCCCTAATGATTTGTGACAGGACCCAATGGCATGGATCAGTCTTGTTTGGATTATTTGTGAATGGACCTAAGGCAACCTGGAATGGAGCTTGTTGTTGCACCGACATTATGGAACTGATCTGCGAAAGGGTCTCATGACTTGTTCCACACAGATATTCCATTTTCTCTACTAACCTATAACTTGTGAGGGCTAAATGTTTTATGCATCCTTAATGATTTAGATCAAGTAGCGTTAACACTGCATGTGCTTAAATAGTGATGTATTACTATGTCCCATCCATTCATTTTCTACCGCTTATTCCTGAACGGAGTCGCGGGGGGGCTGGAGCCAATCTCAGCTGACAATGGGCAAGAGGTGGGGTACACCCTGGACAGGTCGCCAGCCGATCACAGGGCCACACATATAGACAAACAACCATGCACACACACACTCCCATTCCTATGGGCTGGGGATCGAATCGGCAACCTGCTTGCTGTGACGCTAAACAAGCAAAAATAAGGAAAATTCCAGCATTTCTGAATGAAAATTAAACTGCCGTTACTATAAATACATAAAGAAATCAGAGGGATTTCTATTAAAAAGATCACTGTGAACAATTTGCCATGGTAACACTGTTCAAATGCCAAGATGTCCCGCTCAATGGTGCAGTGATTGCTGTGACTTTTCTCTGACATTTGCTGTACTGGGTCCAAAAAAAGTAATGATTTAACACAAAAAATAAGGAAAAATAATTATATATAATATTTGGAGTTATAGTGCAGCTTATCTTCAATAGAATGGAAAAAGACAAAAAAAAGAAAAAAGAAAAATCAAACATTCAAGTCTTCCTCTTAATTTGTACATGGAGTGTTCACCATTGTTTGGAAAGCAGCTCTTCAAAGAAACAAATTTTTGGAGCCACTCTGTAAACATGTTTATTTCAGCTGTGAAATGGGACATTTTAACATGGGGGTCTATAGGCATTGCTCTTTATTGCAGCCATCTAGTGGTGAGGGGTGAACTGCAAGTATTTCCATTTCCATATTGGTTCACCATCAGCAGCCAGAGATTGCAGCCTGCTACAAATACAAGAAAAAACATCCCAGTGCTCTAAATCTAATAAAAATTATTTTAGATTTCCCTGTATTTTGGCATTTTGATTGCAAAGAATCACTCCACATCATGGTGCCAAAACCTTATATTTTTCTGTACATATATATATATATATATATATATATATATATATATCTTAAAGGACAATGTACTTAAGGGGAAACCAGTGACTGTAAATAGAGGGGAAAACACATACTTTGTTTTCCATTTTAATGTTGTTTGAAACACTAATACTGAGGAGATCTCCCTTTATATTTCAACCAAATTGCTTTTCAGGAGCACAAAAGACTCACTTTGGAAATAAGATGTTGTTTTTGCATGGCTGCTTTAAAAACAATGTATCACACATTCTGGCCGAAGTAATGACTTAAAAGAGTTATTGCACTCTTATATATGTGTGACATAAGAAGTATCAGAATGATTACAGGCCTGGAGCCATAACAGAGCAATAACTATCCCAGCTGGTGCTGAGAGAGCTATGAGAAGAGAAAAATCACACTGTAATTTCTCTGACATGCTAGCACAGCCTTTCCCCATAAATAGAGACACCTCGCCACCTTGCCAAGCCTTCTGCATCAGTTTGCATCCAGTATGCCCTTCACATTACAACAGAAGTATACTATGCCATAAAAGAGTGACTGAGTGTCTTTCCAGTTTGTTTGTGTCTCCACAGAGACACTGAATCTTAAATGTGTTTATATGCAATATATCCTTTTTTATGCAGTAGCAGTAGTATGAGCTTTCATAGGTCCAATGCACGACTTATGTGCCTGTAGGATGAGCCAACATTAAAAAAAAGACTATAAAATACTGATATAAAGGATCAATAAACAAATGTGACTAAAAGACATCACACTGGACTTTAAGCCAAGGAGAAGCTAATAAATTCAAATTAGTCCCTATTTTTGCCTTTGAGCTGCTGTTAGACACTGTTATAATTTCTAAACTTTAGTTTAATCTTGTCATACTAATAAAAGCAACAGCATCTGTGCATGTTCAAACAAAACCATATGAAAAGCAGCAGGTACAGATTCAAACTTGCATTGGAAAGAGTGAGAAGCCTGCAGAGCTGAATGCTTTAAAAAAAAGGTTTCCGCATCAGTGGCTTTGCACACAACTGCAGAATTATAACCCTGGAAAAGCTATGAAAGAAAAAAAATGTGTACAAGGAAGGCCCCAGACATGGGTGGGCTCCCTTGCTTGAAATTTGGTTTGCGGTTTCACTGTAAGTTATGTGTACTGTAGGAATCATACACCCTCTATTTTTATTTTCCCATTTAAGGCTCTTTTTGGGGGAGTTTGTCCTTGATGTACAAGTGTTTTGGAACAAAATGGCATATAATGAATTTAAGCTTCTCATCAAATTAAATCAAACTATATTTATGAAGCCCTTTACATGCTAAGGCCAACACAAAGTTCTCACACAATGAATGCAAAATTATGCATATTAGTTCAAACAAACCTTCACACACCAAAACAGATAGCAATTAAAAAAAAATGCTCATGAAATTCTGTTTCCCACACAGTTATATGCATGTACACACAAATGAAACAATAATCAAATCTGCCAATCTTTCTGTGTATGTAACTTAATAAAACAGTGTGTTAGGGTTAGCAGCTAAAAAATATGTCAGCCAACTGTAATAACAGAAAGAGGCCGCATCGTATGTTTAGTTCTGACTTGAGAAACAACTAAAAGGCCTGAACCAGAGGACTTCAGGATCTGTGAGGGGCATAATTTCAAAGCAGGTCAGATAAATCAGAAGTCCCAAGACCATTGAGTCATTTATAAACCACTAAAAGAAGCCTGGAATTGATCCTGAGACGCATGAGGAGCCAAAGCAGCTGTTTTAAAACTCGTATAATGTGTTCCCACCCTCTGGTTTTTTTGTCAGAACTCTCACAACAATTGAGTTCTGAAGTAATTATAAGTTTGAAATAGACTTTTTGGGAAGATTAGAGAACAGGGCATTACAGTAATCTATATGATATTGTGTTATATCCACAAAATGACTTTACAATCTTGTTCTGTGTTTCTGTTGCATAACCCCATCTTTTTCTGATAGGCTTGTCTATTTTATGAAAGATTATCAAATTTGTGATTTGTCTTCTGATCAAGTTCTGGTGAAAATATGCTTCAATCACCTAATCTAACAGAATCTATCTCATCAGACTATGTGTTAAATGAAACAGAGCCAACATCTTGTTTGTATTTCTGCTGATAGTTGTGGCTTTAGAGACCTTCTTCCTGACAATATCATACAGGTCATGAAGAATGCTGTGGCCAAGTTATACCTAGAATCAGTGACTTTATTATCAACTAATCTGACGCTCTGATAGACAGAGAGCGATCTTGAATCCATGTTGACAAGGTTCTGTTCATTCTAACCTGAGTATCAGGGCCTAGATTTTCTCATCTCAACTCTGCCCCATAGAAAGTAGATTTCTAATATAAGCATGTGAAATTCCTCTGGTTCTGCTCACACAAAGGCTCGCAAAATTGCAAAGGCTCACTTTACTGTAATACTTCTGACATGCTGTTTGACTTCTGGAACACGGCGCAGAAAAATTCTCCTTGTGACCATCTTATGACTGCAAATAACTACAGAGAAAGTTCATTTTGACATTAAAAAGGTAGCATAGTTCACATAGCCTGAAGCTTTGGGGGTAAAAGCATGGAATGAAAAAGCCTAAATCTGACTGATGAGTGTTAAATAGCATTTCCTCTTAGCTGTTTGTCTTATGACATATGTTGTTTTTGTTTTCTCTAGATGGAGGCAAAAGATAAAATTTTCACATTGTTGCATCAAGACCATTTTTGTTCCATAAATGCTCTCACATGTGGAAAGTGTTACACATAATATTGTGTTTTCTGTCCATAGATTAAGCACATAAACATCAATTAATGACTTATGTGTCTTCTTCAAGTTAATTACACCACACTGAATTGCATCCCTAATTTCAAAAAGTGGGAATGCAATGTTTCTCAATGTAATGATTTGCAAATCTATAGATCACAAAACAAATTGGATGTTGAAATTGAGCCATTTTTCAATTTAATGGAAATTATTAGCTTAGCTTAAATTTGAAGGCGGCAATACATCTAAAAAAAGTCAGGATAAATACAATCCTGGCAAACATAACTGGTATACAAAGGAGCATTTGACAAGTAATTATGTTTTTTTAAAACAAATCTGTAATGTTATTGGATACTGAAAGAATGTGAAAAAAACGGCATGAAAAATGGCAAAATTGTTTCAGAAAGCTGTCCTTTAATAAGTCATACTGAGTATTGACGATCTAAGGCTGCACTGCATTGAAAGCATGATTCTCTGTAGGATATTGCTACATGGACTCAGGAAGACTTCTAGAAATCACTGTGAACAATTCACCCTGAAATTCACAAATGCAGACTTGAGCTCCATCATACAAAGAAGAAGCCATATGTAAACAGGAATGAAAAAACACTGCCTTCCTCTCTTCTGTGAGGCAAATGGAAAACTGCTCTGTGGTCAAATAAATCAAAATATTTTTTTAAAATGAATTAATTAATAAATTACTATTAAATGATCCATTTCAAATTAAATTATTCTTCTTTGAGTTTACATGGAATTTAAATTTTTTAATTAAGGTTCTCATAGCATCATTCGCATCATTCGTATTCTCTTAATTCAGACATGACGGCAGAAAGGATGCAATGACACAACCGGAAATACACAAGTCTCTTCCTGTTTTTAACTTTTTCGGCAACGTGGAAAACAATTTAATAAAAAACATTTTAGCTTCAATTTTGATTAGACAGAGAGGTGCACTTTTTTAATTTTTTTTTTTTTTATTGCATTGCATCAGCAACAGCAAGACAGAAGATTCAGAATTAAGCTTAATTCCAAGTTGCCAATTCCACTCGGAAATTTTCATCTAAATCGAAATGAACTTTTATTCAGAATTAAAAAGGAGTTAAAAGTTTGATGTAAACGTGTCATTGTGTCCTTTATTATGGTTTCAAAGTATGAGAGGTCGGGTGCTGAACTAGTCTGTCTGAAGTCCAGACCTTTCACTTTTCGGACAATATGTCGCCATACTGACATGAGACATGAGCGTCAATTTGGGTTCTCCAAGAAGACTTTTTATGCTGGTAAGAAGCTGTGCTATATGGGATTTTTTCTTCATATTTTTTTCTGCTCTTTTAAGACTTGTTGTGGTGAGTCTCCATAGCAATGAGACTTATTTACCACCAAGATCAACTGATAATGCTCTCCAAATTCAACATTATCAGTGAAATAACACTAATCTCAATGGGCTTGAAAAAAAGAGAAGAGGATGCAGGGCAGGAGTGAGGCAGAGAGAAGACAACTGAGATTTAAACCATTTCTTCCAGTTGTTGGGATGGGTAACCTTACCTCGCTAGCTAACAAAACTGATGAGGTCCATTTGCTGACGAAACATATCTCTGTTAAAGAGAAGATCTGCACAAGAGACATGGAACTGTTAGCTGAAATGAGCCTACATGCTAGCCCCATGATCCTACAGCTTGTCACATCTCAACTCTGTCACCTTGCAGCTAAATCAAGGACCTAAACACAACCTCATCTCCCTCCACATCTCCTGGTGTCAAGTCCAGATGGTGTCAGTCCCAGAGTTCCCTGCTCAAGACAACTATGTCCGATTCTCCAGCACCAGTTCAACAACCAGTCAGAAAAGAATACCAATGATGTGGAAGACATTTTGCCTCGTTCCAGCCAATCAACGGAACCAAATGACTACAGAATTTGAATTTCCCTCTGGGATTAATAAAGTATTTTTCATTTCGTTTTTCATTTAATTTCATTTCCTTCATTTCAATAGAAAACATCTGGAGTAGAATGAAATGAAGATCCAGGACGGCCAATGAGGTAGAATCATAGATCAGACCAGAATAGGACTAAAACTCGTGCAATGGATCCCCTCACTTTCGACATGTTTACAGAGAGTTATTTTATATAAAAGATGCTACATGATGCTAAACATCAATCTTTTCACAGATGTGTTACTCCCATCTGGTTCAAACTAAACTAATATTTTCCTTGAAGAGTGAAAATGTCTCACTCTTAACATCTGAAACACTGTTTGTGTCCTGCTGTGGACATAAACAGTCTTTTAAATGTGGTTTTAATATATTTTTTATTTCCATTTTACACATTATTGCAATTTGGGAATCTAAAAAGAACTGGAATTAAACCAGTGTTCTTTTGATTGCAGTGTCACTGCTTCTGAGCTGCTGAAGAATCCATTTTATAAGACAAAACAAAGCAAGAAAAACAAAATCCTGCGGCAAAAATCTTACTCCTGTTTACACTGACACACTGTTTTAGCTGTACTGTTTTCATCTTGCAACACTTCCACACCAGTCACTCAGTACACTGTACAACAGGCACTAAAACTTTCCAACATTAAAAAGTAATCTCACAATGGCTGTTTTGATCAGAAAGACCTTCAGAAGCCTCCAAGTCCAACTGTGCACACTGTAACTGACAACACTTCGCCAACTTCCCGGCTGTACAAACGCAGCGCTGTCTACTGGGTGTTTTTGCTTCTATAAAAAGGATGCAGGTGTGTGGGTTTAACCTTCACCTCATGATATTCCCCTACACATATGCAGATCTTCCGGGAGCTATGTTGCTTCACATTCCTCTTTGAATGTTGGTAAAAATAACTTTTTGCTCTTTTCAATCCACATTCCAGGTATGAGTAAAAAAAGGTTGATGTTGGTGTCCAAGTCTTCATCCATGCAAAACACACTCATTCCCTCACACAGATATGGACACACTTACGCTTTGTGTGGGACAAAACAGATGTTTAGGAGTACATGTTTGTGGGTGTGAATGGGGATATATTACTCCAGTTGATTACCATGGAGTCTTTTGTGAAGTGTTGCGGTTTCAGAGAGACAGCAGGAGCGCAAGGTCATTGAACTTTGAGGAGGTGTTGCAATCGCTTCTCTCAGGTAACCAATGAGAATCCAGAAATACCTGGTGATAGGAGGGGAGTGGCTGCAGGGCATTCTCTGGCAAAATAACATGTTGATGTATGTTGTTTGTGTGTGTGGAAGAGGGTGTGGAAGACGGAAAAACGGTAGGGTGGGGGAGGGGGTGTTAAACAGCACTAATAAGGTGACTGAAGCAAACACTCGCTAGAGTTGATTGGACAGACAACGGGGGCGTCAGCGCTTCAAACTGCTTCCAAATGTTTGGAGGATTAGCTTAAGCCATAGATGTATGTGTGTGTGTGTGTTTATATTTATGATTTGTATGTATGAGTCTGCTTTGTGTTCCATTGTCTACATGGTTGCTTGTGTACACATCCACCACAACAGAACCATGTGTTTAATTTCAGTGCCTGTACAGTTTTTTTCTCAGATCGTTTTTCACAACATCCCTGAACTCTGCCCCCTTTCTCCACAAATGGCCTCCCATGTTACATGAGCCACGCAGAAACACAACACCATTTGGCCCAAAGACGTCCAAATATGGCCCCCAGTCCATTTGGGCACGCCTGCCCACGCTTTAAGAGGCTGGCGCAAGAAAACCATTCATCCTAATAATTCAATCAACGGCAATTTCATTACTGGAGCACAAGAGACAGATAACAATGCGGCTCATTTTCTTTGCTCTGCCTGCTCAGACCATCCAAGTGTTTTTAAATCACAAATGCAATTACCAACAGCACATCTTGCACAGAGCTGCATTGTGGTGTGGTACTTCCTGATTCTATGTGAAGTTTGCAAACTCTTATGCATGTTTGTGTTTTTTCTGGATGCTTCACCTTCCTCACAAAGTTATAAACTACATACACTATATTAATTTGTGTTTCTAAATTCTCCTTTGGATAGAGAGCCGGAGTGAGTGAGTGTGATAGACTGGCGACCTATCATGGGGGCACCTCAGTACTTACATGATGTCAGCAGGGATAGGCTTCAGTGGGCATAGAGAATGGTTATGACAATGGGTCTTGTGCAAAATGCTAATAGCAGTCAAGGATAAGACCCCCTCTGTCGCTATTGGCTTGGTGTGGGGAATGCTTTGTGAGCCACAGAATCAACTCATTTAAGCTCTATTTGCCTTTATTATATGACCTCAATATCAAACCTATCATTTTCATCGCCTTTGTTCAAAATCCTTGCCGCTGTCCCCCCTCTCTCGCTTCTCCGGTAATCTGCATCAGTTTGGTGATAATTATAGCTTACTGGAAGCTATGTGCTGGAAGCTATGTGGTTGGCTGTGAGCACTCTCTCTTGGGTTGGAAAAAAAACAAAAGAGACGTCCATTTTGCTGTCTCCTTTGGGAAGCAGAATGCAGGGCTGTGAGGGTGACATTGGGGGAGCTATAGCCAACAGGACTGCTTCTGCTCATCTCCCCGTCTTGTCTTTTCTCTTCCTGCCAAAGAAATGTGGCTGTAGTGGTGGAGGCTTGCCACTGTCATAAATCTGGTCCCTTTCTTTTTTTCTCACTCAACCAGTTCCATTCATTCTCTCCCTCTCACACACACCCTTCTAAGTGCTGTAAAAGGTGGGTGTAATGGTTTCTGGAGCATTTAAGAATGCCAGTCTACCCTCTTGGTACTGAGCAAATGTCTGCAGCACCCAGATGCATGTGCACAGTCAGTTTCCTAGGCTCTTGGGGGGTTGGATCTTGTTACATTAATGGCAGAAGTCTTGCTATCCTTTAATGCGCTCAGAGGTCTCTGGGGACGGATGGATGACACAAGACACATAGGACCAAAGAAGCATGCTTGCAGAGAGGATAAATGCACATTTATTCATGAAGAGACGGTGGGACATATTCCCCGATATATTTAATCATTCAGACAACGTACCTTTCACCGAATAAGAGTCGCTGAATGTTTTAATGAACGTCCTTGTTGATGCTGGGATCTTTATGGTCTTTACAACTTCACAATGAAGATAATTTTCGTCAAATTATTCTTTAATTTTAATATGCAGTTTGCAGCAGAGTAATAAACCTCTAACTATCTTTATCTGAGATGTTCTGCCTGTCTGAAATGCTTCTTTTAACCCAGTTTGCTATATAACCAAACTTGTCAAACCTGTGGTTTGACTTGTATCAATTAGTTCCTTTTGCTGTTTGTGTTACAACTCGTTATGGGCTTCTTTCATGAAAATGAACTTATATTTCTTAGGCACTGGCAAATTACCTCAATTGAACAATCTGATTAGTTGTTTTTAGTTTAATTAAAAAAAAATAGGTTTAATGATCAGCCAATCAGCCTAAAAAAACTGGGATCTGGAGTCCTCTTAGTTATACTAAGAATTGTTGATGTGGTTTTCACGAGAAATTGCCAAAATGGGAGGAAGTTTAAAGATTAGTAGTACATATTTCCTCTTTTGTGGAGTTTCACTGCAGTACACATAAATCCCCTTTTTATTTATAAGTTGAAGAGAAGTACATTGTTTTTGTTTATTTGCAGAAGACTTAAAGCCCTTACAAAACTCCTTTGTTATATGGGATTAAAATAGCCTGGATGTCACATAAATAAAAGGATTGTGGAAGAAAATAACAGCAGAAGAAATCTAGATGCAGAAAAGTAATGCTTTTCAGTTGTTGAGAAATTATTTCAGAATATAAATTAGAAAAACCAGAGTCACAGAGGTGGATGTTTTTATAACTAGTCATTAGACAGAAGGACTGGTATTAATAAAGAAACTCAGCACTTACTGGAGCCCAAAAACTTCTTTTGTAGCCCATTGTTTGGTTCTTGGTAACTATTGTGGAAATTTTGTGTTTGATTGGTACTGAGGAACTAATGAACATTGCTACCTCTAGGATGGGCTGAATGCCATATCTCATTTCATTTTTGCTTACTGTTTTGACTGTAAACTCTGACCTGTAAACTGTGCTATTGGACAAAATGTGTTTTGCCCTTGGTGACAGAGAAATTGCTGATGAGTGTTTTGCAAATGTTGACATAGCTGACGCTTTTTAACCGTTGACCCTGCAGGGAAGGGAAAGGCTCCGCTGAGGTTATAAAACAGCTCTGGCTGACGGAACATCTTCTAATAAACATGGTATTGTTTAGCTTATGCCTGTGGAAAGGTATATCATGAAGTACTTTTTAGTTTACAAGCATTAAAGGAGAAAAAAATGCATGAGAACTTTTAAATATATAGTGTTGGACTTGGTCTTACATGATATTAATGCCTTTGTGTCTTCAGGAGTTGAGTTTATCAGGTGTAAGTGAGCCAGAACTGCAGCAGGCCATTAAAAATAATGAAAAACTTGCTAAGTTACCTTAGCAGGGGGTGTAATTATCTAAGCCATGTTCCTAGGAATAGCTGCAGAAATGGCTCATAAACAGAACAGTTGAATA
>JBAMHX010000026.1:17587605-17598908 GCA_037177515.1 Pseudomugil tenellus
ATATATATATATATAAAATTTAACAAATTTCCATTTGATAGGACATAAGGTAGAGGCAGGAAAAAAAGATAAATATCTTAAAAGACTGTTTAAAATCAGTACGAGACCAACCAAACTGCAGAGATGAAGTCCAAAAAAATCCTAAATGACATCAAAAGCATGTTACAAGGGGCAGGACTCCACTCATCTGTCTGCACCTGAGTGTTTCCCACCAGAGAAGGGGGGCAGAGGAGGCGAAGCGACAAGCATTTAACAAAATGAGACATCCATGTCTAAGAGAGTAATTATAATCCAACACCAACATACAACATCCAGCACAGATTTATCATCAATCTGCTGTTTGGTTGCAGCTTAACGCTTTACTTAAATGAGCCTTGAACCAACGACATGGAGATATTTCTATTTTTAATTCATTTTAAAGTGAAAGATCAACATTAAACACCACCTTCAGATGCTACAGGTGCTAAAATAGTTCATCTTTCCTCAAGATGCAGTTTAGGTCTTGAGGCCTCTTAAAATATGTTGTTGTAAACAAACATGGAGGTTAAAGGAAGTGATCCAAAGTGTGGAAACGTGTTAAATGGACAAGAGAGTCAGCGAGATTCTTAAAGAAAAGGATGACAAGAAAAACAGAGCAGAGGCCGATATTAAGACCACTGAAATCCATTTAAGCACATCTTTTCTTTCTACAGCAAACCTTTCCTCCATTTTTTGGGTTGCTGTAGTGACGCATTAGAAGTCTTCAGTAAAGAACATTTTGTCTACAGTGCACTGATTATTTTTGACATTAAAGGTCTAAGCTGCACGGTGGAAAAGGACAAACTGTTTGTTAAACTGATGCTGGGAAGAGGAGTGGTTGAAATAACGTACTCACATCTTCATCCATCAAATGCTTGGAACTAAATATCCAACCCTGATATATTATTTAAAAACTTTTCCTTATCAGGCTGAAGGGAAAAAATATGACAACGTAAGTAAAGGATCACCCAAATCCAGTCCTCCAGGGCCGGTGTCCTACAGGTATTGAAAGTTTCCCAACGGAAACACACCTGATTCAAAATAAAGTCTTTCCACGGCTTGTTGTTAAGTTCTGCACAAGTCTGTTAGTGACCCATTCATTTTTAAGCTTTGGAAGTATGGAATACCTGTAGGATACTGGCTGTCAAGGACCGGATTCAGAGATGAACATTAGTTTATATTAGAAAAACATCAGTTTATTAAAAAAGCAATGTAAATGTCAGCATGTATGTACTGTAAAGAGATTTCAATCGCTTCATTGAAGTTTTCCTGGAAAGAAGGAACCGGCAGATGTAAGTCAAAACACCAGACCATAGTGATCGCGTAAAACACTTTCTGAACGAAGTTACACAAACAGGTGATGCATACATGGAAAAACTGTCGTGGTTGAGCAGCTGGGGTGCTTACTTTAATTACTTTAATTACCTTGGGTCAGGGTAAAGGAAGTTTCTAATTTTGTCAGCATGCTGATAGGAAGTATGTTTGACCACATAAGCTCCTGGTTGTTATCTGTAAGTTTCCATTTCTGGAGCTGTAGGCCGGTAGTTTCAGTCTGTCATATGATCAATTACTTAAAACCTGCCATCACAGCAGAGTGAGTGTCTGGATCCAACCTTGAATGACCTTTTGCTGCTAATTGATCATCTAGTTTCATCCATGTTGTCAGCTATTTTTAAAGCAGCATCCACTTCCTGCTCCTCACCCTTTACATTTCACACATTGTGTAACAGGTGTGGCCTTTTCTCAGGAACAATGTTTGTAAAGCAAACAGTATATTTAATGTGCCTGGGGGAAAATTGCCTGACCTACTGGAAAGTGGATGTTTGTTCTGTGCACAAAGTGGAAAATAAATCCAGGTGGCTTTTTCTCACTGTTTGATCCGAGTCTAGAAAGAGATACTGGGGAGAGTGACATTAAATACAGGAAACTAAAGCATTATTTTCTCTGCTATTTCAATCAACATGTAGGTGTATCGCTATGAAAATATATATGAATCATTGTTTCTTTTTTTTTTTTTACAGTGATCATGCAAAATCCTGCAGCCCCTGAACATTTCATTTATGGAACTTTATTATCGTAGGAAAATAGTAGGAAACAGCTCTACAAGAGTCAGAATAATTGAATAGCCTTAATTGTGAGCAGGGCAAAACAACTGGAAAAATATGAATCTCTTTTTCTTTAAAGAGGGTGTCTTTTTTAACAAAAAGGGTGAAATGAAGTGACCCACATGGGCTAAATACTTATTTGTTTGAACACATAAAACATTTACCAGCCAGATCCATATCTGGACAGACTTACACAACTCCTGGATCTGTGTTGATATCAGCTGTTGATGTGTGATGTTTTTCATACACTGCCCTCTCATTTCCTTCAGATTCAGCCCTGTGGAGGGAAATGTGTGGAAATGTCTTCTGATCTTCCTTTGAAAAGCATAATTTATACACTTTGCAGTGAAGTGAAATCAGATAAAAAACAGATGCAAATCTATTTGAGTTTGACAATTAGAAAATGTTTTGGTGTACTAGTCAGAAAAGATTGGCACTCAGATGTAATCAACATGTCATGGCATGAAACCAGGACAAGCCAAGACTCCAAACCAGGTGTGTCCAAAGTCTGTTCTCAAGGGCCGCTTTTCTGCAGGTTTTTGATGTATCCCTGTTCCAACACACCTGATTCCCATTAAATTTATCCATAAACCTGAAGTTCTACACATTGACTCATTCATTCGGAAATGAATAGAAAAACCTGCAGGACTGTTGCCAGTGTGGACTGGAGCTGGACAACCCTGCCCTAAACTCGGCCAGGGATCTTCAACTCATGTCCTCATGTGCTTTGTACTTATAAGTGACCCTCTCTCTTACCTAACTTTGCATTACGAAATATGTTGCAGAACTGAAATGTAAAAACTGATGTAAATTCACAGCTGTTTAAAAGATGACGAAACAAGACGTGACAACATTGGTTTCTCACTATTTTTTTTAAGTGTTTTCTTATTCGGAGAAGTTTAAATTCAAAGCTTTTAGTTAATTTTTACTCTTCATTGGAAAGACTTTTCTCCACCTCTTCATTGTCACCCAGCTTCCATTTTCTGGCTGCCAATGCGCTTGCATCCGTAACCTTTCTTTCATCAGTTTCATTACAGTAACTAAGAGTAATGGTAATGAGGTAATGAGGCAATGGGTGATGTCTGCTTCTTCTTTCCCACCACTCCCCCGTTATCCATCTTCCTCCTCCCTGCCTTTTTTGCACCAAGGCAGCATTGACTGTGGATTGTTTCGATTTCAGTATCACAAGATTGATGTTTATCCAAGGTTGCTTTAGTTTTACCTTATCTGATTGCTGCAAATATAATAATCCAATTCACCTATTTCAGCTCCATAACGACACAAAATCAGAAGCTTTGGACCCCAAAATACATGGTTACATGTCATTCTACAGCATACACACCATGCATTATAACAAATATAATACACAGCACATATTTAGTGTTACTGAGTGGAAACAGACTAGATATGAAGAAAGGAACCATTGTTGGGCTTCTAGATGCTTCTAAAATGGGTATTATGCCATCAGATTTTATGGAGTGCAGCCTGGATATTTGCCTTGGCAAGGATGAAAAAGAGAACAACTGCTACTAAGCAGTACACAAATGCCATGGTCCAAATACAAATCACAGCACATTCAACACAACCATGTCACAGCCAAAACGTGGTCTCTAGGAAAGTATCTGGCTTAAAGGGTTTTAATGGTGACAATTATAGCTCTGTGCACTGATTTTTATTCCCCCCAAAGTAGTCTGGTAAACACAAAAGGCTATTGTGGACATGCATGTTGCATTTGCAATATTCATTAAGTATTCGGTTATGTGCATACATGTTCCCGTATTCAAACGGGCCTGAAAAATAAATGTGCAAATGAAATCTACGACTTTATGACATCTAAAAGCATATTTTTTTTTTATTGTTGAGCAGGCTGATTGAGACACAAACTCTCAGCTGGTCTACACCTAAAACCTTGACTTGATTACTCCAGTACATCCACAAACCCTTTGGTGTGACTGATTTTATCTTTCACACTGAGTGGCAGCTGGTTTCTCGTAAGAATCACGAGAAACAGCACTTAAATCTAGATGGCGTGTCCCCAGCTCATCTATCTGTGTCCAAATCACTAAAGTTTGTTCCAATCCTTGTTCAGTACTGGCAGCTAGGGGTGTGTTTCAGATGTGCCAACTACGGTTGCTCCTGTTATAGCGCTTGACCGATTTGATTGGCTCACATTCCCTTGTTTACATCAAGCCAATCTGTTGTCACATGATGTAATGCACATTTCTTCCTGCGCAGTGATACAGAGAACGGTTTTAGTTGGGCAGAAAGGAAATGGTTTCTATGAGAAACTGGATTTTCTCCAGTACCAAGGCCGCGATTTCTGGAGAGACACATTACTATTAAATCTAATTAGGCACCATTTAGTGTGATTGTTGTTTACACAAAGCAGAAATCTCTATGGTTTCTCCAAAACTTGGCAACTCACACCAAAACAATCATGATGGATAAAAAGCATGACAAAGCAGAGGACAAATATGTTTTATTTGAGGCTACATTTTTCTTTTTGTTTCACCCTGCTCTTTGTTAAATCTTCTCTTAGACTAATACTTTCTTTGGAGGACAAATACAAATATGTTTTATGTAAAGAAAAACACAACACACCACAATCTAGACAATATATATTTGACACACTGGTTTCTTTGTAACAACTTCATTGTGAGCCCTTCTGTATTTTAATGCATGCAAAATCTTTTGGGTTATTGCAAAGAGCGTCCTTGCTGCAAGGTGCAGATATGTATGAAATCAGCTTATTATTGAGCTTGAAAGAAAGGCTCAGTGAGGGATCTGATTAAGTGCAAGTGAAGAAGAGTGCAGATTGATTCAATTCAGGATTGAAATTTTTATAAATGTGAAACACAAGCAGAAGAAACTGATCTGACTGTCCAAAATCAGGTCACTTCTCCATTTGCATGGGTGATCTTAGCATGCGTGGAAGGGTTTTGTGTGAAAGCCAAGCCATTTGCAGATGTGTCAATCCAAATTCCTACTTCGGCATGTTATTATTGTGGCATGAAATATTTAGATGGAGATTCCCAGTTCTTCATCCTAGGCAACCTCAGAGCACACAATTAGAAAATATACCAATGCAAACATTTCTCCAAAAGCACCGACCTCTCCAGAAAGAAAATAATCTTTTTTGACCAGATTGAACGAAAAGAACAAAATAGATGTTTTTTTTTACAATGTTATTGTAAAAATTTAGTGCATTTACTTGGCTATAATGACATGAATCCATAAACGTGATATTTTTAGAGATTTACATTGAAATTTCTGCAAGAGTTTGGGAATTACTTAACCCTTATTCCCCTCTTCTTAGTTTCAGAGGACAAATCCTGTCTGAGACCTTAATGTTGCCTTTTTCAGCCTCAGAGTATCTGGCAAAGGGAGGGATTTACAGATCCAATCTTAAACAACCCAAACAGCTTTAAAACTCATCAAGTCCACCTCGATAACATCTGACACGCTCGGAACAGAAATCTTACCTGCCTTTCTCTCTTTTAACATATCTCCTCAAACCCTTTTTGTTTTACTTTGTACACATTTTAGTTATTTATTTTTTTATTGCAAAGTGAAGCCACTTTTTATTGCACAACAGTGTCCATTTTGTTTATATCTACTTTTATATGAGATCATCTTAGATTACATGTGATGTTCTGAGGCGGCTCACAGCTTACTATTTGCTACCTATAGATAACTGTACACCCCAATCTTAAAACATTTGCTTCTCTGAGATCAGTGTAATTATTCATGCAGTTTCTCCTTGTGTATGGTTGAACCTAATTTCATTATATCTCTTAAAAAACTTGGTACACCTTGCTAGTATTAGTTTGAAACCCCTTTACCCTTTCAGAACTAAAGGATGCCCTGTTGCCTTCTGATGATCTATTCATTTTACTCTCATTTACTGGAGCTGTGATGTTGCAGTAATGATAAAACCTTTGCAACCTACTCTGACTGGTCAGACTTGTACTTTCCTGCCACTCTTGAGTATCCACTCGGTGAACTCAGTGCTGCAAACAGCAGTGAGTTTGTGGTCAGGCCTCAGAGTTGCAGGGTTGGATTTCAGCTGGTTGTCCAATCCACACCATCATGTAGCTGCCCTGCTGCTGCGTTTAGCATGGCACATCTGTTTTGTCTCTCTCTCCTTTGCTACACACTGAGTCGTTCCCTCTATGTGAAAAAAAGCTGCCAACATATAAACAAACACGGATATGTACATGACAGACACATATCAGCTAATAGTTGAACTGTATCTATTAGGTCCTTTCACTTTTCTTTAAGATGTGGACTAATGTGATTTTGTTGTGGATCGTTAAGCAGAGGGGGGTGAACTAATCTACAACAAATGTGCCTGTAAGCAAGCCAAGGAGGTAGGAACAGAAGGGGAATGTGATATTGTGCAAGGGCAAGTTGCTGATTCCGCAATGCAAGCTTTAAATGTGTAAGCGAGGACCGATACAGGGCTGGGTTGTCTCCGTTTATGCATGAACTATCAAAGCAGATCAATTACATACGGATTGAGCAATATGTGAAAAGGGTTGTTGAGAGACTCGGAAGAGACAATGTCTGTCAAAGCAACTATACAGTGATCACCAAAGAAGCTTGAATTGCACATTTCCCAGTGTGCAAAACAAGACAGGGCCTTGAAATGATCTGAGGCAAAGCAGCACCTGAAGCAGGCACAAGAAATCACCACTTACAGCTTACTGACCTACTACCAGTGTTTTAAGGTTCCCAGCAGACACAGATTCATGTACTTTAAAGCTCTTTATCATTCTGTCTTCATAATCCGCTTCGTTTTTACCCCACTGCTCCTACTGCTATGTACCTTAACCCCGTCTCTCCCGGGCATTGCCTAATTAGTGATCAGACAGCAAGTGGGTAACAGATGAAGACCCTATTTACCAAATGACTACCCCTCACAGTCAGTCAGTTCATGTGACTGACTGAAAGGCAAATTCCACGAGCTGTGAAAGGCTTTTGAAGCGCAACTAAAAGAACGGCTAAAAGCATAGTTTTTTGCTTTCTTAGGGTTTTTCTTTTTGTTGTTGTTTGTTTGTTTGCTTTGTAAATGACTCGGGGTAGTTGTTTTCATTCCATAGACAAAAGTAATTTCTCTTCAGTATCTGTTTCCTCTTTCAGGGAAGCGTGGGGATTTTTATGTTCCAGCTATAGTTTGTGGTGTAAACACACTTACGAAAAGCAGAGGGGAGCTCAGAACAATGATCATAACAAAAAGAGAGGGAAACTCCAGAAAAGAGTGGATGCAGATTTTGCCATAGCAATCACAACGTTAAAATTGACATTCCCAGAAAGGGCAGCTTGGTAAACCCAAACTCTTTGTAAACCAAGCTGGAATTGTTCTAGCCAATGTTGCGCAAATACAAAGGTCACTTTAGACTGTAGCAGATGTTAAAGGGCCAAATCACAAGCTTTCCCGGTGGTCAATAAGCTCCAGTGTTCCTCCTCCACGTCTGTTGTCTGTCTCACCGATCAGCTGTGGTCAAACACCCACCAGCAGAAAGAGATAAACCAGCATCCTCTCATTAACGTCTGAAATTAGTATTTTATCATTTGTGACCTAAAAACCAACCAGACTGGTGGTTGTAAAGTGAACCTGTTTTAGGACAATATGACCTGCAGCTGGAACATAAGACATTTAGTCTCACGGCTTCTTAACAACTATTTTATCATGACGGGAGGATAGTAGTAAACAAATATGTTTGGTGTATGTTTGGTAAATGAAAGACGTGCACTCTGCAGAGCAAGATGGAAAGTTATTTACAACCAAATAATGCTAAATTCTACACATTTTTTATAATAAATTGTGTGCAATGTTCATTTTGTCTTTCAAAGATCTTCATAAGATGGTTACCCTGATAAAACTACAAGCCTCCAGGCTGTTTTCTGCAAACTTATGTTTTTCAGCACACATTTAGCCCACATTTAACTGAACTACTTAAACAACCACTAAAGAATGTGAACAAACTTGACAACCATCAAGTTAGCGCTCACATGATTTCACAGTGAGATTAATAGCCAAGATCCACCTGAGGTGTTTAGCCTTTAGCTTTTTTAAGACCTACCAGGCTGCACGCACGGCTCATTACAACTCTTCTGCCCTCTCTCCAGCCCTGTAATTATAAATCCCGACAACCCATCCTCACCATAAAGCCTTTCATTAGCATATTGAAGCACAGGAAAGTATGAATTCATCGTGAATGAGATATCCATCAAGCTACCTTCATGGTTTTAGTTTTGCATGGACAAAATAGCTTGTTTGGTAATGTTTCATCTGTGAGGGGTAGTTTGGAGTGCTTTCAGTATGCAATGCTTGATACGTTTACATATCACAAGTATGTGCGGAAAATAGTGTTTGTTTAATCTATGTGTAAATGGGTGTGCATGCCACATGCATGTCTGTGTTGCACCGAGGCGGGGCAAAACTAATTTCACTTGAGCAGGCGGAGATGTCATCAGCGTAGGCAAATGCTACAGTTTGAGAGGACTGTTTATCAGCTGCAACACACAATTACACAATCCACTGTGTATACACCCATATACACACTCTTATCCATTCCTCTCATACACGCACAGACACACTCATTAGGACGGCAGAGGATTATCAAGCAAACTTGTGGTACACAGAGCGCAGTTTGACAGATAACAAACAGAAAGTTGGGCCATGACATGTTCGAATGATCTGCTGCCATTTCCCTGCTTTTGCTGATTCAGAGGCAAGTTCATGGTGATGCTGTCACCTGTGTGTTTTTCCAACAGACTCACTGTCCTGTCGCTGTTTTGTTCTACAGCAAAACCTCAGGACATACAAACACAGCAGATATTATTTCCTACTCACAGCTTCTCTGTTTCCTCATGTGACGTGACGATTTGCGTCCCGTAACAGTCGACACATTATGTGACACCAGTGTGGATTACAGCCTTAACTAAGCTGATTTATGGCATGTAGTCTCTGTGTTTATATATGTGACCCTCAGTCGCTTATTTGTTGCTTTTTGTGGATTTGAATCAGTTTTGTCTTTTAAAAAAAGTGGTGTAAAGAAGACACTAAAGTTATCTTTAGTTCCTGCTTTACACCATGAAGCTCAGACTACTGACCCTCTGTTTTCTCCATCCCACAGTTTTATTTTCTGCCTGCCAGCTCCCTCGTTTAAAACTTATTGTGTTGGATCACGAGACGAGCAACGGATCGCCCATGCTTTTCCCACGTGCCCACGTTGTTCCCCTTCTGTGCCAGTCTTGTTTGGCACTGGCTTTCTTTCCTTGCAGACATAAGAAGCCCATTGAAGCAGTGAGGCCCCAGCAGACAGCGCTGTGGGGGTTGGTATAGATGGCTAATAACAAGCTGACTATTATGTATTTGAAACAGATGCAGGGTGTTTTACAATGTTTGCTAGAAAGTTATACTAGGCTTATGTCTGTATCCAGACTTTGTGGTGAAAACTTGAGAAAATGGCTGTTTTAGATGATGTAGGTCATTGGAGTTCTCCACCCGCCCTTTGCACAGGACTTTTTGACCTCTTGTTTTGTGTAAGACTTCTTTTAGAGCCACTGGTCTGCAGAGATGGCAGTCAAGAATGGGCTTGTGTATCTGTGTATAGATTGCTTTGCTGAGAGACTGAATGATGTCACCAATCCCAGTAGTACAATCAACCCTGTTGATGTCTCCTGGCAGCCAAAAAAGAAAGCCAGTGTTCACTGTCTCACCCTGTAGCAACACTATTAATGACCAGCCTAGTCAGCACCAAAGATTAAGATACAATGCAAACTGCATTTATCTCTTGATACAGGCTGTTATGAAAAAACTAAATTAAAATGAAATGGATAAACTCTTAATGACAAAATAAATTAGCTGCTGCTGACCAATAAAGTGAATCTAGTTGGTCTGTCAATGCAGTGAATTAGCAGATTTCTAACTCTAAATCACCCTAAATATATCCACTCATCTTTTAAAGTTGTGTATTTATGGTATGAAAACAAGGTCTGGCTTTTTGCAGAATTTTGTTTGAAGGTGCAAAGCCAATCTGACACAGTTAAAAGCTTCCTTAGTGACCTCTCAAACTGCATCTGTTATTTCTTTTTATATTTTTTCATACAGCAGTTTATGTAAACTGAAAATGTCATTTTTTTATTTTATGTTTTTTTTTTCAAATATGGAGGAAAGGAGACAAAATTCAGGGAAATTCAGCTGAAGATGATTTGTAACTTTGCTGCTACGTTTCGCACTGGCCTCAACCAACTTTTAGTTCATAATTGTAGCAAAAATATGCTAACTACACCAGTGCATTATCACTAACCTGCTCAGGATTATTAATGATCTATTCCCTGAACTTTCTACCTAAAGGAGTATGACCTGGCATTAAAATATGTGCTATTAGTAGGTGTTAACTCTTTTAACAACACTAGATCACCAGCACCATTGATTGTATTGTCAACAATGTCTCATGAATGGTAGTATGTCCACTGTGATATTAAAAGCTGATAAAGCTACTTACTGTCAAATCAGATATCTTAAATGAATGTCCAAGCAGAAGTTAAATATCAATAAATGACAACTAGGTTTTATGTGTGTCTACAAAAAAATGATACTTTATTGGTGAAATGAGGCAACAAAGACACTATATATAAGTTGGTTTTGTGAGAATAGTGGGTAAATAGCAAAAGCAGCAAAAACAATTTATTTGGACTTGACTTACAGCTCTGATTCTGTGTGAGTATGGCTGGACATGTCACCCACATAACCTCCACATTTGCTGTAACTTGTTTTCAGGCTAGATCCTTTTTGGACAAGTTCTGGGCTACACAACACTCACTGAAATTCACATCCAAGCCACGAACTGGCATCTGAAACACATGTGCCGCACAAAACACTTCCCAAACCCATGTTCAGCCTGACATCGAACATCGTGACCACATCTGGGAGCAATAACCTTGAAAAAGCACAACAGAACTTTTGCAGTTTTCCAGTTTTTCCCATTTTTTCAGTTTCCCTTATCATTGGCTAAATAAACATCCATCTTGCATCCTACGTATGAGTTCCCTCCAGCCAACAAGAGACAGTCTTTTCTTGACTCTTGCTCAGTACCTTTCTTTCTTTCTTTCTTTCTTTCTTTCTTTCTTTCTTTCTTTCTTTCTTTCTTTCTTTCTTTCTTTCTTTCT
>JBAMHX010000026.1:17608492-17621863 GCA_037177515.1 Pseudomugil tenellus
ATTAATCCGTTATCACGAGAAAACGAGCTTTGTTTTCCCGTGATAACGAGATAATTATCCCGTTATCACGAGAAAACTGTAGTAAAAAAATCATGCGAGGATGACCGCTCTCGGCTTCCGTACTTTGGGACAGATCCCTTTGCAACATATGTTTCCAATGCGAGTCCAATTGAGAGTGGGCTGGGTGAAGACCTTCTCTGTTATCTAACTTTATTGCACACCGTCTTGGATTTAGTTAGTACATACTGAATGAGGGAAGTTGCTCCATAATCAACACTCAGTTTATTATATTGTGGGTAAATAAACATCTAATGAAATCACCACAGTAGTGATAAAATTTAAAATGTTGCAAAAAGCAAGGTCAAACACTTAAGCAATCCATGGCATTTGCGTTTTGAATAGAAGTAGAATCTCAAAATATATAATATCTACAGATCCAGGAGATGCATGTTATGCAGGAGTAAAAAGTAACACTCATTGTGCATGCATGTCTGTCTTGATCTTTCTTCCACCTAATTGTTCCAGTTAAAAGACCTCTGTCATCACCAGCAGAGGAATGACTAAACGTACTACAGCCAAAGGGGGAAAAAAACCTGATAATCCATTTTAATTATGAAGAACAAAAGCGAAACACAGTCACATGAAAGTGAAGTGCAGACATGGTTCAAAGTACATGTCACCATGGAAATAGTTGTTGGCTGACAGACAGACCCCTGAGGGACAATTCAGCTTGTAGATTGTGGGCCTCAGGGTTGGTAACTGACTTACAGCTTCATAGATTCAACCAGTTTTATAGGTTAAAAAGTTAAAAGTAAAACGTTTGAAAATAAAATCCCTGAAAATGTTATGTAATGTTTAACATGTTGTAGGTCATCCATTCAAACCTCAAATCACACTTTCAACACCTTTCAAATACCCATAAAGTAATAAAGACACATTTGTTCCAATGTCGGTGTAAAGATGGCTGTCTCTTTGAGACTGGTTGCAAATTGCAGTGTTCTGGAGGCAGCAGGACTACAAAGGAAGGCTTTATCTTTAACAAACACATGCTGTTGTTCAGTTCTCCTGCCTACTGTACCATATGGTTGGATTACTCAGGCTGGGCAGACTGTTAGGGCTTCTACTAATAAAGGGTTTTACATTTTGTGAGTGGTGATGTGTGCAGGTATTATCCTACTCCTTTTATTTTATGATCCATAAACAACCTGGTATTATTAGTCTAGTCTGTCTTATCATAACTCATACTGTAAAATTATATGTAGACTCTTGAATGCCCATATTGAACACAAGTTTCTTAGGAATAGATTAAGAAAATTTGGATAATATAATTATAGCCATTTTTTGTTACTGAGATGATTTTAAACAACTTGACTGGCGACGCTCAGGGTCTGAAGCCAACTTAGAAGCTTGTTAAAGCCAAATGACTGGTTGAGGGTTGTTTTTCCAGACCATCTCCAAGTTAAAATCTGGCTACATAGCTTGAGCTACAAATGTTTAACTTATTACTTTATAGCAGCTAATAAATCTACTGTGGCTGGAAATACAAAATAAAAATCTGGCAAGTGTCTTTTAAAAGCAGTAACTGTTGTTATGCCCGCATGTTGCAGTCAAGTTGATATCATGAAACACAATTTTAAAGATAATATACAATACATAAATACAAAAATGTTATTTGTGAAAGAATTTGGAGGGTTTTTGAGGATTAATTATATTACGTTTATATTTTAGTTTACAATGGGAAATAATCTCACACCAAGCTAGGCCTAGTCTTTGCCTTATTGAAAATATGTAAACACACTTGATTTCCCACAATCAAAGAGCTGCTTGAGTTGAGTGCCTTCTTCAATTACAATCAGCTGTTTCCAGTTTTCTCTCTCTCTCTCTCTCTCTCTCTCTCTCTCTCTCTCTTTCACTCTCTCTCATTATCTACCATTTAGCAACACAGCGCTAAGCCATACCACAAAATTCCAGATGTGAGCATAGGTACATAAATAATTGAAACTTTTCCTTGGAAAAAGTTGTGTTTAACTCTAGTGCTACTTACAATACATAGTCCAAGCTCCACAGAGAACAGTATATGATGCTAATCTTCAAAGGATAGCTTCATTATACATGAAGGGGGGCATTTTACGCTTCACTAACCTGCTCCTGCATTTACTTAATACCTCGTGGTAGGAAATACCCCCATAAACACAGAAAGCTCAGCTCCAGCTGGAGACAAGAACAAGGGACCCTGTTGTTGTGGTGCGACGACAGATTGAGGCTAGACTATGGTTGTGTCTGGCTGTTGTGGCAGGTGTGTTTACATGGTTAATGTTGTGTCGTAAATCTAAATATGAGTCAATCCAGGTGAGATTTTCTAAGTAGCAGTATTTTAAATGGAGATGTTGAAGGTTGTGTTTATATTCAACCAGTTCTCCTTATTCAGCACCTACTTTGTACCAACGGTGCCTTGGAGTGAATAAAAACAAAAACCACTAAACCATGACTAGACATTCATAAGCTCATGCATTACAGTGTTCAAGAAAATGAATAAGGAGACTTCTGTAGTTATGGAGAAAACTTACCTCTTATGTTATCTAAAGGAGGAGTGCCCATTTAAATAGGAATATTATCAGTATTGCGCCACACACAGTAATAGTAAAATGATGTAGTACATGATACGGTGTAGGATTAACTTTTGTATTAAAAGTAATCAAGAAGGGTTTGGAAGCTCGATCTAATTGTACAAATCTCAGATCCCAACCAATTAATCCCAACTGTTAACTAAAACCTTGTCAATGTAAATAAAATCATTGTCAATATTCTCCAAAGTTCTGGTTTGAAAGTTTAAAATCCATCTAAAACTCAAATTGTACATTTCAGTTTTTGCCCCAAAAGACCTGCCTCTACCTGTTTCTCCTCATTCAGGGAAAGGAGATCTCTTAAAATCCAAACCTGGCCTCACCCAACTTTACCTGCCAGCAGCTGTCTCCAGCCTGCCCTTTTTATGTTGAGTCAGCAATGACCAATATTTATAAAAGGTTGTGTACACATGGAAATGCTTTTCTATTTGTTTTCTATGTGCAACAATTCAGGTACAGTAAATTTGAGAACATAAGCTAACTTTGAGCAGCCAGTGTAGTTCCCAGTATTACCAGCACATATCAGAAGCAAAGCAAGTGAAGCTGTGACATTTAGCTAGCTGGTGTGAACATTGCTTGACAATCAGAACTGTTGTCTCCTGACGTGTTTGCTAGCAGAGCAAAGTCTCAAGTTCCTAAGCCAACTGGAAGCTTACCACCAAAGTAGCTAGCTCTGAGAGAAGGTAGGGTTAGCTTTGCAGAAAGCAACTTTCTGTCCATCTCCTGTGGCATCCCAAATGCTTTGCTGCTCAACCTATTCTTTACCAAGTCTATGCAAAAAAAAATTTCTTTGCTTTGCAAGCTTCTTGCTTTATCTGCACCTTACAGTGGATGCAAAGTTGCTATATGATTCTAATATTTCTCTCACATTTCTCTCCGATTATGTGCTTCTTTTTCCATCATAAGTGGTGCTGTTCAGATTGAAAACATGCATCACATGCATTCTGCGTCACACGGAGCCAGGTTCTCTTTATATCAACCAAGAAGTTAGAAAAATGTTTTAGTAAAGTGTCTTTTTGCCACTGACAAAAAAAGGTTAGTTAGTTTCAGTCTAATGTTTCACACAAGGTGCTAAGCTGCATCCAATCACCCATCCTTCCTCCATTTGTGGACTTTGAGGCTTGTTAAATGATAAACTTGATGACGTCTGTTTCACTGGAAACACTTACATAAAGCACATTTCCATCAAGCTACAAGTAGGGCAGTGCTTTTACAGGACAGAAAAATGAACAAAAGGTTCCAAAATTTGGCACCAGTGTTCCAAACATATCTAAGAAATTAGAACATTCAAACTAAAGGGGCATTTAAACTCCCTGCATTTCTGCATCTTTCAACATTTAGGTATTTTCCTGCAGTACTTCCACAAGAATAAACAAGCATATAGAGTCAGAATAAACAAAATACAACCACATATTAACACATAGAAGAACAATGAGAAAACACCTCCATGCACATGCTTGCTTGCATTAAGACAGGGACAGAAACATTCCTCTCTTGGGATCAGAGATTATCAGCTCATGCGTATGACGTATTTTTTCCCACCTTTGACTTGTCTTATACCCATTCCTGCTCTGCTAGGCAGACCACCCACATTTTCATTCAATTTCTTGTACATTTAATCTTCCACACATTATGCTGCTTTTCTGAAAGAGCAGCACATTTTAAGAGTTTGCAATCATGATGCCACCTTGACATTTAATTCTTCTGTGTGTCCACTGACTGTATTGACCACCAAGATCAATGCTGTGCTGTTTGATTTAAGTATCTCGCCTGAGATGAGACAACAATAACAGTGAGTGGCTTAATCAGATCCCAATCAGCAAAGCCTTGCAAGGTTAAAATAAGTCTTGTTTTTCCAGGTAGCGTAATATGCCAACCACTCAATCAGCCGGTTTCCAGCTGCAAAAAAAGGAAGGCAATTAGTGTCCTTTGTCACCTTTTAGCTAGCTACAACCAGTGTTGAAGGGTGTACAAATTGCATCCAGGAATCTAATTTCAGATGAACACACACACCCCTGGCTGTATGGAGAAGAAGGGAAAAAAATCCAATCTAAAGAAATATGATGACTTGCACTTGCTGCTCAGTATTTGGTTTGGCCCATCAAAGTCCCTCTGCAGGCTGGGAAACAGCCAAGAGAAGGATGGACATCCAACAGAAAGCAGGTGCAGAAGTTTTTTAAAAAAAGAAAGATTGCTTATTGTTTGACTAAATTTAAACTGTCCACCAAAATCACCAAGTCCAAACCCATTTTTTAAGCATGTCACTGTAAATGATGGGCCCTATTTCTCATCTGAATCTTCGTAATGCCTTATTGGGCACAATTACATAATGCTTTTAATTATGAATGAACTAATTCTGAATTTAATTCTTTTTTTGAGTTAACATGGGAATTTTAATACCAGATAAAGGTTTACATGACATCACATTTATTCTCATTGTCTTAACTCTGACATGATGGCGAAAGTGACGTTATCACGCAACAAATCTCTTCCTGTTTTTAGCCCTTAGTGGCTACATGGAAAACAATCTAATATAAACAGTTTTTGCCTCAATTTTGATAAAATTTTTGAAGTACTAGCTTGTCATAAGGATATGACTTCAACTTTCTGAGCAGCGGAGGAGAAGAAGAAAAGAACACGGGAGCAAATATATTGAAGACTAAAATTTTTTTTTCAACTTTATTGTATTTACAAAACAGCAAGACGGGCGACAGAAGACTGCGCATGTGCATTGTTGCAGTGGTAGAAGATAAACATGCGCAGAACAACCGGAATTAACCACAACAGGAAATAAGGGTTTACGTGAGACAGGAATTATTTAATTCTTCTTTAAAATGAGAATAAACCAGCCACTTTTTTTTGTAATTAAGTTAGTTTCAATTCAACTCGGAAGTAAGTGTTTACGTGGTTACTTTTAATCTGTTTACAGGGGAATTAACTTTTATTTGGAATTAAAGAGGAATTAAAAGTCCCATGTAAATGGGGTCAATTTGGGGTTTGAGTCCACATTTCAAGGGTCAGAATAAACAACTGGATGTTTCCACAACAAAACACAGCGTCCCTAAAATGCTTAATGAAAAATGCTTGTGTTGCATTTACCACAGGAAGAGAACATATGTGATCAAGCAGTGAAGCAGTGAATACTGCACCTATTTTCACTACTGCTTTTTAAAGAGGTCTGCCTCTGTTGACTCCTGGCACCTGGTCCTTTGCACCTTAACACTCTCCATATCACTTGGCTACAAAAGAGCAAATTGAAGCAAGCGTAACAACAATCACCCAATTATGTGACATCACACTCAGTAATGTTGAAGTTAGTGAGACTAAAAAGAGACACTGTCATATCCACACCCCCTCTACACCACACATTTCCCTACTAATCTTGATGGACATTTCACTCAGACTCTTTGTCTCTCCTTCTAGATTGTCCCTAGATTGCCACGCTCTCTTATTTTCTCCCCTTCATTTCTCTCCATGCCCTCATGCTTCCTCATTCACTTAGTTTTTTTTCTCTCCAAACACCATCCTCTCTGCTCCCTCCACCTGTACCCGCCCCCTGAAAACACTGACATCAGAGACAGAAGCTGTACAGAGCCAATTTCCTGAGTGCTGCCCACCACGGACACTGATTTAATTACTGAAGAGACAGAGAGGCAGGGCCTGTCAGAGCTTTAACTCGAATGAGTGTGGTCCCTCACAACTCCCGCTGTCCTAGGGGAATGTGCCGTATACATGTCAGTGTGTGGCGTAAGTAGCATACTTGTCTTATGTTATAGCTTCTACAAGGACTTGACAATAAGAGATCAGCTTTCTTTGATGCAGTTCTGAGCGGTTCCATAGCTGTATGCGCTGAATACTGCCTAAATGCTTTTGATTTGGACTTCTTCCTACAATATTCTTTTTTGTCCTGAACTTAGTGATCTACATAGCCATAAAAATAGGCTCAAAGTGGTGCCTTACAAACTCTGCTGATATAAGGCAATAGCTGAATGTTCTCTGTTTTATATTCCTATAGATGTTGCAAGAAGAGAAAAATTAAAAAAAAAATAAAAATTATGCTTTCCATCAGCTCAAAGGACCTGTTTAACTGTAAGTTATGTTTCCTGACAAGATTGTAAGTGATAAAACCTGCTCTTGGAGTCATAATTCCTATATGTTTACATGCCAAACCATATCTTTGTTTATGTTTTATAATTTGTGCAGGCAGATTAGAAATCTTTGCAGAAAGCTATACAAAACTAGTCTTGTCTGCACATCTGCAGAGACGTTATCGTATTCTTTGAAAGCACTCTGTTTAATGCAATGTTTTCCTGTCATTGTGCAGGATTGGCTGAGCTTCCTTAAAGTATTGGCTGAAATGCAACTGGAATAGTACATGATACTAATGGATATTATGATCATGGGCCTAAAAAGTGGGCTGACATATTTAAAAAATATATAAGATTTGTGAAAAGCAACAGTTAAAGCAGATACATGATGGTATTACCTGTGGGTTTTAACAGACATGCCTTTTATCTCCACAGTGTGACCAATTTAGACAATTAGGACAATGAAGCCTGTGCACTTTGAAAGTCCGGTTAAATAGTTTTATGTAATTAGGACAGGTCATAACAGAATGAAATGACCCAGAAGAATATGACTGGCAGCCATGACAAGCTAAGGAACTATGTTACAGTTCTCAATTTAGATAAGAAAACATATTTCCATCTTTAATGAAAATAGAAGACATGTTTTCCTTGTGGTTTTACGTGAATAGAGGACAAATTGCACATTAGTTTTCCTTTTTGTGACTATTTGCTTATTTTAATTACTAGCATTCATATTATTATTAGTACAATGTTAGATACAAGACCCAGCATGTGGCAGGGTGAATGTGTTTTTTCTTATTTATGTTTTTAATAGCACAAAGGGATGCAACAGTTAGAGAAAAATGTTTTGAAGTGTTTGATTTTTACCAGCCAAGAAGTAATAATATAAATAATGTATGTTGTTTTGTAAATTTCTGCATCTTTATCTGTAACTTTGTCCCTCCCACTTCAAAGGTGTATATTCATTTAATCTGCTCTACAAAACCTCTGCATCTGACTGCAGAGAGAAAGTAAAATGAAGATATGTGGCTCACAACACAGAAACAAAAATCTTCCAATCCCAGGGATGAGACGAGAGTCATTGTATTGGGGCCACATCCTGTTGCTCAGCCTGTACGTGACCATTTGGTGGTTTAATTTTAACCCCCCAAATAAACGTTCTGTCACTGTTCTTGACTGATTCAGACAGCTTCTTAGACTTGTTTGACATTTTAACTGAACAAGCTCTTGGGTAAAAGATCTGAAGACATCACCATGGCAACAGCAACCACATAATTTCTCTTTTGAAAACATCAAGAATGCAGCTATTTCCTTCTTGTTGACATTATAAACACAGCAGTCAGTGCAGCTTGTTTGGGGTTTTTTGTTGTGAAGCTGGAGTTTTTGCTAAGCAAATGAGGATATCAGAGTGGCCCCTTTTTTAAAAACATATCAAAGTTGGATTCACTCCATCTTTAGTGTCACAGCTGGGTGACTTTGTAAGCCCTGTAAAGTCAGGTAGAGGAACTGTTCAAAATCTCTCTATGTGAATTTACATCCACCCACCTATACATATAAACACAACGATCCTGATCCAGATTCTGCTCAACATGTCCTGACAAAGCGCATCCGTGTAACATCTATAAATTACCATAAGCATGATATCAATCTGAGGTGAAATTCAGTACCACCACTTCACACAACCTGCAGTTCACTTAACATACAGTGATGCTTGAAAGAAGGCTCTAAAAGGCTTTGGTGTAACCAGACATATCACATTTCTCTCAAATAATAGACATTATTGCTGCACACATGGAGACTAATGGCAACATCTGAGCTTTTCTCTCACCACACACTCCCAATGCAGCCCTCACACAGACTAATCATCTGTCTGGCAGTTTTTCAACAGGTCCAGACATGTTTCATGACTCAAACAGAAACTGCTTCAGTGTTATGTTATTTAGGGTGTGACTTGAGTTTATGGGCTAAAGAAGACGGTGTAGTTTATCTTTACTTAGTTGATAATGTTCATAGAAGACAGTTTAGTTGTTTAATCTGTATGTATGTATGTAGAAAGGCTGGTTGTCCTTTTTTATTTCCCCTGAAAATCTCTTGAAAAGATCAATACCACTTCCTGCAGCATGGTAGTTGCTTTGTCTCTAATTACTACATAACAACCAAAAATGTCTAAATGCTTCTGTCACTTAGTCCAAAAACTGCTCAAAGCTCTATTAAACGTGTAAGTCATGGTGACAGTGTTACAACCCAGCTTGTAGGGCACAATATGAAATAGAGACTGAGCACACAACTTTTTGTTTGTCATGTAACAGCCAATAGACTTTAAATGTTTATTCAAGACCAATACAACATGGTGCAAAGATGCTGTAATCTCAACACACACCATATGTGCCTTATTTATATCAACACAGGTGTATTAGAGCCATTATCATGTCTGCAGGGATGCTGAGAATCATTTTACTCATGTCTTTTTGTCATTATTGTTCTCATGGCCAATTAATTTGTTGCAGATCTGCAACGTCCCAGTTGTGATTTAATTTATTCTAGAACCAAGAACAGACAATGAAACTGCCTACATCCACACATGGTCTTCTTTAAACTATCCCTGGTTTGTTTCTACAAATAACATAGTTTGTTGCTGTGAACGCTAATTCACACTTTGGTCGGAACTAAAGAAGCGACCTCTGCTCTGCTTGAGAATGGGGGGGGGGGGTGAACTAAGCTCACAAGTGAAAAAAAGGTGACATGGAATGTGTGAGCAAAATTTTGGATATCTCGCTGCCTCATTGTGCGCAATGTTTAGTTTATACCAACGTACAGGTGCGATTCTGTTTGAAGCCTTATTTCTGTAGAAAAATAGCATGCATAGGATAGCATGGAGATGAATTCCTGTGATGTTTGAAGACATAAAAAAAGAAATACACAACGATCTTAGCTTCAAGGTAAGTGCTTATAGAACGATAGCAGTACAGATTGATGAACAGTAGATGCAGTCATTAATAGTTGTCTTTTATCTATAGCTTGGACAAACCTACATGAACAGAGAATACCGTCTCACCTCTGTATACCCATTAGCTTGTTGTGGAAATTTCATATATTAGCTTAATTACCTTGCTCTTAATTAATGTCTAGCTGAAAGGTCTGACCATAAGGCTTCTAAACTGATGTCATTCTGACCTTTAGTAAACCGCTAGGCCGGCGTTCTTCCATCAGAAAAATGTTTAGACAAGACCTCTGTTTTGTTTGTCATATCATAAGAACAGGCCCCAGACAGACGCACGCAACCAAAGTCTTCAAACAAAGGTGTCTCTAAGTGACAGGTCAGACTGGACGCTGGCTTTGCAGATGGTTTACTAAGGTGAGAATGACATCAATTTAGGAGCCTTACGGTCAGACCTTTCAACTAGATATAAATTAAGAGCAAGGTAATAAAGCTAATATATGAAATTTCCACAACAAGATCATCAGGCTAACACTGCAGGAGCTGGAGGCATTCCTCCTTTAAAAAGCCTCCACATTGACATCTATGCTCTCACTTCCTTTATCCAAGTTAATGTTGCCTCTCTCAACTTGCTGGCAAAGACAGGAAGGTGATACTGCAATCAATAACTTGGTTATTTTTTTCACACATAATTATTTAAAGTGCTTTTTGACAGGCTGTGACAGGCAGTGGCAGGCTGTGGGGAGGTCGGGGGTTATATCTAAGTCAAACGTGTGCAGCATTAATTTCATGCTGTCTCTAACTGTTGCAGACAATCTTCTGCTGGATTTGCAGAGGATGTGCATCGTCGTCTCACTTTCTGTGACTATTTTAATGTATTTGAATATACTACGTACTATATTATGGTAAAACCCTAACCCATATGTAACCTAGCCAAAGATGGAAGCAAATCCAATGTTTTTTTCGAATCACAGCTTCACTTCTCTGTATTCTTGCACATCCAAAGAAGAAAGCTTCTCCCTTTTGAGTTTTACTGGTCTGAATTTATTGCTGGGCTTTGTGAAAGTGCAGCTCGTGTCACAAATAGCAGCTCACACTGAGATGGCAGCTTGTTTGGGCGCAGACTGGATTTGATCTGCAGCTGTTTGAGACTATTTAAAGGTGTGAGTAATGCAGAGGGCTTTAGGTGTCACTGGCATTGGCTCTGGCTTGCTCTTGTACACTCTTGACTTCTCTCGTTCTTTCTGTCCGTCTGTCATTTCTTATGAGTAAAGATAGTCAGAGGGGGACAGTAGTTCCTTTAAGCTGAAAGTCGACGTGCTGACAGAAGGAGATTATAAAATCCTGTGTCTGTGTGTGTGTGCATCTGTGTTTTCTTTTTATCTACCTACATGATAATGTTATCATACACTTTCTGCTGGTCTTTGAAGTCTATACTGTGATAAATGTCTATGCAGCAGACTTCCTGGTATAAAAGGTTGAGAAAAAGAAATGACATGAAAAAGTTTTTTCTCCCGACTTTGCCAACACATATTCTGATTGTGGGACAGTTGAAAAATATAAGTAAAGGTTATGGGAAAGGGTTTTATTTAAATTGATAAGTAAATACTGTAAAATCTACAAAACAGATAAATAAATCAATATGTTTTGATGTGTGAGTACAAGATAATAAAATTATGTTGTGCATATAAAGCAAAGAATATAACTTCAACATGAAAATAAAATTAATATTTGAAAAGGAAAACATGAACAGCTAAACACCCTGTCTTTCATTAAAACTGAAGTGGAAACAGTCTTACTCCAGCATTTTTATGCATCCTTTCTCTTCCCTGAGCTCTCTCTAATAAGTAAAGGTCAGTGCGATGTTGACTCTTGCTCTGTTGCTTTTGCTCGTTCTTTTTCTCACTTCTTCCAATAATGTCCTCTTGCATTTCTCTGCTAAGTCGGTCGTGTGTGTTCAAAATTATCCCTGTGTTTTGCCATCCAGTTGCTGGTATGTGGCACAGTGCTGTAAAGCAAAATGCATGTGATGCCCCAGACTAGAAAAAAAGTTGTGAAGATCATTTTCTCAGCCTCAGGACCCCTCAGGGCAAAAACGACTATAATAAACATCAGTGTGCCATTGAAATGAGTCAAAATCACAGAATGTCATTGTCAGAAAATTGTTCTGAAATTCACAATAACAAAAAAAAGAAGAAAATGAAAAATAAAAACACCACACCTGAGAAAAATGGTTATTTGTTTCTTTAAAACATGTTTTCTGAATTCAAAAAATTTGTTTATGGTATGAGTATTGTGTAATGAAATTGAGTTTAGCCCCAATGAAGTTCTGTAACAAAAATTCATTTGAGAAATAATATAATATTTCTTAATCTGAGCCTGATCAGTAAATTTAAACTTGTACAAATGGGATGTCTTTGCTTCCATGTTTTTATGCAACTGATCTACACTTAGCTTGCTAAGAATAACTGTTTTGGCTGTATGGTATGTTTTAGGGAAACTGTATCTATACCTTACTTGATATGCTGTCAAATCTATTGTACATAACACATAAAACCATGTTTCTGTCACTCTGAAAGGCTTGGCTAAGCAAAGTGCCATATATGTTCAGAAAAATCTGACTCACTGAATGCCACAGCTTTAATAGATTGATGAGTCATGATGTTTGCTTAGCATGAATAACTTTTGTAAAACCCATTTACAGTCATGCTTATGTGTATTAGCACTCTCCCGTTAAATAAGGAAGAAAATACAGCTGCCACTAAAATGAGCTGTAAATTGTTTCAGCTATTTGAGTGACGGTAAATTTTTTCTGCCTTTTCCTTAACCAATACCTCAGAGCATGACTAAACAATGTGGCTATTCAAAATTTTCTCAAATATTAACATAAGCAGTGAATTTCTTCCTAATTAAAAATGCATTTAAGCAAAACTAGAAAATGTCTGCACCCTTTTAACAAATCAAAACTTAATATTTACAAAATACGAAATGTACTTTGGTTCTAATCCATGCTTAGATATGCAGAACTGCTCTGGAAAAAAAGCTATTTTCAGTATGCGTGAAGACCGTTCCAGATAAAGGAAGAGGAGCATATATGTAATATTTATTGAAATGTTACATATTTATATCTCTGACAAGCATGCTGCCATCAGTGTGCAGTGCGGCCTGCTCAGGCTGTGTGATGACTCAACTGTGGAGCACTGAAACTTGGCCAAGGCAACAGAGGAAAGTAAGTGCACGAGAACAGCAATGTGCCACATTTTCACAATCCGTATTAGCATGTTCTAACTGAAGACTTTACTGTATGTGATTTTTACAGTATTTGTTTAGCTTCAACCTACAAAATTCAATTAAGAATATTTCTAAAAGATCGGATTTCCTATATTTTACATAAAATTCTCAGTATGTTTAGTTGTAGATTATTTTCAATATTTACACAAATATTTGTGGTGTTTTAGGTTAACATTTATTGTGAATTACTTCTTTAAACTCACTTGGGAGTCGAGCTCCTCTGATCATAGAATGATAAGATGCTGCTGGATGTTTTTACCACAGGAACATGTGTAGCTGCACCGCAAAACAAAGATGTATTTTAATGAAACAGGAATTAATTATTTAATCTGACAGTTGTTGGTATATCACGCTGAAAATGTGTGAGATAACAGTGATGGTTTAATGTAAGGCTTGAAACTATCGTAAATTTAATAAATGAAGAGGATAT
>JBAMHX010000026.1:17629322-17650481 GCA_037177515.1 Pseudomugil tenellus
AAGAAAGAAAGAAAGAAAGAAAGAAAGAAAGAAAGAAAGAAAGAAAGAAAGAAAGAAAGAAAGAAAGAAAGAAAATAATCAACTGCATTGACTTTTACTGACTGACAAGGGCTCAGAAAAGAAACAGGATGTAAGGCAGATGTGAAATAGGCCTTCGTTAAGGGTGCAAAATCTACTAACAGCTTAAGAATATTGCATACATAGAATTATAAGCATTTTCTCCATAAACACAGGTGGGGAGAAGTAAGTCTGTCTCTAAGAATACATCTGTACATATACAGCGGAAAACTAGCACCTAGGTTAATCTTTTAATGTTATATTTTCTGAGAAATTACTGACTTTTCACTTTTCGAGGAATTTCGCACACGAGTGCATTGACCTTTGCTGTACATCTCATAAATATCTTGACAGTGTGTAACACCTTTGTAAATTCATTGCACATGAAAGTTAAACTAAAAACTTAGGAAAAAATTGCGTCAATCTACAGTCTCAGGCCATTCGTGGATATTATACTGCACCTAGAGAGTAAAAACCTACATAAACAAAAAGACATTTCATGCCACTGCTGTGCAAACAGCACAGGAATGTGGGAGTAATGTGAAAATTTAGTAGCTAGCGTGTAAAAAGTGAAACAGCTATGATTTGTGGGAAATGAATTTCCCAACTGTATTAGAGTGAAAACTTGTTCAGCTGAAACAAAGTGAGATGTGTGTTTAAATCCATAAAGCAGAAACATCCAGGCCATCTGTAGCACACTGAAACCCTCCGTTTCATAAGAAAGAGTGTGTGGGTGAAACTGTGACTGTTAATGTGTTTGTGGCAAAGAAAGGGGGGCGGGGGGTTTCACATGTATGGACTTATGTGAGGACTTCAACCAGAACTGTGACTTTTAGCTAACTTGTGCAGAAACTGGGGAAGTTTTTGTAATACTGGTTATCTAAGGCTCAATCAAACAATTTAATCAAATATACTAACAATTAAATTTCAGATTGCGTTCAATGAAAACGCAAATAACAAAACAGCGTTTTGAACAATAAAAGACCTTGAGTGGGATATAAGTGACAGCATATCTACATAAAAGCGTCCTTAAGTTAGCTGCATGATTAAATCAATATTAAACAGATTGTAAGAGTGATTTGAACTCCTGCACATGTCTAAATTTGACATGTTTTTCACTTTGCTTTAAGGTCAGTATAGCTGAACCTTCCAGTGTGGTCCTAGTTTCTCTGATTGCATCATGATTGGAGAGCTCAGCAGGTCATCATGACTGTCTGCAACAAGCAAACAACAGCAGCTTCTACTTTTCCCTTGATTTTAATGAGCATGTTGAGACTGACCCCTGAAAAGAAATGTTGCCCCTCTTGGGGATTGCAAACACACAGTTGTGTTGTTTCAGTTGACTGAAACTAATCGTGTTTCATATTTGAGCAAAAACTCAAAAGCTGGCTCAGCTATTCACCCTGACGAACACACTAAACTGTGATAATGCAAACAGTCTTGCTGTCCTTTCCTGGCTATCTCTCTCTCACACACACACACACACACGCGCGCACACACACCTGTTCTTTCTTCCACAACCTGACCTGAAAAGAAAAAGCAATAAAATCATTTCTTTGAACATGTGGTGCCATAAAGAGTCTTATACCCTCCAAGGGGCATAAATGTTGTTTACAAGACAGCTGTTTTGATTTACTCGTTGATTTAGTTTAGTAATTTCTAATAAAACATACTTCTCAGAAATCTGAAACTTCTCTGAAATGTTAGCTTCATTTAAATAAACAATAATTTTTTAAATTTAAATCAGTGCTTACTAGGTAAATATTAGTATACTTGCTTTATTTCATACACATTTATCTTCATCATGTGGGTTTCGGCAGAAGGGAACATTTTAAAAATATTATTATTACTTGTGGGGTGGTGTAGGGTAGCCAATGGAGACTGTAAATAGCTGAGATGAAAGGGGTAACAAAGATGAGGGTGGACATGAAAGAAAGGTCCACAGCTGGTTAGCATGCTAAACTCCTGCAGGCCATCAGGGTGAAGAGTCTGAGTGCATTTCCTTGTTGATAAATGAGAATAAAAAAAAAAGCTTTATTCAAAATAGAACCAAGCCTACCTGACTTTTGTCCTTAAAATGGAAAAGAAAGATGTTTAAAGATAAACAGATGTTTAAAAAGCATGTGTTTTGTTGTGCATTTATGCACCAACTCTGCATTGATGTGTTGATGTTTTAATATACATATTTTACTGGATATTTTGCACCTTGTGTCGGTGAAGTTTTAGATCCTATTTTCAGTGTTATGTCACTTTAAGGTCATTGTTGTGTTCCCAGTAAGAAAATGAAACTGGAGTTCCCCCCTCTGTATTCAGAATTCAGACACAGTACAATATTGTTATCACTTTGTAATTATCTTACTTTTAACTAGCCTAGTCAGTGAGCTAAGCAAATCATTAAAGTTTTCTAACATATGATTAGAAAACAAATGTCAAACTGGAGTTTCCTCCTTGAGGTGAATTCTGAAACCTGAAAATCCATTTGTAAATGCATTAATATGCTGTTTATTACTGATTTTGTACATTTTTCTCTTAATGAATAAGTCACACGCATAATAATATCCAGCGTATTGAAATAAATATTTGATTACACTTTTTTTTTTTTTAGTAAAACACATCATTGTGATAAAGTATAACTAATAAGATTGTTTAGCAGCATACAATTGAAATAGAATTAAATCAGGTGAGAAACCTTGCAAAGGGAAATTTATTTATATGCTTTATTGTGACCTTTCTAAATGTCAAATTGAGCAACATTTCATTTGGGTTACTGGAGCTTCCTGTAGTCATTACACTTGTTTTTGGGACTGTTTTACGTGTTATTCTGGTATTTCTGCAGCTTCCTGTCATAATTTACAAGTAATCAAATGTATAAAGTATCACTGTGTCCCATTTTGTTCATGTTGCATGTCTTTTTGGCCATTCTTTCTCCTTGTTAGTCTGTTCGTAATGGTGTGGTCATTAACATCAATTTTATATTTATTTATTGAGCAGTATCGGTTGGATAATAAACCCAGGTCCCATCTTCTTGCTCTGATGTCCGACAGTTCGGGAACGTAGCAGATTTTAACGCCGAACACCTCTGTTTATTTTCAGCTCTGTGACGTGAACGTTGCACTCCTCCTATATGTGGCTCGTCACTGTGGTCGAGCTGCGGATTGGAGATCTGTTGTTGTCGTCGCTTCCTGTGACGAAGCTGTGAGAAAGGAGGGCTGGGGGAGGAAAGTGGGGGGAGTTATAAAAGCCTGCTTCGCTATCGTTCAGCCTCACTGTGGAGGAGGAAATCTAGCAGCGAGGGTTGGCTGAAGTTTCCGCAAGGGACCACCTCCCAACCCCCCTTGTATTTACCAACAAACGAGCCTCTATTTCTCAGCACTGCGCCGTCCACGATCACGGATCCTCACTGAAGATAAAACCTCGCTCTACCTCGACTAATAAATGCCAAGAGAAACAACAGAAGCAACAATAGATAAGGATCGCCGCTCAGAACTGGAAGGGAAGACGACCAGTTGGACCAACACGTAGAAAGAAAACAGGAAAAGCGCACGGATCGTCGCCGTTGTCTTTCTCAATGCATACCCTTTGTGCCCGAGGAACGATGAAACCAGAGATCAACGCCGCCGTCGGATTTCTGTCGAGATTTCTGAGGGTAAAAGGACACGTAAACGATCGACAGGTCCAAACGTTCAGCCAAAGCTTACAAGATATTTTGGCAGGTAAGGAAACAAGAAAAATTTTCCACATGCGCTTTCAACACGATTTTTCTGCGACTCATTATGTAAAACTCTTCTCCTCATTATGTTTAAGCTAAGTTTTTTCTAAGTGGTGTTCAGAATTAGGCTTCTAATTAAATGAGAAGAAGCCTTTCTTTGTTCTCATAAGTATCACCATCAGAGCGACCAGCGCGCAGCGATGTTTGCGCACGTCAGAGTGGCGAGAAAACATCTAAGTAGGGAGCCAGTGGGGGGTCGCTCGACGATTACAGTCATACAAAGCGTTAATATGAAAGAAAAATACGGTTTGTTGTAAAGTGTGGCTGTTTCTGCGATGAAGGGTGGGGGTGGGGGAGACGCTCAACTAAGGAAGTGCGCCTCGGTCGATGAAGCTCACAGAACAGAAGCTGAGCAAAACAGTCCCACTGAGAGGGCTGAGCTTGCTCAATTACGTAATGCTTGGAAAGAAACGGGTTAATAATGGAACATGTACATTCGAGCTACATTTTACTGATTTGTTCCTAAAATAAGCAGCGTTCCAGTTTTACGCGACATGCTGCGAGTTTTGTGCGTTTGTGTTTCCTCTTAGCAACCATTTGACATTCCATTCTTCTTGTTTTTCTCCCTTGTTTTAGTGAAAATTCGTTTGGAAAACAGAATGTGGAAGGTAATCAGTATATTTGTTTTATTTGGAAGCAGGTGAGTGCTGTTGAACATATGGGATGTAGGTTGACTGTTATTGAGGATTATGGCAGTTTTTATAGAACAGGGCAGCTTGTGTCTCATTTCCTGCTGTAAACACTCGCCAGCTCTAAAGCTGCCATACATCTGCCTCATTCCAGTTACGTGCAACAGCAGATGACCTATATTTGCTAGGCGTTTTGGAGACCTGGCTCTTGTTTTATGCTCAAGCAGAACGAAATAAATACTTTTAATACGACGTGGCAGTTAAATGAGATGCAAATTTTGGTGATGTGTTATCCAAAATATTACTATGTGTTGGTTATTGTTTTGTGAGCATTTTGTTAGTGAAAATAGCTGAAATTGTTATTGGGGAAGGTGAAATAAAGAGATGCCAAGAATCCTTGTTTCCTTTGTGGCGTTTGTAAACAGATAATGAGACTGTGTGGGGGAGGAGATATGTTTAGGAGAGAACTATGAAGGGGGGGAAATCATAGAAACAAACTCAACTTAAGCTACATTACCAACGGAGAATATAAATACATAGATTATACTGAGTATTTAAGTTAAATAGTTGTTTTAGGCTAAGAATGACTGTGGTGGCCATTTTGGAGCCGTGTGTGTCTGTGTTAGTACCCTGTGGGGCTCAATGCTACTAAACTAGGCCAGCTGGAGCTCTTTTGTGCTCAGAGTTGTTACAATCGCACACTATTGTGTCTGCATACTGAAAAGGCAAGAGCCCTGCTCCTCTTCATCGTCTTGATGCTGAGCAATAGGAGGTAGGGGGGGAAGTTTGTCGCAACGGTCGGACCCAAACCCAGGTAGTTGCATAATTGTAGTCAGAAGAGCTTTAGTAATGTCGACTGTAGTGAAGGACAGGATTGGACTACTTTATGGAAAGTTGTTTTCAAGTGGAAAATACCCATCGACCTGCCAATGAGGCCTCGGGCCAGCACCACGTAATGTGTCTCTCGTGTTAGAGGTCAGCTATGATGAACAAACAGCCTTCCGTGGCTTAAACTCTTTAAGTTAAGCACACACTCGCCTGCTTACTTTTCTGTTCCACCCCTCCTCCTTCTCTTGAGTGCCCTCATTTTAAGAATAGGCCCTGCTGAGCTGATCATTTCCCAGCTGCTTCGGGGTTCGTGGGCAGCTGCCTTTGTGGCTCGGTATGAAGCTGAAAGCTCATCCAGCCCCTTTTGCTCTTTCACGAGTGCCAGCCCCTCCATTAGCTCGGCAGTATACAGCCGTCTGGAATAAGGCACGGAGGGAGGGAGGGGGCTGTTATTATTATCTCGTGGATGCATACAGGTGGCCTCCGGGTCATAGACTAGCATGCTTCCTTAACCCCCCCCCCCTTTTTTTTTTTTACTGGACACAATGCAGTCCCCATCAATGGGAATTCAATATGGATGAGCCTTGGCGGAGTATAATGGGGGCTAGGTGTACTTAAAATGTGGAGGTCTGTAAACAAAAAGGTTGGAGCAAAACAGATACGAGGGGCAGGGGGGGAGGGCAACTGACTCCTAACAATGAACATGATGTAATGAATGAACCACCAAGAATAAAAATATCTGAACCACCAAGAATAAAAATATCTCAACTGTGGTGTTTTCTGCTTGTAGCCACTGTTTTAATTTGACCAGTAAAATTTGTCATACCGAGAGTAGCGTCATTGTCCTCCACCAGTTTCACTGGGCCTCATAAACTTCCACAAAGACGTGGGGGGGGAGGGGGGATCTTTAATAAGTCAGTCTCTCTTTAAGAGGCGGAGTCATGTGTCCCAGATGGCTGTCTGGGTCACTTTTAGTGTTTTTTTTTTTTTTTTCAGCCAGTCATGGGAGGCTTTCTGACAGAAGGCCAGAGGAGAGATTGAGCAATTCAGTGGCAGTTTTTTTCTCCCTGTCTGATAGGCTTGGTGTGTCGCTAGCGGCTTGTTTATGGCTGCTTATCAGACCTGTAACAGGTGGTGAGGCTGCTTTTCTTTTTGTTCTATCACTTCAGCCCACAATAACTCCCTTTTACTTGTATGGAAATGAGTACATTTGGTCTCTAGGGGCAAAATCTCACTTTTGCTGTCAGTTCATGGAGGAAAATGGACCCAATTATGTAGATAGAAAAGAGTTTAACAAGCTTCATTACAGCTTGCAGTTTGTATGAGTTTCATATATTTAATGGGTTTGGAAAAAGGATTGTAGCCACTTATTTCCTGCTTAGATCTATTCCTCTATCTGTTCTTGTTGGTTCTTTAGAGACAAAACACACATTCACGCCTCATTGTCATCATCGCTCTCGTTAACTTATTGGGATAAGATTAATTTGGATTATAGTTTTTGTTTGCTGCATTTTGTTCAACTAAACCATAACTTTGTCTCCCGTTTTCTTTGTCTCCCTGCAGAACAATATAAGCACCACTGGTTCCCAGACAGGCCCTGCAAGGGCTCGGGTTACCGCTGCATCCGCATCAACCACAAGATGGACCCACTGGTGTGGCAGGCAGGCCAGCGCATCGGCTTGACCATCCAACAGCTCTACCTGCTGCTGCCCAGTGAGCTCACGCTCTGGGTGGACCCTTTCGAGGTGTCCTATCGCATCGGCGAGGACGGCTCCATCTGCGTCCTGTACGAGTCGCAGCCCGGTCCTGTTGGAATGCCAGTGTTGGGCGCCACCAGCTCCACCTCAGGAAGCTCCATGATGGAAAGCCACCTCAGCTGCAAGGATGAACTGAGGGTTCTGGGCAGAACCAGTCCCTCCAAAGTCTACAATAATATGATGACTGTGTCCAGTTAAAGGGGGTCCACACCGTTACCCCCTTACACCCAGCCTACTTTTGTTCAGGGTCCCGCCATGGCTGGTCAGATCATGGTGAGCCTTTTTTAAAGCTAAGAATATGAAAGGAAATAGTGAAATAAGAAAAAGGAAAAAGATAAAAAAAACAAAGAGGATGTGGCCTATCATCCAGGTGATGGAAACCTAGTATATATATTTTTTTTTAATCCCCGTTATCTGTTGTGTTGTCAGTGGATCAGCTGGACACTCCGTTATTTTTTTATTTCATTTTTAGGAGAGGTTTTGTGGAAATAGAATGTTGGGGCAGCTAAACCAACCAGGAACCCCCTTCCCCCATGGACACTGGCTCCATCCTCCACCTCCCCCAAACACACACACTCTACTCAGAAAATCGTGTTAGGCTCCATCTCTGAAGGGGCTATCCGCAAAGACTGCACTTTTCTTACTTGTGGTTTCTATGGTTACATGTTCAACACAGTTTAACACCAGTTTAAATTAGAAGGCTTCATTTTCCAGCATTTGACACTTTTTAAACCTATAAATATATTTTTTTTTTTGTTATTTTATTTGTTTACTGGATGGGGAGGAAGCTGAGGTTTAGGCAGTGCCTATTGCAATCAAAGCTCAAGGTAGTGAAACTAACAGCATCTCTATTTTCTATAAAAGGAAGAAAAAAAGTTTTTGGACCACAGGAAACATTTTTCTCTATCTTGATGCTGTTGGGTGCGGGGCTTGTGGTACTTCACTTCTTCCCCTTTACCAGAAACTTCTCAGCCTTCTGTGTTCTGTACGTGAACGCAAGTGGAATGTGTTTTGGCACCTATTGATAGATACCGTTGTGTCTCATTGCACTGTCACCTTCCCATTACCCTTGTATGTGTAGCTTTAATGGGAAGGACTGGGGAAGGGATCCATCTCAAATTAATGAATGTTGTTCAAGTTCACAATCAAGTTCCTGTTATCTGCCCCACCACCACCATCACCACTGTCACCTCCTGTATCACCAAAACTTTAAAGTGTAGCAAAATAGGGGGGCAGCTTACCCAAACATTGGTCGTGTGGCCCAGTTTGTCATTGATTGCACTTTGACATGAGATTGTGTGGAATGTGTACTTATTGGAGAAAAATCGCCATCATTCCATCCATTCAAATGTCATCATTTCACCCGTTTTCGCGTTTTAGCCGCTTGTTCATACTGTAGTCCCCCATTTCTGTCAAATTTGGGAGGGTGCACATCTGGATTTCACAACCTTTAATCCTGTAATTGTGAATATTTCAAAGCTGTTTTGTTTCTGAGATGGAAAGTATTCCTGGTGACGTGTTGGCTAAGCTCCATCACTGCTTCACATGTTCTTCACTGTTCTTTTCCAAACACATGGTGGCTTTTTTTCTGTTCTTGCTGATTTTTGAAGACAGGAAAGATCTTGACCGAGAGAGAACTGTGATATTTTGGCCAAAGGGGAGGGTCTGGAGGACCCGCTAACTCTGATGAAACTCATCAGGGCTCTGGTTTAACTGTAAGGTGGTTATGTGGGTGTATGAATTGGAGATGCACTGCCTTACTGAGACGTCTTGTTTTAATCAGTTATCAGGCCTATGAGCACCTGGCCAGGTGCATTGTGCTGCCTGGACCCTCACTGGAGGTGTCCTCTTTCCAGTATGGCAGCTTCACTCCCCTCCCCACTCCCTGCTGGTGTGGGCTGTAGTGCCTCAAGTGCCACATATCACCCCTCAGCTCAGACCTCCTGTTCAGCCAAAAGCAAGCCAGCATGCTGCTAGTCGACCCCCTGTGAATGCAGGTAGACTTAATGTGACACATATCATCATTCATCTCTGTGGGGAACTGGGTAAGGACGGTCGGGGTGGGGGAACTGGTGTGAGAGAAAGGGGGAGGCCAGGGCCGGACTCTTTTGTCCAGGGCAGCTAAAATCCCTCCAGCCTCCCCCATCTGGACTTTTTAATGTCCCCCTACCCTGACCAGAAGCCCTAAACCCTCCCTTAGCGATGATGGATAACCAGCACACGCGTCTGGCGTGCTCCAGCTGCACGAGGGGGTCTAGTGAGAGAAGAGGAAACTTGGATCTAAGATGAAGAAGAGGGTACTGGGCCATTGTTTTCATCTCACTGGATTGTGCCGCTCTTGATTACTGAGATTGCGTAGCGACTTTGTTTACATGCATTGAAAAGATTTGGCAGCTTTTTGATGAACCCTCCCTTTCCACCATCACTTCTCTCCTGGTTCTATGGTTGAGTGGCTAATGGCGTGGTGGAACAGATGCTGGGGAAGGCTAAGGGTGTTGCACAGACCTTAGCTGGTGGCCGAATCTGTCACGGCAGACTGGTTTGCCACTCCTCATCAGACCAATGGGTGTTTAAGCTTCACTAAGCCTGAGAGGATCATTGGTAATATAGCTATAGGCTTTGATGCACTGCAACTATCAACACCCCCTCAACTGCCCCCCTTTGCTGCCGTGCACTATGCTGATACTCCCTTAAGCAGTGATTCCATGTTGGCCAGATGAATGGGAGCCTGCTGGAATGGGAGCCCAGAGCTTCAGTTTCCATGGTGGACACCAGTTTTATGAAATCATAAAACCATTTTTTTTCTGATTTGGTTTCAAGTCAAGACGTCTTTGAGATTTGGTCTATATTTCAGATGCGAGATGATCGTCTCGTCTCACTTTTTCTAGTCACACTTACTCGCCCCTGCCCCCCATTTTCTCCTCTGCATCCTTGAAAATTCAATCCACCCCCCCTGGCACCTTCTGAATCATACAACCACCCAAAAATATGGTTTTAAGTAATATTGATTATTTAAATGGAATCCATTCAGCGTATGCGCACATAGGTTACAGAGTTGTTGTGCGAGTGCTTTGAGTATTCAGAGGTAAAAATAGCACACAAATGCACTAAATGTCAAGTTGAAGTTGTGACTTTTTTAAACATTTTTTTCCCTCTTCTTGAGACGCGAGGAGTCTCTCTGGAATGTATTGCCAAACTCAGGCCTCGGACATTCAATGCTCTTATTGAAAAGTTGTACATGTTAAGATATGGAAGCGGTAGGTTGTCAATATTGCTCAGTTGAATTATTGCCACTTTCACATTTGAGGTGTTTTACATTATAGTAGAATGTATTGTTAACTGTACAACAAATGGTAGGGTGAATAACATTACACATGGGAAGTGCCAATAATTGCTATCCTGAGGTGTTTTTCGATGTCTTTTTTTCATATTTCATCTTTTAACATGGATTATGCTTTTCATAAGTGAAGCCATTTGTGATGGGAGTGTTGGCAAGGACCAAAGTTTTGGTAACGAGAAAAAAAAACTTAGTTTCCATGATCTGTAAGTGTAGACGTATCCTTTTTGGTTTTCTTTTCCTTTTCAAATTTTTTTCCCTTTTTTTTTCTATTTACATATAAGACAGGAAAATAGACAAAAAAATCTTGAGCTTACCCAAGAAGAAAAGCTGTATCTTGTGATCTCATGTCAGTACATCTTTATCGTGTTCAGTTTCTTTTCCTTGGGTATGTTGTGATGAACTGCTGTAAATTTGTACAGTTCATGTAAATTGATTGTGCGGAAGTTGTACAGATTTCTATATTTTGAAGAAGTTTTTTTTCTTTTTTTTCTCTGTAATAAAAGATTTCCTATCTTGGCATCATAACTTCTGTGAGATTTGTCTTTTATTTCCTACTCAGCATTTAATTTTGGCTTTTTACATAAAGTTAGATTTATTTGTAATTGAAATTTAGTTTTTTTTCTAAATAAATAGTTCTTTTTATTTGGATGTGACCTCTTTGGGGGCTGGGCTGCATTCAAGCCGCCACACTTCAAGACTGTACAATATATAGACAAAAGCAAAAGATGGTAGCCTAGTCTCATAAGTGATGCATTTTAGGTTGCATGTCAACAAAAAACTGCTGGTAGTAGCTTCCTAACATTAATATGAATAAAACTACTTACAGCTGTAAAAGATCACGTCCAAACTTCTGCTTCCCTGACTGGCTGGAAGCCTGTCTGTAATGATCCCGTTATTTTACTGCGTTGCTGTTTTGATTTGCAAACCTAAAACATTCACATCAAACTGCTCACGAGTTTTTTTAATGAAACTCCTGGCTTTTACTTTGCTAAATTTGCCAGTTTAACCAGTACTTACGCGTTTCCAGTGGAAGGATGCGACAGATGGTGCCATAAAGTTTGGTTCTCTAAAATTGCTAACTCTACTAAGGCTCCAATATGCACAATGCTTCTGAAGCCAAAATAACTGACTGGGAAACCTGGAGTTTGGATTATCACTGCAATCCTTTGCAGCACTTTGGAGCCCTTAGGGTTGTCAAGCAGCAGGTATAAAAAAATAAAAACATGTGGAACTCTTTGACAATGAAACAAAGGAAAGAACGGGAGGAGCTGGGTTAGCTGGAGTCGAGGGGAGGTGACCTGGCTTGTGTAGAAGTCGAGCTTTGCTTATCTAAACACTGACCTGTATGAGGCCCCAGCAGCTGGGAGGTATATTTCCATAACATGGAGCTTTGTCAGCATGAAGCAATCTGGTCATATTTGAACCTCTGTTTTTCAGTATTTTGTTGAAACTCTTCATGTTACATATACACAAACTTCCTCCGTTGGTCTTTGTGTAATTCAATTTTAAATTTCCCATGGTGTGTGGTTAGTTAAATGACTCAACAGAAATTCATTCTAAAATGATATTCTGGAGGAAAAGTAAAATAAAAACAAACAAGTGACTCAGATTTAACAGGATTTAGCAGTACTCAAACAAGGTTTTGCAACAACTCATTTAAACAAGCTGCTTTGGATGTTTTTTAGTTGTGAAGAGCAATTAGAATTGAATAGCATTCAAAAAATATAAATATCATGTGACATTCATGAGACCAGTTTTATGCTCCAGCTTATGTCAAACCAACTTTACTGTATTTTTATCTGACTCAGTATATATGCACTCGGTGCAGGACTTTGCCCTCATTAATTTGCAACTTGCACAGGTATCATCAAATTGTCCAAGTATTGCATTTCATCTAAGCACTGATGAAATGGCAGTGTAATGGTTTCTGCCTTCCAGTTTCACTTACATAGCAACAGAGATGGTTTGATTAGGTAGAAGTCCCTGAAGGTGTAGCTGATTACTGAGTAACTGTGAGGAAATTATCTTGAGAGATAATCACCAGTCTCATTAGTTACCAACCCTAAAATAAAACAAAAATGCAGCAGTGTTCTTTGGCTTACATCTCACAGTCTGCGACATCTTTTAAGAACATGAATGCTGAACACAACCAATATGCTGGTGTCGGAGAACAAAGGCATGGTGAGTGACAGTACAAGTCTGTTTGCTACAGTGAAGCAGACATCTGGGACCTGCTTGACTGCCAGGCAAGATGTCAGGGTATAGCCCTCCTGCAGAGCGCATTTGCTTCTGCTTCTCCGTTTAAAGGACAAAAGCTAAGCTGGAGCCGCACACGTCAGAGCATTTTGTGAATGCACCCCACACTGACAGGTTTTTGTTATTTTTGGGCTGTTTAGGATCTAGAAGTCAGATACAAAGATTAAAAAGGTTGCTTTGCACAAAGAGAGATAAAAAAATAATTGATATGTAACAATGTTGTTTTAAATCAAGGTAATTAAAGAGTGAAGCAAGAAAATATTATACAAAAACTCCACATCAAGGTATGAATCTATTTAAGAGAGGACTGGATTTGGTTTCCAGTTTGCTTGTATTCTGCTGTATCTCATGGGTGTATGCATCACTCAGAGGCCAAGGACGAGCTGATTCCTCTTTGAAATAGATCTCTCCTCTGCCTGCTTTGGTCTCCAGGGTATAAAGGCTGCTTCAGCTATCTCTCTCCCTCCCCTCGGAGCACTATTCATTCTCAGCTTTGACATCTGCTTTGCCCTCGCTGCACCCACCCTTTCCCAGCAGCCTGCAAAAATGGACAATGAATGAAAGAAAAGACAGTGGAGACAAAGACATTCTGCTTGGGCAGCCTACGTCATCAGTGGTGGCTGATGAAGGGAGGGCTCTTCGGGGAAGCTAGGATAACAATTGAACTGTGGACAGACATGATGGTGTCAGTATGATGCTGTAATGTTTTTCAACTACAGACTTCACTAATATTTGGAAATGTGCCTGTTTTCTCATTACAGTCCCAATGACGAACTTTACTCTAAAAGGTCTAGTAATTCTCAAAGACAGTTTGAACTGTTTTATAGTGTTTTTTTAAAGTAATAATTTAGGCTTTTATACACCGAGATGAATATATAGACCCCGTGGTAGGCACCTGTGACAACTCAGAAAGGTTAAAGAGCCTGTGATGACTTAAAGAAAACAGGTCATTTTAATATTATGCAACAAAACCGTGTACTTTATTCTGGAGGGAATGTTAAACGATTCAACTCTTTTAGGAGTTGGCTTTTTTAGCTCTTAAATGGCTCTTTTTTGTATCACTTAGAGATTCTACTCCCTACTCATTTAGAAATGGTTTTAATAATTAGTAACACAAATTATTAATAATTTGATAATAAATAATTTTGAATTAAACAATTCTTCTTTGAGTTTACATGAAAATGTTAATTCCGAATTAATGTTTACATGGCAACACGTTTATTCGCCTTCCCTTACTTTCAACGTAATGGCGGAAGTGACGCAGTCACGCACACTGAAAATACACAAATCACTTCCTGCTTCTCATGTTATCGGCTACTTGGAAAACAACATAATAAAAACATTTTCATTTCAATATTGATTATATCTTTGAAGTAGTAGCTCGATACGAGTGTACTATCATACTTTTTTGAGCAGCTGAGGAAGAGAAGAAAAATATAAGGGACTGAATATTCGGAATTAAGTTTAATTCAGAATTCTTTCTATTCCGAATAAGCCGATCACAGGGTTGTTTTTCATCTGTTTAAAGCAGAATTAACTTTTATTTAGAATTAAAGAGAAATGAAAAGTCTCATATAAATGTGCTCAATGCCTTCTCGGAGACTCTTCCTTCTTTATAGGATGGCTCCTTAAATAAAGCTCTGCTCTTTGTAAAGAGTTGGTTCTCTTAAAGAGGAAACATTTCTCCCCAAAACAAAGTATTGTGTTTTAGAGCCGGCTCATTTTTGAGCAGCACATCACTATATTATAAAAGTCTGACCAACAATAACTTTAAAACACTCGTGGCTTTGCATATTTTGGCCCATCACAACTCCACACAGATGCTTCTAAGAAAAGTTCTGAATATTTGGTTTCAAGACAGATGGAAACAAAAACAAGACCAGTTAGTGACAATCTGAGTTGCATCAGATATCAGTATGGATCACAAACCATACGACAGGTTTTCCTTTGTTTGCAAACCAAATAACTTAAAAAAGCTGCAAATGAGGCACCAGACTTCACCAAAGGATGGTCATACAGGGGATGCTGCAGATAAGTCAGTAGAAGAAGTATTTTTCCTAAAATAAGGGTACAGTGAAGGAGTGTTTTTAAGTTGGAGATTAATTTCCGGGTGAAGGTACATAGATGTATTAGTGCCAAGATAAGTACTATTTGTATCCACATACGATGGAGGGAAGTAATTAGTTTGACTATTTGACTGGAGCGCCGAAACACCTACATTTGACATAAAATAGAAAGAAAAAATACTTTCATTTGTGGTAATATGTAGGATCTTCAGTAGTTTTTTAAGGACACTAATTAAAACCGAATTAATTTCTTTCTCAGTCAGGAAATGCTCTGTGATGAAAATCCATCAGCTGCTGACCTCTCGGTATGACTACACAGACCTGTTAAAGTAGCACAATGAAGCATTCATGGACCTTACTGCCAACCTGTGAAAATATAATCCAAACATATAGTTATTTAATTTGAGATTAGCTAAATAAATTAGCTAAAGAAATTCAAAGAGGTTGGGAGCATATTTTTCAGGTATATGGTACCAAGATCAATTTCATAAGCTTGTTCAAATGAAGTCCAGCATGTTTGGCATTAACCTGCCCAGCATTACCACAAGATGGTCCAAACAGGGAAGCACAGAGGTGGGAGTGTGATGATGTGGTGTTGAATAAGTGCAAGAAATGACAGGGAGATGACATAGGTGGCATAAATTGGCTGGGAGTATATCGAAATATTGACTGGCTGGATGATTTCCAGTCTCTGTAAGACTAGTATAAGAGGAATATTCCAGCTATTCTTATATTTTATTGTTGTGTTTATTTTTCCCATGAGTGCAAACACGGACTGTCATTGAGTGTAATTTATTTAATTGAACATGATAGTTACCCAGCTTTTGTTCATCTTCAACATATAGATTTCTTCTACTAAGCAAAGCGAATTCACAAAGCTGGTTTTTAAGCTAATGGAGATCTGAAGCAATGATGAATTAAAGATGGCTATAAAGAATACAGATTAATAGCAAATAGTTCTGCAATATCTCACTGTTATTTCTCCTCTTCAGCAATAATATATAATCCCCTAACATGACATTTTTTTCTCCATTTCTCTTTGGATTCCTTTCATATCACCACCACTCTTTCAGTCCCTACCACTTTGCTATCTGTCTTTGTACCTTCTTCTCCAGGCTACTGGTGTCATCAGTCAGCTAACACTCACTCAGCAGAGGAACCCATTCCAGACTCTTGCATCAGACCATATTGGGTTAAGGTGAAGGACCTCAGTGGGAATCATATGGTGGAGGATGTCTCAGTTTACATGCAAGAGCTGTGTTTGAGTCTAAGTGAAGCAAACTAGCAGAGTGAGAACAGAGATTGTATGTATGTAACTTTACTGCATACATGGCTCAGATAATCACACTTTCCATTAAATCTTGCAGCACTATTCTTTTTGAGATCTGTATAAATAAAAATCCAAAGTTAAATTTTTTTCAGGTCTGTTTTACTTCAACTCCATATGACCTAAATCTCCAGGCTTCTAACCTTTAACCCTACAGGTTCACTATGCTCAGCATAGAGTTGCTAATTTTGTCTGTCTGACACTCCAGACCAGACTACTGCCACTTTATCAGGACTCCCTGACATGAGTCTAGAACACTCTGGATACCTTTTTATAGAATAGGCATGGTTAATATTTTAAAAGGGTGAATTTCTAGACAAACCACCTTCTTTTTTGTAAAGATATTGGTTTGTTTTGGTGCCCAAAGCTACAAAACAGTTAATAAAAAAAACTGTGAAAACTAGTCTATACACAGTGTTTGTCATTTTCAACATGAAACATATTTGTACAATGGCTTTCAGTCCAAAGGACACCTTAAGCTGATTAGAGACATTTATGGTGTTGACAAAATGTCCGTGTTTGACATCTTGGGGGGACAAAAGGGCAAGTTTACTGACATTTTCTTCTGCTGATCGTGGCTGAAAGCTACAAACACTACCAGAAAGAGGAATAAGGCAGAACCAAAATAAGATGTTGGCCACAAAAAAAAAAAAAAAAACAAGACTTAAAGAAACTAAAATGCTTTAGAAAACATGACAAAGAAACAAAAGATTACATTGTGTCAGTGGTTATTTCACTGCCTGTTGAAACCATTTGTCTTTGTAGTTGCTGGAAAACATGCTTTGTCCGATTGCCCCCTCCACAACAACATTGGGTCTTCACTTCAGACCAACTTTGTTGTTAAAATCCATAAGTTCGCTGGTTCTGTCTTTCAGCACTTTTCTTTTGGCCAGGAAACCCAGTCACAACCTCTGATGCAACCAATGTGAAACTGTATTTCTGAGTGGCCCAGTGAAGAGTTGTTGCTTGGTTAAGAACCAGTTTAGAGAGCCAGAAATCTGTGCTAAGGAAACAGTAAGCCACAGTTCCAGTATTAAGTCAAGCTTTAGATCTGAACCAGAACTGGGACCAGCTGCAACCAGCCTGGTAGAAAAACAGTACTCATAGAGGGACATCTGGAATCAACAACTCCAACGTTTAGTCTATACAACTTTCTTTTCTTCATCATGTTTCTGCAACAGTGACACCAGTTAGCTCTGGCTTCCACTGATAAGTACCGCTGATGTCTTCATCTGTTTGTGTCCTTCCACATATGGTTATCTGAATGTCAGTGGTGAGACATGGAGGCAGCGTATTCCTGTGGTCGGCCTCTCCCAATCAGTAGGCAACACTCTCAACCACTCAAAGGGAGAGCGAGAAAAAGAAAACCAGCCTCCTAAATATAGTCCGGCCTTGGGGCTCAGCAAGAGGCCCGATCTGCATGAAGTCTTGCCACACAGACACACACAGGGGTGTGATAGTGAATGCACTCTTACCAACACACATACACAGGCAGATTCACTTTGTCTGAATGTTCAGTACAGAAAGGACAAGACACTCATAATCAATCATAACCAAGCTCCTAAGAGGGCAGACAGTTCATTCATGTGGACAGCCTGAGTGGGTCGACTGCTCACTTCAATAAACCAAAGCACACTGAAAAACAAGAAACAGCAACAAAAAAATAAACACGTGGATTGTGTTGAAGGTCACTTGCATCAGTGACCATCGGATTTTTGCTGACTGGACGCTAAAATCCCCAATAGAGATGTTGTTATGGCAACTATTTCACAAACATCAGAACATGAGACTCACATCCTCAAATTCATGCATTTTTGTGAAACTGTTTTACTTTTAGTTGTTGCACCACAGAGTGCGGCTCATCCATGGCCGCATCGCTCCAGTTTAACTGTTGATGATCGAGGATTAACCTTAAAAAGCTGGGTAGAAATATATTCCTCCATTTAGCTGCAGGGGAAAGAAAAAAAACACACATTTTTTTACCCGAAAGCACGTGTTCATTTAAAGCCTCAGATGCTTGTAAACACAGTGCAGTACAGCTTGCTAACCTCCAACCGCATGATCAGCCTGCTCTGCTGAATGTATGATTGGTGGAGATGTTGGCCTTGATTCAGGTGGGTTGGTTCAGTTTTCTGAGAAACTGGCAGGAAAAAGAAAAAGAAAGCACAGAATGTCAGCTGTTTCCTGTTTATATTGATGGGAAGATGTAATTTTCTAACAAGAAGCAACAAAGCGATGGAGAAATACCAGCCAGAGTTAAAGGAAATGATTTAAGAATCGGGGAAAATTTGGCATGTGACCCAAAGATAAACTTAAAAACTAAGGGGAAGTGATGCATACGAAGATGGAAATATTGAGTGAATGATAGAAAAAAATTACAATTAATGAGAATAATTTGCCTCAGAAGACAAGAGAGTGAATGAATAGTGTAGTTAGAGGAAATATACTTTGAAAACAAGACAGAAAACAGCTGACAGGAAGGTCTGTGGCTTTGCTTCCTCTATGAACACATCTGTGCAAGACTGCACACATTCTATTTGAAAACACCCACAGTCGAGCTGCAACGGTAAGCAGGATCCACGTGTTAGTGAGAACACAAAGGCGTAACGTGTACAGAACAAAATGTGCCCGGGTGAAAAGGGAACACAACTTAGATATGCATGAATCACACAGTCACCAATAAATGCATAAATAAAAACACTCATGGCCTTGCTGCTCCACTACAAGAACGACACAACACTGCAGTTTATCAAGCCATGTGTGCAGATGCAGTCAAAATACTTTTCATCATTACCGATGAACACGATACATGTTTTCACACACTGATAAGACGCTAAAAATCTACATTTCATTTCACACATTTCTTTAACTCTGCTGGCCTAATGACCCTACTTAAACATCAGTTTAATCAGTTTTACTCAGATTAAAGTAGCGAATAGACTCATGAGGACTAAATTTGTGAAATTTGACTCTTCTGGAAGAGAAATGTGAACGACAAAAGCAGCAGCAAGAAGATTTAGCATTCAGAAACAGCCATGACCTACATAAAACTGGCAGGTTAATGAGTAACTGTAGTAGACTAATTTCCCTATGGGACTAATAGGTTACTTGTTACCTAACTGACACATCACTATGAAACACATGCAGCCTAGGACTGGGTAAATAAAGATTACACACTGTAAATATAACTTTAATCCATGTTTTAAGCTCTATCTTGTTTTGTAATGTGGATACTTTAACTTTTTATGATGCTTTACTTTGGGTTTAATGTTTAAACAGCACAAATCACCATTCCCTCAATTTCTCTTGTTTCTTTTTCACTACCAAGACAAATATAAAACGTTATTGTTCTTAAGCTAGATTCCCAGACACTGCATCCAACAACCAACCCTCTGATTATGAATGGTTTCCCTCTGTGTGCTTCAGGTCTTTAAGAGAGTCTTGACAGACATTATATATAGAGGGATATCAGATGTTGAGTTAAGCAATGAAGCAAGAGCACAGTAACCCAGGGGTAGATCTTCATATAGCCTGAGTGTATGAAATTGCGTACATACCAACGTCTCCTATGTAACTTGGAGTAATAAATGGGACAGCAAGGAGTTGGATACAGAGCAGACTAACAGAGCACAGGTCTAAATGTTTATTGTCCTACTCCAGCAACTTTAATTCCACTTTATCTCAATATTTTTTTGAGAAAACTTATGAACCTAGAAAACCTTGATATATGATCCTCTACCTAATTCAGTGAATGAGGATCTATGATTAAGCTGATCTATCTCCAGCCATCCTATTGCCTGTTAGCAGATGACACATTTCCTTCATCTCTGCTTCTGTCCAGCTCTTTTTAGCATTTCTAATATAAAGATAATGTTGCATCCAATGAGGAAGCTGAATAAAAAATGTTGCATGAGACAGGAAGTATCAAAATACTACTTTGTCTTTTTATAAAATTAGAAGATGTCCTGTTCTCTGGTTGGTACACAGATCAGCCGGCATGACTGTTCTTTCACACAGCTTATTTATCTCTTTGGGTCTCTATCTCATACAGCCTTGAACTACTTTGCATTAACTTATTTCTTTCTCTGAAATCCCCATCCAGTATGTTTAGAGTTGTTAACTGCAGCCTTTGATGTAGGATACGTCATGTGTCCAACGTTCCCTTTCTGACAGTGTGAATGGTGTTCTGCAGACTGAGTTCATTCCTGACCCAGATGTTTTCAATGCCAGGACAGTTTAGCATGCCAACTTTTAAACAAAGCCACAATGTTTGCCACAGTGGACTAAATTAATTGTAAATATATGTGTTGAATACTAAGCAAAGCCTAAACCCATAGTTTTCCCATGTCTTGCTGAAATAAAGTGGTTTTGCTCTCAAAAAATCTTTATCACATTATGTGTTACTAAAGAGATTTAGTGATGCCAGTTGTCAAAGTGCAAAGAAGCATTTTGGTACCATTACAGGTTATGTTAAGAAGTTTTACAGCACATCAGTCAAATTCACTCATCACATCAGTCAAATTTTATGGGGTTGTTTTTGAGAAGTGTGATATAATTGGAAGTGACTCTGTCAAATCAGCATGTCTCATATCGGGCTGAATCAAACTGAAATCAAATCAGATCAGAAACATTTTCCCTTTAACTTCCTGGTCTACCATGTGATAGAGGTAAATTTGCAGTGATGATGATGATTTTCTTTAACAAATTGTGAAACTAAACTTGTCTCTACCACTCTGTTTTGGTATGTAAAATCCAAATTAAGTGTTTGTTCTCATACCACTGTTTCACATTTCTACCAGTTCACTGTAATGTTGTTATGGACTTACTTCTCTTCCTTTTGCTAAAAAAAACAAACAAACAATTATTCTGATTATTTTTGTCCAAAACAAACAGAAAAATGCAGAGAAACATTTTTCTCTGGCCTTTTTCTTATTCTTAAAGACGAAGTTAAAGGGATATCCACTGAGTAAATATCATTTCGTATAAAGGTCAAATGTGTGATTTACACCTTTATACTGTACAATAATATCAATCCAAATGGCTTGTTCTGCTCTGTATCCTGGGGGAGTCTCTGTCAATTATAACTTTTTTTCCTTTCTTAATTTGGATCAGACCATTTTCTTACTTTTC
>JBAMHX010000026.1:17650581-17676113 GCA_037177515.1 Pseudomugil tenellus
TGTATCCTGGGGGAGTCTCTGTCAATTATAACTTTTTTTCCTTTCTTAATTTGGATCAGACCATTTTCTTACTTTTCCTCAATCAATTTCAAATGGACCCAGTGAATCATGACCTGTGTGTGCTGATATGAGAGGTGTTTTTTTTGCTGTCAGCATGTCAGTCGAGTGTAATAATGATACTGGCTTTTAATAAAGTAATGCAGCCTCTCTGTTGTGTTCAGAGATACTTCTGGTTTCTCTCCAATCTCTTAATGATAAAACACAGGCTTAAAAGACCACAGCGGCACCAAAACATGTCATCACTGATATTTGTTTACATTTTGAAATTCTTACTAGTCTAATTGTGATAGATATTCTGGATTAAAATTATGACTACATATTACCAGAATAAAGTATTTGTATAAGAATAAAATTTAAACAAAGTGGCAAAAGCAGATTTTTATTTTTTTTAACAGCAGGTAAAATACAGGACAAATACATACAAATAAAGTAAAGAGAACATATTAAAAGTTTGAGGAGAAAAAGCTGAAATACACTTAGTCCATCACAAAATTGTCAAACGCATTTATTCACTACACAGAAAATGTCACTATTAGTTTCCAAAAGGGTTCTTTCATGATTTACTAAGTAGTCCTCCATGTAGTACTACCGAGAGGAGGGATTAATTTGTGTGTGTGTGTGTGTGTGAGAGAGAGATTTTGAACACAGCTTTGCAACATTTATCAATCTCGGTAGCACTAAGAAGGACATCCAGACTTTCTCATCGCAGCTGTTTGGGCGTGTTGCTAGGGGAGGAATCGGTGGTATGTTCAACAGCCCCTCCACCATCATTCAGATCGGTTCTAGTAGGATTTAATGCAGGCTCTGCAGGAATGGGATGGACCCGTGCCACACATTCCTGTCTGCAGTACACACTGTTGGCCTACTTGTGTCAGAGGGGAGAGGTATGTACAGCACACCCACATGTTCAAACTAACACAAGCACACAGCGGACGCCATCTTACTGTTACTGTTGCTTGCACCGTCTATAAATTCCTGAGTAGAGCACATGCCAAAGACGCATGCAGGCACCAAACCCACATCACATGTCCTCACATGCTGGTTCACAGTGAAAAAAACAGGTTGGTGCACTTGGTTGGCAGGATGTGCAGAGACTCTGAACCCTCCCTGGATGTTAAAAGGATTCAACTCCTAAAACCTCTCATGGGGAAAACATCTACTTCACTTCATATCTGAGTCTCTCCTTGTGTAATCTCCTTCCATGCCTCTCTTGGCCTCTTCTGCTTTCTCTTTCTGAAGTTCTTTCTCTCTTAATTCTCTTTTATCTCCGTCTGACGGTGCGCCCCCCAGCTTTTGGCTCCTTGATGACTCCGAACCACAGTTGGGGTTGTTTTTTTTTTTGTTTTTTTTTGGAGAACCCAGAGCACCAACGGCCAAAAACAACCTGGGTTTTATTTCTGTAAAACTCCACTTTGCTGCTTGTAAAAAAACGCTGACATCGCCAGAAGACGTGGGCCCTTTCTCCTCTTGTCTTTGTAAATTCCTGCATATTTCTATTTTTTCACGTAGTAAGCATAAACAGCTGTGGTCCACATCCTTCATCCAGACATAGCTCGCCATGCCAAAACATTATATTCCACAGTGCACTAAAAGATATGGATAAAGGACATCACAACATAAGACCTTCATCTTTGTTATCAAGCTGTTGGGAATTAGAAAAAGAAAAAAAAACATTGTTTTCTTAATGAGTTATTTATGTTGGTCATGTTCTCAGTTTGATGTCAAGTGTTTCTAAAGCTCATCTTACAGTTGGCCCCCTCTGCCTGCTTTTTTTCTTGACTTTTTCTTAATGTATAAAAATGGAAAATGGAAACAGCAGTGATGTGGTGGAACATGAAAGTAGTCGTGGCAACATACGCTTGGCCTAGTTTTTGTCCCATGAAATTGTTGGGTGGGTGGGAAGAAATGCTGTGCTGTCTTTTAACTATTAGCAAACTGTACATCAGATGTCTATAAAATCTGTGTGTGCAGATGTGTGTAGGGGAGTGTGTGTTCCTCTATGTTGCTCTCATTGACTAGAAATAGAGAAAGACTTGATCAACGGTTTGTATTTTTTAATGTTTTTTTAATGAGTGACACATTTTTTTCATTATATAAAACCAAGGTAACATGTTATATTCATTCAAAATATTTAAAAAATACTTTTTGGGATTTTTATTAAAGTTTAACCGGCAGTTTGTAAAAGTGTATTAACTCCATTACTAATAGGCCCAAGATTAAGGGAACTTATTGAATTTGTCAAAGGAAAATAAAAACCTCACATGGTCATGCAGAATCAAGAAAAGCCTCTTTATTTTTAAAAAGTTGTTAAACTTTTCAGAATAATTATCGGCAGCAGTCAAACCTGATATATATATATTATTGAGCAGCAGCACCTGGTAGCTTTATAGCTCATTTGAATGTGGCTTTGTGGAACAAGAGATGTTCAATTTATTTGCATACAGGGATCAATTATTTACTTGCAAGCGTTGCAAGTTTCCATTGAGGCCTGTGTTTTTCATGCCATGACTATAATGTAAGAAGCCTTTCCCTTCATGTAATGTGTTTGAAAGATGTAAAACTCTTTTGAATGTCTGCATATCACATCAAAAGTAGTTGATCTCTCCCACAGAAAATGTTTAGTATTTTACTGCTTGCTTAGCAGTTTAAACTCTTTGTCACTTATTCACATCACATGCCACATATTTTGTAGAATACCTGCTTAGATATCAGTTCGCAAGGCCTCAAGGTATGAGTGCGATGAGATTTTCGATCAGTCAGAACAGACTAGTGACTATGATAAGCAATCTAACATTAATAAAGTACGTTTTGCAAATGGGCTTTCCACAGTAACATGATGTGTAATTGTAGTACTATACATCAGTCTGATTTAAAGCAAGGTGTTCCTCAAAGTTCTGTTTTGTCCCATTGTCTTATCAGTTTATATAAATGAGCTTGGATGTTGATTAATGTTCTTTTCTGTGCTGATGACATTTTGAATATGTTCTTACAGGAAACTTTTCAGTTACTGTTGCACAGTCAAAACCAAAAACTGTTGAAACTTGAAACCAAACAAGTTTCAAATTAAAAGAAAAAATAATCCACCTCCATCTGTTTCTGCTAATTATTCTATGTTAACATTAGATGATGAATAGAGTCGCTTTTTGTAATATCTATAAAATCTCGACATCTAAGTGTTAACTGTCTTAATATTCATTTAACATGTGTCTTTCTTTACCAAGATGGCTAAGGGTTTATTTGGTCCAACAGACATATCTATCTCCACCACTTTCCTCATCTGCACAGTTTAACATGCCAATCACTTTAATCTCTACTTAATAGTCTCAAGTATGAATATATTAGCACTATAAAATATTGTAATTAGTATTCTTTCTGTGTGAGACTATGCTGATGTTAACTGCACGTGAGCATCTTCATCCTCTCTTAAAACACTGGATTCGTCTCATCAAGCTACATTAGGCTTAATGACAAATTCAGGCTCCTGCATTCACCAATGCACCTTGTACGATTTCAGGATTGTCTTTAAAACAACGACAAAATAGTTTCATGTTGCCATTATCACAAATACATTGTTGGTAAATTATCCCTTTGCATCTTAAATCTTTTGTTATATCATAAGATTAATGTGATATTCAATCTACAACTAATTTAAAAAACATGGAATAAGATTGCACTGAGAAAAATCCAAATCTGCTTATCCTTTTATTTTCATTGTGAGTGAACTGGGTGGCAGATTTATAGATTTTTATAGTCAGTATGATTAAATGTTTATATTTTCTGTTTTTTATTCAACTTTCCTGCTAAGATCTTGAGCAAGAGTCCTCAAAAGAAGAGATCTTTTGTGTTTTCCTTCAGTGACCCTTCTAGCTAGTAAAATAAATAAAACTATATAATTAAATAAATTATATAATTATATAAATTATATAAAATAAATGTAACTATAATAATTAATAATAATCAACAAAAGAAAAATGTTCAACCAGTAAATGAATATTATATGCAGTCTCTAAATCCCCTTTTTGCTACACTCGGCAGAATCAGAAAATCAGGCCGGAGTGTGTATTGTGGTATTTGAGGTTGTGTATTATGGAAACATGCAGCAATCAGCTTGTTAAAACAAAACACTAGTGGAGGCAAAAAAAATTATATATATATATATATATATATATATATATATAAATATATATATATATATACTCAGTTTATCACCTTAATTTGTATTTAGGAAGAGAAAATCTGTAAAACTGCTATTTTTATAGTCTTGTTAATTGTTTAGGTTTTCTAAAAAAAAAAACGTTTTTTTAGGTTTTTCTTAAAAAAATGCTGAAGACATGGCGGCGAATGTGTTAGGAAGCACATCTGATGCTGTTGCGTTATCTGGCAGATGTGTTTGTCTCCTAGGAACTGCGACAACATGACCGGGTGTAGGATTGTCTGCAAATGTTTCATACTTTGCATATTTCACAATGAGCTTGTACAAGTAAACGAGAGCCTGTGTGTGCCAAGTATCACGTTTGAAATGTTTGTTTGTATGAGATCATCCTTTCTCCTGGGAAACGCAGCTATCCAAGCTTCTTTCATTCCCCAGCTTGGAGCAAAGCTGCAGAAGTGTACGTGCAGGCTTTGTTTAATCATTTATTTCTTTTTTTTTTCTCAGAATTCAGTATGGAAGCCAAACAAAGGAATGCCTGCATGGCTCCTGCCAAAAACACAACCTGTTTAAAGAGAAACAGTAAAGGATTCTCTGCTGCATCACCAAACTGCACAAAACACATCTTTGATGTTGGCCAAAACACTGCTTATCTGTCTTGTGTGTATCCCAGAAGCATATATCAGGTATGCAGGGATAGGTCAGCATGTATATAACACATCTGGATGAATGTTCTAAAGCTCAGTCACACTTATGCATTTAAATGTGTCAAATAAACTGATGATTATTTCACCCCAGTGGGATTAATAAAAACAGGTTTATCTTTATGGTGCAGTTAATGAAGACGAGTCAATGTGCTTCACATAAATCAAAGACAAATAGAAAGCATTTATGAGGAGAAAATCAATTACTAAATCAATTATTTTAAATCAATTACAGAGAATAAAACCAATGGAACAGAAAGAGAACAAGCTAGCAAGAAACAGACAACAGAATATGTATACAGTTAGGTAGATGTGGTATAAACAGATGTCATACATTATAATCGTCATCATCATCATTTACACTGTCATCATCACAGCCATAGTTTATATACAGCTGTGGTGAAGTATATTTAAAAAGAGAAAGTGTTTATCTTAATTTAAAGTGATGGAAAACAAGAGTTTTAAGAACTGATTGAACAGAAATCACATTTGGATCAGACTTTTGGTTTTTCTAGTTTGTTCCAGATGTTATGAGCAGAATAACTCAATAATGATCCTACTTGTTTAGTTTTTACTTGCGATTGGGTTTCATGCACAGATGTTTATGGGGACAAACCTCAACCGATTGTTTGCAAACCAGGAGCCATTGTTTGCAACAGTGACCCCTCGTTGAAACACAAACCTATTGTTGATAATCACAACCAATCTTTGACAAATCACGACTGACTATAACGTCGGGAGCCGATCCTTGATGACAGTAACCGATTGTTGAAACAATGGAAAGTTTTTTCTCATGAGACATGGCTTGTCACAGTTTTGCGACTTTAGCGCTTTAAGGTTTAACTCAGTATGGAAGCAAATCAGACCCAGATGAATGTTCTGTTACTGATCTGGTGCCAGCAGATCAGATATGCATTTTGGACCAGAAACATTCAATACCTTGTGCACCAGAAGAAACATGTTACAATCAATTCTTTGTCTACAGAAAGAGAGATCTGAGAACTGGAGTGATATGTTCCCTTCTTTAGATCTTTGTGAGGACACGGGCAGCTGCATTTTGGATTAGTTTTGTTTGTCTTGCTGTTTTAATTAGAGGCTTGTAGAAATTTCAATGTAATAGTCAAAACTACAAAAACAAGTAAATGAATAAGAGTTTTTAAGCCATGCTGAGCTTCAGTCCTCTTATTCTAGATAGATTCTTCAGGCGATCTAAGACCGGTTTGGTTCCTGGTTTTATATGGGTGATAAGATTTAGCTCAGATTCCAAAATGACACCAAAACTTCTGGAATTAAAAGTAATTTTTAACATCACTGACTGAATATTTTGCCTCTTTTTTTTTTTTAGAAAGAAAGAAACATTCATGTAGTGCAACATCTGGTAACACAGGACATGTTTTTTATTTCTGCTTTCTTACTTTAGATTCTAATTAATATGACAAAAGTTGCACAAATGAGTCAATTAAGTTTAATCTCAGAACTAACTGAAGCATGTTGAGAACAGATTGCATTACTGTGCCAAAATGGCCATTGTCTAGACCTCTGCTGAACTTAATCCTCTCTAATTTTGTTGCAACTGCATTGTTCCAAAGAGATCATTATGTTCATTTTGAAAGTGCTGTCCTCATTTTATTTTTAAACATAGCATGTAAAGAAATATTTATACAGTTTAGCAAATCTTTCTTTACTACGAATCCAAAGATATAAAAATAAAACTTCTGGTTACAGAGACATGCTTCTTTCATTATGGGTATGCAATTTTTAAGCAGAGACTCAAGAAATAGGCCGAGCGCTCAAAGGAGTAAGGCAGCATTTATGAAATTATTTATGGTCATGCCTCAGTGCCAGCAGATGCTAGCGTTCTGCACGACGTTTAGACTTTCCCAACAAGCAAACCAGTGTGCTCACATGTGTGTTGTGCATGCAAACAATGCCACCAGTTGCTGCGGGTGGAAGCTTCCTGGTTGTTTGCCAGCAAGTGAGGAGGGACTGACCACGGCACAAAGGAGGGTGTGAGCTGTTGTGGAGGGGGGGTTGAAGATTGGGAGGTGGAGATGGCAACGCTGGGGGTGGTGGTAAGGAGAGATAAAGCTGGACAGATGGAGCAGACAATGACGCATAGACATTCGTGTCAACAACAACCCCCACCCTCCTTCAAACTTAAGCTACCCTTACCTCCCTACTAGATTGGGCTTCTCTACATTCTTGCTTTTGTGTTTTTTACCTTCTTCCTCCTTAAATACAAAAGAGAATCATAATAGTGCTCTTATTATTTTTGAGCAAAACTAATTTAAAGTGTGTAATGAAACCTTCTTTATCCATCCTTTCCCCTCCCCCATCTGATGAGGGAAAACTTGGTTAGAACATGGAAAAAAGGAGAGTGAGGGAGTGAACAAATAGTAGGGACGGCTGTAGCTATCACCTGTTGTCCTGAAACCCTCATGTTTGGAAAGCTGATACCATCTCCAATTTCTCCAGTTTCTACAAACAATGTCAGCTGTCAGAGTCACTGAGCTTCCAGTCTCCTTGCAGCCATCTCTTATCCGTCTCTCATGTTGCCTGCTTTCATCACTAGCTCTCCATTTAGGTTTCAACAGCTTTAAGCACCTATTTGGAGATTTTCTTCGTTTAGATTACTGGCTGTGCCACAATGATTTGTTCAATACCTCTTCACACACCTAACGACAACAAAAGAAGCTGGAAAATACACTTGCAGCCATGTCAGATACTGCTCTGGGCCACATACAAGAATAAAACATGTACTGACAACCATGTGACTCGCAAAGGTAGCTGCTTTGCATGCATCTGTGAAAAAGTCAGGTTCAATGTGACTTTGTGAGGGTGTGTTGGTGAACACAGCATGGCATGAGGTGTTCACGCTTTCATTTTACATGGATAAACGCTGGTTCTGGAGCAGGACAAGGTTGAGTCTGCTTTTCTACAGTATGAGCTCTGACTTGGCAGCTGTCAGATGAGAAAGCTGCTGTGTTGGATTACTGCGTTGTTCGTAGAAATTGGGAACGTGTAACCATTGAACTCTCTGCCTCTTAAGTAAACAGTTAGCATGTCATGTATCTCTAAATCAGAGGGGTAGATAAAGTTGAGGTGTAGTTAAAGTTGTAGTTATATGTCCATTATATAGGATATCTTTTTCTGTTATGATGCGGGTAGGTGGTGAACCTAAAAGCAGGTGAGGAGGAGAAGCAGGAGGCAGCCAGGATGCACATTAACTGGTTTTATTGACAACACTGACACTGGAACTATGAGTGAACTGATAGACTAACGAATTTAATGATTCCACAACCAAACAGACACACCAAGTGACTTAAATACATAGGAAACAAACGAGGGACAGGTGAAAACAATTACCAAAATCAACCCAGGTGAACTAATGAACAAATACAGGAAGCTAAAACAGAAAGCAACGGGCAAAACAGGAAAAACAGGATAAACTACAAAATAAAACAGGAAACCAACGCAAGCTAACCCAAAACCTTAACACTACTATCAGCCAGACTGCTTTTATTGTCTGGATTTTGTAATTTTGGTCGGCTAAGAGGAAACCTGGCCAACACCGTAGTGTTTGGCCGTGTACGTTCCTACACTTGATTGCGGTGCATGAAATCACCACTGGACTCGGAGGAATACCCCACATAGTACAATCTGTCCGAGTTTTACTGGTTTAGAGATCAGTTGGGTGCCGTCCAGAGCAAAAGTCACGTGACATCAGCTACATGTCATCCATAGCTGCAGGACCTAGCATACATATCTTGCTTGATGTTGGAGCTAGCACATTTTGAGGGTATCCATCTTTCTCTCTGATGGACATGATGGAGCTGGCTGCCATTCAATGTGGCTAAAAGTATCAACATTCTGGTTGAATATAGCCCTAGATGTTCACCTCTTGTGACAGAAAAATTGCTAAATTGCCCCAGGACATCTAATATTACCAGTGTTTCCATCCACCAGGGTAAAACAACCATCGGTGATAGAGGTGATTGGTTGATTGGTGATTGGTGGTGAGACATCTATTCAGTCGTGAATAATGAGCTCTCAATGTGTCTGGGGAGATGGTCCTTAATAGAAAGACCAAGGCAAATGTTTTAGATTTTTCTTGGTTCGTTTCGTTGATTGCACAGTTCCTTTCTGTGAAAGCTGTCCTGCCATGTAATGGTCTTGAATGATGGGCACCTTGGTGCCCTATTTTGAATGGATAGAACTGGAGTGATGACATTAAATCTTTCTTTTTGTCTTTGCATGGGGACATGTTTTGTCCCTGACTGACAAGCGAGATGATTCAAGTTGTCATAGGCATACAGAGCATTGCGAATGGCTTGTGTTCAGCTTGCTTATATGAAGGGAGGTGTACGGTGTGTATGTCTAATCCTCTCACACCATGTCTTTCTGTTTGTGTCTGTGGGGAGTGCATTGTGCACTTCCTTCAATTCTTTTCACTGTTTCTTTTCCTTAACAGCTAGCAAACAGGACAAGGTCACATTACCAGTGAGACACACACGCAGACACACAAATCTTGTTCTTAATCCACTTTTAGCAAGCGAGGCCCACCTGTTCAGTTACATCTGCAGTGACACCAGTGAACGAGTCAGTTGTGCATCTGTTGGGAATCCTGACACATTAGACACATGCATGAATGTGCATTTGTACTTCCATGTTTTCAAAGAAATCTAATTTAATCACCGTAGCATTTCAACAATGTTTTATGGTGATATAAAACTTTGGGTCCACCAAACAAAACAGAGCCAGTGGGAAATCAGATATGAGGTCTTTGACAGTTAAAAAGAGAATTTGGTAACATGGCTCAAGTACAGAACGTTGACCCTTAGGTCCAGTGTTTGTGTCCTTTGAGGAATTATCTTTTGACATAGCAATAAAAATCCACTTTTGAACCTTTTTACTATAATGTTCAGTCACCGTGACCCCATTTTACTTAGTATTCAATTGCATTTTGATCACATTTAGGTCACACAGTTCCCAGGGTCTAAGACCTTAACTTAAACAAGTTTTTTTTTCCACACAAAAGTGACTGTCTCTCTTCTGTCAATTGCTTATATGCTTATAAATTCTTAGCCTTCAAAGCCCAACCCAAGGACAACTGGGCAGAAAAGTTCAACTTTTAAAATCTGAAGTCTTCATTTGACCCTTTAACAAAATCTGAAAAATATTTTAAGGGTATTTTCACTAGTTATTACCATGTGATAGGTCCAAATAATTGTAGTGTCATCACCAGGGGGCAGGGATCCTGTATAGCATAGTGTACAAGAGAGTTTTGAGTAAAGTTTCTACCAAAAAGTGATGCAAAAAGCTCCCAAAAACTATATCAAATATGATATGTTTGGCTTTACAGAGCTAAAGAATGGCACAAGGGGGTCATTATACAAGTTTTCTCTTCAAAACAAGTATAACCTTTCCAAGGAAGATTCGTTTTTTGCATTGCCATTACAGACTGCAGACTTTCCACAAAAAGAGAGAAGATAACAGGCTAATTCACTCTCATCCTCCTTTCCTCCTGCTTTATAAACAACAGGAAAGCAACTTTCTATGACCTCAATAACTAATTAGGCCTTTTGCGTCTTTGCTTCTGATGCATATTTTGTCTTCTTTGAATCTGGGCTGTAATGACAGATAATCAGCCCAGAATTATGTAGAGGGAAGAAAAACACTGAAGCGCAAGAAAATGCAGCTACGTCAACAGAGTGGTCAACAGGTGATGTGTGATTACAAAGTAATTACCTTGTAAATTGTTGGGTTGCTCAGTGAAAGTTCACAAAAACACTCATCACTTCAAAAGCCTCCCTTAAAGCTGATAAAAGAATAAGATGCTTGCCGATTATTGAGGAAGAACAGGGCGGAATTTGTGTGTGTTTGCGAAATCCAACAGTTACCATGGGGTGAGGTCACTGTGGCTTCCTTTACGTGCAGGAAGCTTAAACAAATATACTCAAACTTATGCATGTACTGACCAACTCTCTCTCTTCATACTGCTCAAGGCTTTTTCATCCAAGAGAGTGACCTGCTATGGCTGTCAGAGTTGATTTGTAGAGCTCTCATGATCCTGTTAGCTGTAACAAAATGGAAAATTATGAAAGAAAAGAGAAAGAGGTTCCCTTTCTGTTATTGCTTTTATCAGTCATGTAAAAGTGGACTAATAATTTAGCTGAAATAGCACTGTTTGCTAGAATGACATTTATGTCCAAGTTCTCCACATGATTCTGATCTTTTAAAACTTGAGGTCCCAAACTGGGGAACATTGAGAACAATTATGCCCAAGTGTTTATAAATGGTCATTTTAGAGACCAAGCCTGGATTGTCTGTTAAAGTAAAGCAGAACGAACTCAGATATTTTAGTGCAGGCTTGGTCTTTGTAGAATAAATCTCACCAATTTTTTGGCTCCTAAAGTATTCAGACAGGTCTTGCAGTTGGGGCGATGCACACATTTCCTTAAAGGTATGCTATTTTTGCCCTAGAGTGTCCCAGTACTAAAGAAGAGTTTGGAGGAGAGGTGACTGCTGATTCTCACTGCCTGTGGTCTTTTGGGGAGGAAGTCCCAGATTCAGCAGCAGATGAACTTCTCCAGGCCGAGAGCGATGCGCTTTCAGACAAATTTGGAGGGGATTGCAGTGTTGAATGCCGAGCTGTAGTCAATGAAGAGCATTCTTACATATGTGTTTACTCTCTCCAGATAGCTGAGAGCATTGTGGACTACTAAAGCAATGCCGTTATGTATAGACCTCTGTGCAGAGGATCCAAGGTAGCTGCAGATGTATCTCTTAATGACGCTTAAAGCACTCCATGATGACAGATCTAAGTGCAATGGGCCGATAGTGATTAGAACAGGATGCTGTGGGGGTCTTTGGGAGGGGAACAACAGTAGAGGTCTTGAAGACGGTGGGCATGATAGACTGGCTCAGAGACAGGTTGAGGATGGAGTAAACACCTTGGCGAGTTGGTCAGCACAAGCTCTCAGCACCTGGCTGGGAGTACCGTCGGGCCCCGGTGCTTTGTGGGGGTTTACTTTCTTGAACGCCCGTCTCAGTTTAGGAGAGTTTAGCGTCCTTGTTGTCTGCTGTGGTTTTGTAGCAGGTGTGCTGTTGTCCACAACAGACAGAACAACAACAAATAATATCAAACCTCATCCGGAAATGATGTGCTGGACAGGTCCACTGGACTGGTCCTCTCCCTGTAGTCAGTGATTCAGCCCAGTCCATGCCACATGCAACTTGGGTTGTGGCTCTGTTGGGGAGACTCCACTTTCTCTCTGTATTCCCTCTTAGAGGTCCTGATGGTTCTTGAGAGGTTGTACTGGGTCGATTTGTAGGGCTCAGGGTCTCCTGAGTTGAAGGAAACTGTGTGAGCCTTGAGTTTAACACACACCTTTGGTCCAGCCAGACGGCAATCTCTGGCTGCTGATTGTGACGCCAATGCAGAAATGGAAATACTTGCAGTTCACCCCTCCACCACTAGAAGCTGCAATAGAAAGCAATGTCCCCAGACTCCCATGTTTAAATGATTTCACAGCTGAAATAAACATATTTAAAAAGAGTGACTCCAAAAACTTTTTTCGGTTTAATAGGTACAATTTTCCATCATGTAAACTCTGGGGGGGGGGGGTGGGGTATTTTTTTTGTAATGCTTCAGTTTTGATGTTATATTAATCTCAAATTTAGAGGCGTGTCCTTTTGATTGATGTGTATTAGAGCGCTGTAACTGGTTACAGCTGCGTACTTCCTGCTGGCTCCACCATGATGGAGCCCTCTCAGCTCTACCTTTTCATCCATTTTAGGATTTTCCAGGAATGACAAAACACCAAGATGGCAACGGTAGGACTCGCCTATTGGCTTCAAATCTGCCCTTCAGAAACCTATGAGTGACATGACATACGCGCTGTCCAGTAATTTATACAGTCACTGGGTCCAGGCCAGGGTTTCTGGTTAGGGAAAGTGCAGACTGAGATTTTGGGCACCCTGTCCCTATGTAGCCTACAACAGTTATAGTTCAATGTGAGGAGCAATGCTTTGTCCATATACAGTTCAGTGTTGGTTGGCTGATGTGTATTTAATAACATTTGCAATAGTTTAATTCTACTTAACATAAATCCTGATTACTGGAACGACCAGGTAAATGTTAACTTTTCACACCAGTCTGCTTGAAAGTAAAAAGTCTATTTCTGTGTCAATAAACTGAAATTATATGGAGTGTCTAGTAGTAGCACTTGCACAGGCGTGCAACATATGTTGCTAGGGGACAAGCCTGGGCAAACCTAACCAAGCTCATTTTTCATTACATAAGATGGCACAAATGTTTCACCATGTGTACCCCACAAGCAATACACACCCTGAGAACACTATCTCACACGTATGCAGTTAGGTCATGCTTGCTGAACAGGTGTTTGGTGTGTTATATCAGAGCTTAGTTATACACCTAAGGCTACAGGCACCCCGTTTTCACCCACATGCATGTTTAAAAGTAACACATTAACAACCAAAATGTTATCCTGCTTAAGATTATATAGAAAGCCTCAGCAATAAGCACCAGGATATGACTGGACATGAGTCACATCTCATGACGAAGCTACACCATAACAGGGGAAATTAGCTGCTATGGCAACAGAGCAAATAAATCTGACAAAAGAATCAGAAAAATGTGAAGCAACACACAGAGGAATCATTGTTTTGCAGTCATTTATTGGTAAAGTTCCTCATTTTAATGAAGCTGGATCGCTCAACCAGTTAAGTTGGTAAGAAAAGAAAAAGGAAATACTTAACGTGTTTAACTATATTTTATTTATTACATAGGTTTCATATATACAATGTCAATGTACCTGATCAAGAAAAAAACAAGAATTTAAGTTAAATCATTATATTAAACACCCTTTACTATTTATTTATGTTCATTTAATCAAAGAAACTTTAAAAAAGAATGTTGAAACTGTTAGGATGCGCTGGAGGATGTGGACCCAAATGCAGACCAGGAGGACAACCGGAATGTGGAGAAACTAGATTTATTAAATTAATGAAAAAAAACACAGACTAAACGGAGAGCTCAGAAAGATGCAGTGGAACATAATGAACCAGGAAGGGGAAAGAAAAGCAAGGGTATAAATACACTGGAAAATGAACAAGACACAGGTAAAAACAATTACCAAAATCAACCCAGGTGAACTAATGAACAAATACAGGAAGCTGAAACAGAAAGCAACGGGCAAAACAGGAAAAACTACAAAATAAAACAGGAAACCAACGCAAGCTAACCCAAAACCCTAACAAGTAGAGATGGATATTGAGTACTTGCTACGTTCAGGCTGCAGGACATAATGATCAATTCAAATTATTTGTGGAATCCAATTTTTTTTATAGTTACCTCACATTTCCAATTAAATGCTACATGTTTTTAATCTCCTGTATGAACGTTATGGACACCAAAAGTGTCCTGCTTGATTAAAAAACCATGGTATGACAACGTGAGTGACATCATCATGTTTATGTGACCTGACGGTAGTAGCAGCGCGTCTTGCTATCTTAAAGTTATTGTCCAGCCGTAGTTAGCACATTTTCAATGGTATTGTTTTAAAGAAATTATAAAAGGGGAGAGTGGCTTTATGTGTAGCAGCGACAGTAACGTCTGCCCAGAGTAATGTGTAGATATGAAGTTGCAGCTAGGAGTGTCGGGAGAGGGATGTGAGCTCCTTTACAGATAAGAAGTTTTCCAATCGCAAGCAGATCCTTTATATACATTGCTGAGAGTCTCTTTGAAACACTGCTGACAATATCTTCTCATCACTTAACCTTCCAGTTGTTCAATGAAATGAGATAACTGTTCGCAGGAACTTGATCCAGCTATTTCAGATATATTTTGCGAGTGTTTAATCCATCCTTGCTGTCTGTGTGTTTGTGTTGGATTTATTGTTTAGTTCATATGTACGTGCTTAGCTTGCGGTGGTTATTACTGGATGCTTGCCGTCCAACATGGTGGCGTAAACAATGGAGATCTTAGCAATCACACTGAAAGCTAGTTAGCATGTATTTGTTAAAATTTAACTGCTGAAAATGAAACTGAATGAAGACAATTTATCATCATAAACATGTGTGTATGTCTGTAGCACTAAGGCCAAAACACACTGTCAGTGTTTCTCAATCCTGACCTCAGGGACCCCTACTCTGCATGTTTTAGAAGTAACCGTACTTTAGCACATCTAGCTAAAATGAATTAATAGACTTGCAATTACTGAATTGAAAAAGTTTAATTAATATGAAGTAGCTGTGTGAGAATTGGAGAGAACTACACCATGAAGAGCAGAAGTCCCCAAGGAGCAGGATTGAGAAATGTTGGCCTATTTTACCACATATATATTCGGCAGCACAATAAAGTTCCCTTTAATAATTAGTTTATCAGAAAAATGTTGTGTGTGCATGTATTTTGGATGCATTTATTCTTAAACACCTGAATCAAATGGCCAAATTACCTTATTTGCATGGTATTTGTCTTGACGGAGACCTAGTTGGGAAACATTAATTTAATTCAGGTGTGTTGAAGAAGAGATGAATCTAAAAATTGCAGGATAGTAGATCTCGGGGACCAGATTTGGACACACATGATCTAAAGTATAATTGTATCAAACCATTATGTCGAGAAATTGGGTAGATGTGTCATTTAGTAGGATTTAATACACTCTAAATGTCCCTAATAGGACTTAGCATATGGCTGAGGATTGTTATGCTCAGATTATTTCAATCCAAAATCCAATTTCATTGTTTTTCACAAATACATTTAACATGTCATTCTATGCTACATCAGCAGGAAGGGGGAAAAAAACTAAACTAGAACTTCTGTAGCACTATAGAAGAGGCGCTGATATAGAAACAAGGACAGTAAATTTAACCAAATCCAGCATGTGTTTATAAAAATGCACTTTGTTGGGTTTTCAATACAAATAAGGTAGATAAAGTTGTTAGCACCTAGCTTAATCTATGAAAACAGATTTTTGAACTCATTTAGGCAATTTTAAAACAAGGGGGACTCCACAGACTGAAATGCTGTTCAAGACTTTCATGTGACAGTTTATTCTTTCAGAGAGAAAAGACAGTAAAAAACACAAAAACAGAAAGAGAAATAAAGAGAGACTAATGTTTGGATGGATGCTAACACCTGTGCATCTGTGGCTTTGGAAAGTCCCCCACCCCCTCACTATTCACTCAATGCTACATTTACAAACACACACACACACACACACAACTATAAACAAAACCATTCTTTCACTCCCATCACCATAGATACCCAGTAAATGTTCTTCAAAAGGGCCTTACAACGCACAAAGTAGCCAAATACTCGCCTTTCTTCGTAACCGTCAGCCACAAAACATAAACTTATTTTGTTCATCCGTTTTGTAGTCCTTCTTTGTGTGTTTCACTGAAGAGCAAAAGGGGACCTGGGGAGGGTTTTGGGCACTTTCTGTGGGCAGCGTGGGCAGAGACAGAGGAAGACGTCTGAAACTCAGGCAGAAATAAGCCTGAAGCAACAACCAGTATGTCTGAGTCTCGAACTGCATCCCTTGTGTCTGTACCTGTGTTTTTGTGTTTGGCTTGTTCATCAAAGGTTCCTTTACTCATTCTTTTTTTGTCTATCCTTTTCTATTTTTCTCTGTGTCTTTCTGTCTTCAGCCTGAACTATAATCCCTCAGGTCCTTCTCTACCCCACAATGAAGCACACATGCACACACAAACAGCCTCGCAGTCTGCTTCATTGTCCTGCTACCGCTGGCCTTCGTCCCAAAGCTGTGTTGGACTCATGCCTATGTAAACAAGTTCTGTGTCTGTAGGTCTGTCTGTCTATCTGTCTTACTCTGTTGCTGTCTTGTATCTATTCATTACACTGGAAATTCACTCCTTTCATTTTATTATGGGGCTTTCTGTCGCTCCTCCTTTCAAACTTTATGTCCAGCGATTCTCTCAGTTCATGCTGCTGGGTTCTGTAAGCTGGACTGAGCAATTAGTTAATGTACCCTCCACCTCAGGGGTCACTCAGCCACAGCCAACTGAACCAATGCTTGTCTGTGTTTGTGTTTGTGTAACCTTGGCAATGCCACTGTCTGGGGTTGCTGGACTCACACTGGTCCATCCAGAGCTGTTTTGGCTCTGGTAGTCCACTCAGCCATCATAGCCACCCCTCTGTGCAGGGCTGTAGTTAAGAGCCTTTTCATTAGCAGAAGGGAAGACCCACATTTCCAAGAGATCAAATAATTCCATGTTTTTGCTTTGTTTTGTTTTTATTGTATTATTCAATAATTACTTTGCTCTAAAGTAAATTGTATTACATCAACCTATAATGCACCATAAACTATGAAGCCATGAAATTCTGGGTGCACATGGTTTTTATCAATATCTTAGATTAAATTATTTAATTTTTTCAATTAAATTCAAAGAACTTTAATTTTCTCACATGGGTTTGCACAAGTTACAAAAAAAGATTAGACAAATCAAAACAAAGCAGAAAAAAATGCAGAATTTTGTGCCACTATGCTTTAAAAAAGGAGCAGGAAGAAGAAAAACTTATCATACCCCCCCTCCCTTTAAAAATACTAACATATGGTTAATCTAAACTTCCAAAAAATAAAAAATAAAATACTCATTCAGAGTCAACATAATGCTTCTTATTGTTCTTATTGTTTTATGACCATGTCTACTGAACTTATCCATAAAGTCTTCTATGTTCACACTAATCACATCTATTTACCATGTCTTAACTCATTCTTCCTGAAGTTGGCTCCTTGTGACGTGTTTCTACAGAATATTTAAAATATAGTGCAAATGGTCAACCTTTATTTTCAGGTAATATGACTGAGACTGTGATTTAGCTAAACTATGGTTTAGGAAAATAATCATAGAAGAAATTGTCCACTTGTGTGTGGTTGGGAAGGATGCTGTACCTCACAGTGCCTCAAAATGCAAATTTCTTAATTGCTGTGGAAAACAGGATCGACTAATGTCATTTCAATGAAGTCTTTACATGTGCCTCGATACTTTAATGTTTTTGTTCTCAAGGATGCATCAAGCTAACTCTTACGCCTGAATACAGGAAATCTATTTTCAAATTGTAGTCAAAAAGCCTTTCCATGCCACACTTTAAGCTCAGCTCTGTTTTGGTGCCTTTCAAACCCTTGTTGGTTGTGTGGGGGTGGAAAAGGCCACGCTGGCACCTCAGTGGACACCTCTGTAGTTTTCTAAAGGCCTTGAAGGATGCCCAGCATGCATATCAGCTCAGTACAAACAACAAAGAGAAAAAGTAAGTCACAAAGGGACACCAGCATGGATAAGGCAGAGCTCGTCGTGCCACAAGGGAATAAGCGAAAAAGCATGTCTGTCACTTTCCATTTGTTTGTATGCACATGACTGATTGCCATTCAACCCCATTAACAGGCATGGTTCCACTAAGAGTTCTTCTAGTTACTCTTATTTCCAGCTTAGCATAATAACTGTGCGCTGTAAAATTCTTAATTCAGCTTTGTATTTTTCTCCACAGCTCTGAATTTAACCTTGTTTTTCCACGTTGGCATTAGGTCATGGCTGCGCATGACAGATGTAGACAGTTAATGGCCAATGGCTAGGTCAACTAGGATGATGTAGCCATTGTGTTTGTATGTGCATAACGATTAGCGTGTGCATGTTTAGCGGAACTGTAATGCAAGCGAGTGTAGCCAGAAGGACAAAAGACGAGACAGCAGCACAACCTATGATTTCCCTGCCCCCATCTTCACATACACACACACACATGCACAGAAATATGTTTACTTGTAAAAGCTTTGCTAATTCTTGCATTAAAAGGGAAAAATCTGGGAGTTCATGCCCTGAAAATACTGATGTATGTTTCAAGTCCCTTACTGGGCAACATTTTTCTTTAGAGAAAAAAACAGAACCATCCTGATGAAACAGTGTTATATTTATAAATTTCTGTTATTTTACTGCCCCATAGAGAGATGACCCACTTCTACTGCTCAGTCTGCATGTCTGTCTAAGCACACACTTGTTTTGATGTGTGCTCAGAGATATTTCACATTGTGTTTGAGTATTCTTCTCAAAGTGGTGGAGACACACACACAGAGCCACTGTCTATCTCCTGGCTAGCTGAATGGCTGCAACCTCCACGGTTATGTGGGAGTTGAGCTGATGCTTTTCAGTAAATTGAAGGGTTGTAATAAACAATGTTGACCTCTGCTGTTATTAAACATACACACAAAGAAATGACAAAACCAATTATTTAGTTTATTTTTTATTTTTTAATATGTTGATTTCATATTAACTATGCTTTGAGAAAATTTGCAAAAGAGAATTTACTAAATAAAATGCACAAGTTGTAGAGGCCAATTTAAACCAATTTAAATAAAGACGCAACTGGATTAATTTCAAACAGTTATTTGGAAATTTTTCTTGCTTTTGTTTAAAAATCGCATACCCATAATGAAATAAAACTGTCTCTCTATCCATAAGATCTATATGAATACTTTTGGTAACATAACTCAAGGCATACTAGTGAAGTTCAATAAGGTGTAAATTTAGGTGGCACAGAGCACAAAGGAAAAAGGTTTCAAACTCCCCTTAAAAAACCCTTTCAGGACGAATATTATTATCTCTTTAGATTGATGTAACTGTACTTTATCATTCATTATCAATCATTTAAGCAATATTAAGAATCTCATAAAAGCAATTTTTGCACAAGTTTCCTCAGGTTTTAAGAAATACCAGTTAAAACTCTCAATATGTCTATCTAGCCTCATTATGGTCATGGGTCCTTCAGCCTAGCACATTGCGTTCATTTTTCCATTTATCTATGCAGTTGTAGTCATTCGGCCATTATAAATGAATATATTTCTCAGAGCACTTCTCATCTCAAAAAGGAGATTCACTATTTTCTAAAGAAAACAGGATCATGGCCATTGCACAAACCTTCCAGGGCACTGGCCTCAAGGTAGAAAGGTTGTGATTATGAAAAATGACATGATGTTTACATCTCTGGTGCTCCGTGTCACTGCAGTGCAATGTCTGCAAGATCTTGTTTTTCTCATCCTTTTCTGTGGTATAAAATCTTATAACAAGTCTGCCCACACAGCTTCTATAGTGCAGAATTCAGCTGGTTAGAAGAGTGCTACTCATTTTGCTCCTTGTGCTGGGGCAAACTCTTGATATATTGTTTTGAAATATTATTGGAGTGTGTTTATGCACCGGTTTAATTCTATTTTAAAAAATCTATCTAAGCCAAAAATAAGAGCCAACCATTGGATAATTACTGGATGGATGATGATTTTTCAAGTGGCAACAAATTATTTAACTCAAACTTTGATGAGTTGCTTCTTATTTGTTAAATAACTATGTCAGAAGACCCATCCTGTAGTTATGGAAAAAATGTTACTCTCTTTAAAGAAGGGTCGCCATTGATCATTGGAATCAAGTGAATGGAATGAAGTCATGTAACCATCATGGGGACAGTATATGATTTGGAGATATAGGTTTGGGTCAAGGTTTAGCGACATTATGTCAGGTCTGCTGATACCTGAATATACTGAATAAGTAGGATATTTTATCTATATTGATGGCACAGCCATATTTCAAGATGACAAAGCCAGAATTCATGGGGCTCAGATTGTGAAAGAATGTTTCAGGGAACTGGAGACATCATTTTCCCATATGGATCAGCCTCAGAATGCTGGAGAAGGTTTTGCACGGTCATCAAACTCTCCATCACCAATACAAAAAATAAAAATAAAAAAATTCAAAATAAAATAAAAGTCAACACTTCCAGTAAAAACCTTTGGACTAATTATCTTATGCTTGATGAATCCTGAACAACAAGAATTTTATCAAATAGTCAAAGAAGCTTTCTCTATTCAAGAGAACTTATGTTTTTTTTTTTTTTTTACTCTTTACCTTTTTATATTTGTATTTTTATTTGAGTATTGCATAAACGGTTCTTTATTCAGTCACCTGCTCAGTCAGAACAACACTGCAGTCAGACTGCTAACCAAGACCTATACTCACTTAGACCACTCCTGTTTTCATATTGCCACAATGGCTTCCAGTCCATCCACTTAAAAATTCAACCCCTCCTCGTCTATAAAGGCTTAAATAGTCTGGCTCCTGAATACATTAATGAACTTTAATGTCTGCTTCTGGCACAACGAAGGACTGTATTTACTGTCCAAGTCCCAGTGTTATGAAGCAATTTACCCCCATTGGAGTCAGATTTTTCTTTGTGAGATACTTTGGAAATAAATGCTCATATTTTCTTACTTATACTGGTTTAAAAGAGAAATTATATGTAATAAATACTCATTTTGCTTTCGTAAAAGTAACAGTTTGACCCTTCTTACCTTCATCGTACATATAATCTTTTGTTTGTCTCTTCTTCCATCCATGTTAATGTGGCAGCTGTTGTTCTCCTGGAGGTGATCGAGAGGGAGCAACCGGAGCCGGGCTGGTTGATGGCCCTCTCTGTGCCCATATGTCCACTCCGGGGACCAACACTCCCACACATTGGATGCTTTGTTAACTGACACACATACACACTTAATACTCTGGCCAGCACATGTACAAACAGTAAACTGCACTTTACATGTGGGGTGCTGCAGTATCTTTGTAGGAGTGTGGAAGGAACTGAAGGGTAGAAGAGGTAACGGTGTTTGCTCTGCCAAATCACCACATAATGGAGTGTTTCAAGACTCTCCAACCTGTCCACCATATGGGCTCGACATGTTGGTAATGTGATGGACCTGGAACATCTATAACATGCTGATTGAGTTTCCCCAAGTGTGTAAAATGTACTTTCTCCTTGAGACAACTTTGCCTGTTTTTTTTTACCTAGTAAATGAAATGTGAAAGATACATTTACAATAAACCAATATCGTGCAGAGAAAATATAAATAAATAAAATAAAAATAAGTTTTATAATAAAAATAAGTTTAAATAATTAGCTTAGCAAAATAATTTACAACAAGGATGCAGTATATTTGACTTATTTTAGTTGTGATAACTAGTAAATAGGAATCTAGTACGTCATTTTTCTGTTTGAAGGTTTATTTGATGACACTCTTTGTGGCATTGTAACAATCTCTTTTTGAATGTTGCTTTTTAAATCCACCATCCTGCAGAAACAGGTGTTTCTACCATTATTCTTTCATCAATGGAAGTCTTTGTTCTGCCGGTTGTGTCACCTGTGGAGAGAGTTGCATCTGCTTGTAATACATTTCATCAGCTACAGCTGCATCGGACGCTCTCATTGGAGTGGAAATGGGGGTCGTCAAGTCACCAAGTGGCTCCTTCATCCATATTAGAGCGACAGCGAGGAGGAAGGAGGCTGCTCATTTACCCAGGTGTGTTTGCTTGTGTGCAGAGCATGAAGTCCCCACTGAAATGCCTTTAGGAGGATGGATGGTCCCATTATGGAAGGTTTTAACCTCTGACTGAGAGACTGAACCATCACAGTCCAACATGCCATATAGATAAATTAGGAAAAGCTTGCCATTGGTGCAGAGATGGCACGATAGTGATGATAGCATATAAATACAATGACATTTAAACCAGAAGCTGTTTGCTATTTTCATATAATGGTTGAAAAGTGCATAAGAATATATTTGATTAAATATATTCTTATGCACTTTTCACCCATTATATGAAAATTGCATAAGAATATATTTGATTAAATGATTTGTTTTATTAGAAACTTCTACCATGACTATAAAATACTTCCCATGTTCTGTGTATGATTCAGGGTGCTTACTAAACACGCCATGAGTCATCACAACTTCACACGGAAATATGGCACAATGCTGGCTTTTCTTCATAGAGGCAGTTCACATCTGTGCTCATTTTTGGGACATGAACAAATCTCAAGCCAACATGACATTTATTTGTTTGTTTATTTAAAAAGGACAATGAACATTATTAAACATAAAACTGTACATATGTCAGTCAGCCCAGTGGCTACTTTCCATCTGTAGTTACTGGCAGATCAGGGAAATTTAAAATCCAACACTTACAGCATAAGAAACACTTTAAAGCTCTCTAAGTTTTATTTTAAATATTTTGAATGTGGTGCAGATTCTGATATCAGATTCTATTCTGTTCTCTTCTATAGTCATTTAGCAAATACTTTTCTCCATGAGAACAACACAAATAAAAAATCAAACAATAGGTTTCGAAGCTCCTGTAATGGATGGAATCTATTGACTGAACGCTGTCAAGGTAGGCGCCTCAAACAGAGGCGAATGAACATGAACATGCCAGATTAAGCTTTTTGTTTTACATTTTCTAAATTTTAGATATAGTATTTTTAAAGTATTAAGCAAAAATGAAAGGAAAACAGCTTTCTATCAAATATTTTAAAAGCTTTTTTTTTTTATAAATACCATTACTTACCAGTAATAGGAATGTCTGTGATGAACTGGTGAATGTATGTGTGATTCTGTGTGTTGTTCTTTGTTCACATCTAACAGTGGTTCCTCTCATGTCCCAGCTGTTTTCCTGTCTCCGATCTATTGCATGTAGATTTTAAACATTGATCAGGTTTATGTTTAATGCTTTTAATCACAAAGTGTATTAGATTATAACATGACACATTTCATATTTTACAAAAACAAAACAAAACAAAACAAAACATCCTGATAATGTGCCGCTTCAGTTTTATAATTCTGTTATTTTGAAAGGTTTTGGAACAGAAGATCTTGTTTCTTTCAGGGGTGATAATCAGGGTGACATATTCCTCCAAGTGAACTCTTTAAAAACTAACCTTTTTAACGCTGAAGTTCAGCAATCTGGGAAATTTAAGAACAGATTTTTTGCTATTGTTTTGTTTGTCCCTCCAAATTCTTCCCACCGATAGTTTTTTTTATCTTCTCACTATCATTTGTCCAGGATGTTCTTCCTCAGTAACTCCTTTACTGATATTTAAATATCTTCAATCTCAAGGGCTTTCTTTCAGTGAATTTAGCAATTTTTAAGCAAAGGCTTATAAATAATCATAGGACAAAAATTACATTAATCACATCTGAAAAATAATAAAAAATATTTATTTTTTTCACTTTTAAAATAAAAGATTTCTTGTCTCCTGAGAGTTCAGAACCCAACACTTCTGCTGGACTAAAAGCTTAAAGCAGAGGGATGTTAACCTGGATATGCTAAATATTATGCTCTATTCATGCACTGCTTTCATGCCGTCCTTGACAGTCAGGCTTAGCAAGACTATTTTCATATTCCTTCAAATTGTCTTGACTATTGAAAGTGCTGAGGTTCACAAATAGAACAAAAGATGGAATTTAAATGTCTTCTATGCATAATAATAGAGCATATTCAAGGGTGGATTCCCCTCACTGGTTAGATTGATTTGTTATGTTCACACACTCTGACGGTGCACAGCAAGTAAGCAAAAAAAAAAAAGAAAAAATCTGTTTTGCAAAGCAAAAAACTAAAATCTGTGGAAAGCAGCAGAAATGCATATGATGGAATATCATAAATACAGATCGCCTTTGGATTATAGATGATGCTGAGGTGACAGCTACGATCTGTAGATTTGCTGTCGATTCATGTTTTGGATATTTACACATTTTGAGCACAGGGAAGATTTGTGTTCTTGAGCCTCCACACACATATACACACGTGTGATTTCCTATATGTTAGCATGCTGGTGGATGCATCATGTAGGCCCTGCTTCATATGGAAACATAAATCTTTCACAAGCACCCTTGCCTGTGCGCAGCCTATCACACACTCCACACATGAAACATGACGTGTTATTTTAATGGCACATATGTTTGATGATGGGTGCATTCTTTAATTATTCTGTCCTTCTGTAATTACTCTATGTTACTAGCTCCTCTTATCTGCATCCTAAATCTCCTAGCGTGTTGTAACTAATGCACAGTGTCAGAGGATTAAAGGAACACACTTCATTTGGTACATTAAATGAAAAAAGGGAGAAAAACAAGCTGCACCAGCTTCATAGAACTACAAACATTTCTTGGGGAAGAATTTGAAAAAATAGGTGCTGTATGATGGGTGCATACTTTAACTCACTGAAAACCTATAAATCTGGGAAAAAATGACTTGGCAGGAAGGAAGGGAACCCTCAAAACATGAACAAGAGTCATTAAACTTAACATTAGCTTATATGGACAGTATGTGTTACTTGTGTGTAAAATGGATATCTTAACAGCCACAGACAATAAACTGTACAGTTTTAATAGTCCCGATGTTGGTACTAAACTTAGTAGAATAAAAAAGTAAGGAAATGTGTGTTGGGTTATTTTTCATCGTAACAATTTCCCTTTTTAATGTGGCCTCATTTGTAGGGAAAATGCATTCAAGAGCAGCAGAGTTGATTATGTGGGTTGCATCCATGAAAAACTTGCCAAATCTTCTCTGCTGGAGACAAACAACTTATTCTGCTTTCACCCTTGTGAGTTTTTATTTGATGTGGTTATAGAAGTTGGAAGAAACAAAACCTTGGCAGTTTAACAATGTATTTGTTTATGGCATCCCTCCTGGCGAGGCAGATGGCTGCCTTACCTGAGCTGGGTTCTGCCGGAGGTTTTGCCTCCCTGTTAAAAGGGAGTTTTCCTTCC
>JBAMHX010000026.1:17683248-17696919 GCA_037177515.1 Pseudomugil tenellus
GATCTTAGGAACATGCAATCTGATAGATAGCAGTGAGACGTTGCAAAAAGGCCTGTTACAAGCTATATATATATATATATATATATATATATATATATATATATGTGTGTGTGTGTATCTGCTTGGCACGGGTCCTCAGGTAAAAATTATAAAGCTTAAATGAGAATTCTTTCCACAAACGAGACCTCTTTACTTCCAAAAAACTCCATCCCTTCATTTGGCAGCTTATTCCAAACCCACCAACCACATTAATTTCTAAGCTTTAAGACATGATATCTATTTCGTATTGTAATATCTATATATAAAAGAAATCAATATGGCTTTGATCACAACAGTGCTCTGCTTTCAAAATATAAGTGCCACTCGGTTTTCCTGCTCGCTGCTATGGAAACTAAAGGGCATCTGAAGGTTACTTCGACTCAAGAAAGCATGAATACATGCACACTGTGCACCTGGAGTAGGCCCACCTGGAGATGAAAGGAAGAAAACAGGAGAATATGGGAGAGGGGTGGGGTGGAATGATGGGGCAGATGGGTGAAGCACACTCACCTACACAATATCCCCAATAGGCTCACAGTCTCCCAGACTATGTTTCCCTGGATTCAGTGAGCATGTCCTAAAAGACAATCCCATCTTTAGCTTGACTGCACTCGCACCTCTGCTCATCTTCTGTCTGAAGGAGATTTGAATATTCTCGGCTCAGCATGTGGGGATTTTGTTTCTTAATCCTGCTATCCATGGCAGAGGAGCTACAGACATCAACACCATGGAGCACACAAAAATGGATCATGAGGAGAAATCAGGTTGAAGTCTTACCAAATTCCACAAAACAAAGGCTGAAACCCCCCAATTTTAAACAATGTACACAGATATTTGAGTCAAGACATGACCTCTTGGGTATAGCACACTTAATATAGAGTGTATTTTCCCTTGGTCCCAGAGCTTTGTGTCATTTCCATCACAATGAATATTAAAGAAGCAGCAAGGTGCTCTGCCCATTCAATAAATTCCAGAAATTTACAGTGACATGTGCACTTTATGAAGATGTATTGGTCACTGTTTGCACTTGTGTGTATTTGTATGCATGTGTATACAGTTGGATCTCATACTTACTGTACCTTTTGCTTTTATTTATGCATATTAGAGAGCATTAAATCAATCTATCACCCCTGTGTCACATATAAATCATGTAAAATGAAAATGGATCTGATCCTGAGGTTTATTGTCCCACAGAAGCCTTTAAATACCTTTCACTAAAACACATTTACATAAATCACAAGCACAGACGGTTATGCACCTAAATGCAACAGATGTTAATATTTAGAATAATTTAATATTAAACAATTTCTTTTACAATTTGAATAGCATATTTGGAAAACTAATAATTCAGATTTAGTGAGAAGTTAGGATTACATTATTCATTTACTCACGTTTCAACTCAAAACATTTAACATTTTATAGCCATTAAAGGACTCATTTAGTCATATGCTGCTAATGTTAAAAACACTAAATGAACCCCACACTGTCTTTTCAAATGCATGCCAATAGCTTACTATTATCTTGGATCAGTCAATCCTTCAAAGTAATTCAACATAGTTATGGCTTTTTTACATTTGTTTTTATAATTGGTGCAGCCTGACATCTCAGATATACTGTTCTGATTTTCAACCTACAAGCAAATGTTGCTACCGATTCTCCACAACTATTTTCTAATTTCACATAGGTCCCGTTTACATAGGACTTTTAATTCCTCTTTAACTCTTCCACAACACGCTGGGGGCAGGGATACCTAAGTATCCCCTCCCACCATACATTCTATGGCCTGTATGTCAAGACCTGTATGTTTGCTATCTGTTGTAGTTGGGTTTATGTATAAGTGCGATTAAAACTGGGAGGCGATCAGGTGCCGAGTGCAGCAACAAGGGACACCCTAATGGTCCCCATTACCACACCCAGCAACGTAACTGCCCCCCATGTCCCTAATTGTGTGTGTGCTGGTAAGTGGGAAGAATGAGGAGCTCAAGGACGTAAGACCAGAGGGAAGCGTACTCCTCTCCGTAATATGAGCCACTGTTGGCACTAGGCACCTCCCATGCCCCCGGGCCCCCGCAGCAGGCTCCGCCGAACGTCACTGTCCCCACCACCAGAGCCCGCAGCCACCTCCAACGGGGAGCCGCCAGCATCCTTGCTCCTCAGTTTTAACTACAGGGTCTTTGTTTGGTACTGGCTGCCGTGTGTCCAGGTCTCAGGATTTTCTTGGCTGACCTCTGAACTTTTGAGTAGAGGGGGTTGCCTGAGCATGTTGACTTTCCTGTGAACAGTTTTCATCCTGTACATTCTGCATGATGACACAGTTACTAAGATCTCTGTTAGATTATTTAGTAACAGTCATTCTTTCGTATTCCTATTCGTTTACTCTGCGGGAGCTCATGAGATCCTTTTTCTTTAATTTCTGTACAGGTGTGGCGAATGGTCAAGTATAGGTGGTTAGATTGCAGTTTTTTCTTTGTGGTGTGATTCTGTCTCTTCTTTATGTTCTGTTTGTGTTCTCTTTCCTTTTCTCTTGTTTTCTTGTCCTTTTTTTATGTCCCCTTCGGTCATGTCCAGCAACACATGGAAACTCTGTCGTACTAAGATGTAAATAAAATAAAGAATACAGATTGTCAAGAGGAAATTTATATGCAAGTATATACATATATTTCCTCTTGACAGAATAAATTTCCTCAGCATGATATAGCGGACAGATCCTCATTCTGCCTTTATGCTGGACAAGACAAGTAAAAAAAATCCTCTTTAATTCCAAATAAAAGTTAATTCTGCTTTAAACAAACGAAAAGTACCATGTAAACACCTACTTCCAAGTGGAATTGTTCATTCGGAAATAAACCTAATTTAGAATAAACTGGCTGGTTTATTCTCGTTTTAAAGCGGAATTAAATAATTCCTGTTTCATGTAAACCCTTAATTTTCCACTTTATGCTGTGCAAAATAAAAGCTCCTACGTTGTTTCTTTAAAAAATATCAAATAAACAAGTTTTCTAAAATTCCAATTAAAATTTTGTACTTGTTATTTTTTACATCATTCTATTAATTTACCCATTAAAACCTACATGAAGATAAATAAAATGTTCAACTGAAGCAGGTTGTCCTCTACAGTCCCAAAGCCTTAAAAGTTCCTGTTTCAGTGGTCAATTTCTAATTCATTTGTCTTTCTGTCTGTGTGTCTCAGGACATATCTTCAGAACCTCCTGACTCTGATCCACCAGACAAGGACAGGTGAGGATGATGGGATCCTGTGGTCCGCATAGGGATTTCATCATGGCTTCCTTCCAAAAGAACAAAACAGCAACGATTAAGGACTTACAGAAGGACGCACAACAAAACCGGCTGCTCAGGAGTTTTTCACGCTGTATTTTCACATGGTGACAATTATCACCCATGCTGCAAGGAAATATTGCAATGTGTGCCCATGTGTACCATTACATTGTTTGTGTTGGACCCCCAGTTCCAGCTCCATTACTAATGCATGCCTGTCTGCGACCTCACCTCTTTTGTAACACACACACTTCCACACAATAACACTAAAATTAGGTCAGATAGTGTCAGGGATGTCTCTGCTGTGTGTCCTCGAGCTCTTGATGCTATGCTGTGCATGTGTGGGTTTGGGGGTGTCTATGAAAGTGTCTTACACTCACTCCGACCGAGTTTGGCTATCAGGATGTGAGTGCTGGCGAGGTTACCACCAGGGCATGGGTGGTCACCACAGCGTGTTGTCTGATTGGCTGATTGCATGAGTTTTTTTACATTGTATTTTTGTGCCCAGTGAAGGGGAACAGACCCCCTGCAGACTGTAGCCTCCTGCACCAGACAGTCATCACATGGGGCAAACGCACATGCACCATTGGTCACGCTTGGCCAAACCTTGTTACTATGCAGACACACTCCTGCTCTCCCACTTTTGGTACACTCACTTCCCAGACACAAGTAGGGCTTTCTTAACATGACAGATGTAGGCCATGACAGCGGACGGCAACAGACAAATATGCAGAATTATAATAATTTTACATAGGATCTTCACAGTGCTGTCAAAGTTTCCATAAACACTCCTAAACATGCATTAAAAATGATCACGGAACATGCAAGTGAATGCATAATTAGATTGCTAATCCACAGCTTAGGTCTGTTAGACATGTAATTGCTCAGTTTTGCTGTCGGAAGTGTAAATATGAGATCAGACATTGCTTCATATTCTTTCTAGTCAGATTAGTTTTCACCTGGAGCTGAAGATAATAGAAGCAAACCAAGCAGCAAACTGATATCAAGGCATCGAGACAGCTAACCCAATGTCCCAATTTGCAAATATTTAATTCCTCTCCTTAGTTTCTCTCCTTGTGTCCCTGTCAATCTTATTAGAGATGAAAGCAGGGGAGTAAAGAGGAGACACAATGAGACACAATGTGACAAAAATACATCATAAATCACTGTTTAAGTCTTGTTTTGGGGCAAAAGTATGTTTCCATTTGACTTTCACTTCCTTTGCATGCCAGATATGCAAGAAAGACTTTAGGAAAGGCTTTACCAATGTGTCCTTATCTAGAGGACACGTTTCCTCATCTATGATCCCCACTTCTCTGAGTGTATTCTAGAAACACAGAGACATCTTCCATATTTGGTTTTAAATTATTTTCAACTTACAAGCAGGACAGCAAGAGGAGGGAAAAGCATAGGAGGAGACAACAATTAGACAAATCGGAGTGCATTGACAACTGCAGAAAGTCTGTCACTGGAAGCATCACAGTTGATTGTTCCTTCTGTCGTTTTGTAAGCCAACTACTGTGCAGCAACAGCAATGTTCCAGTTACCTGGTTATGAAACTGAGTGACCTCGCAGATAACTTGCATCACCTCAGCAGTGATGAGAAGGAACTCTCAGACATCACTGTAACATTTTCATCACCACTTCAGAGACACTGAACATATTTAACAACATTTTGATGAGTTATTCTAAAAATTTTAAAAATCCTTTGCATGACAAAACTTAAAGCAAGTCCTCTGAATTTTGATGAGGCTTTCCCACTGTGACACCTCCTACAGACAGCTAATTCAGCATCAGTCTTGTATCCTGTCTCTTTTCTGAGTTCTCTCAGGTCAGGAAAAGTACGTCTTATCTGTTTTTCTGCTTCTTCCTTTTATGTCCTTTGATGTTTCTTTTTGAGTTGATATCTAGTTGTTTACATGTGACATGATGTCGTAAGACAAAATGCATCTATAAAGGGATACTCAGAACTGCAAGAAAATCATTTAATTGTGGTCTCAACTGAGGGACACATAATGGATCAGCTCCAGGAATGCACATAATGAATGTGTATCGTCAATGTGTATTGAACAAGAGATTTTTCAAATCAAGTTAGTTTTGATTTTACACCTAGTATTAGATATATCTTTTTTGATACACTGCAGTCAAAATTGAATCTCTAATCCTCACTGATGTGGTCTGTTCATCAGATAATTGCAGCAACACACAATATGTTTCTTTAAAACCTTTTCTAAAGTATCTGAAGTCTGAATTTTGACATCCAGGCAATGAGACCATCGTTGCTGGCCATGCTTTCTTGACAGTACATCATATTGGCCATTTTATTTAAGGGATAAACCAGTTTTCTAAATGGTTATGTTTAAGAGTCATATGTATATAAGAGTTATGTTTCAGTCATTCGTGTTTCTGATGCCACCTCCAGTGTTCAGCCATACTGTTCATCTTACTGTAGAGCAAAATAGTTGGAAAGTTTAACTGTTGACACCACTTTTGGTGTTGGCAGTATATATATATATATTTTTTTTTTTTTTTTGCTCAAGTATCACCTCAGAAAATATTATTATCTTCATGTTCCACCTTTATAACTGACATTAAAGTAACAATAAAACTGACTCACCCCCCATAGTGCATGTTTGATGGACAAATTCTGTTTACACTGTGACAGCTTCATGCATTGATTACTCAGAACTACGATCTTGGCTTTTTTACTTTCACAAAAACAAAATACAAACTTAATTTCATTTGATCATATTTGGTTTTTTTTGGATGTTGGGGTGCTAACAAGCTCATTGTGGACTTCTCAATTACACAGCTTTTGTGGTGCTGCTTGCAGTGTCCTCCTGTTTCCAGTGGTCCTATTTGAAGCCAAATTAAGTTGTATTTGAACCAGTCATCTTCTTTAGAATATGAATTATAGTTTTGCTTATGAAGGTAAAATAGCTTGTTCAATTTGTAAATTGGTTGATTAGCTTTTAGAAAATGTTTCTGTGCACTTTTAAAACTATATAGGGTGGAGCTTTGAGACACAGAATGTGTGTGTCATGCAAAACTGTACATTTGAAAAAAATAAAACAAAAAATAACTAATAATTACTGGTGACTTGCAAATATTTTTGACTTTTCCAGTTGCAAGCATGCACCACTCATGATGTGTACATGCTTTTCTGCACAAATATACTCCAGAAAAGTGTCTTCTAAATGACTGTAATGTAAATGACAGCTCACATGCATGTGTATTTGTGCCTTTATGTAAAAATATGTAAATAAGCATGAAATTTACGCAGACATAGTAAACAACTGTGCATGTCCACAGTCCAGACTATGATGCTAAATGTATCATCATGCACGCATAATGCATTCTCACTGTATATTAATACATGTGTTAGAGAGTGAAACATGTGACGTTAATAATATGGGTTTTTGCATCAATGTCTGAGAGACGAGTATTCCTTTCCACTTGTGGGCATGATGATGGGATGATTGCAGATTTGCAAAGTGTGAGTTTGAGGAAAATGCTTCTAATGTTTTTGTGTGTTTCTTGGTACTGTTTGATTGCTATTCAACTACATTTCCCAGCACTGACATTGACAGTAGGAAAAAAAAACAAAATTGCTAAGTCTAAGTTCAACTTTCAAGGAATCTGTACCCTTATATGCATGGTCAGGATCTGTATAGAATAAGTGATATCTTCTTTCATTGGTGGCTACAATTTATATATAGACATTTCTATTAAGAATAGGAGCTAGAGAAGAAGCAGAAGATACATAAAATTCAGAACTGCGTTTATTCCATAAATGTTGGTCTGGTCTGCCAGTCATGCTTCCTGCCCCCCCCCCCCCCAATCCCATTCGCACCAACAGCTTAAACAGCAGTGCTGTCAGCATGACAACATAAAATCTTCCATTTTCATCTCTGAAGAGGCAGAGAGCAGTCTCCGTGGTAACGCCACTTAAACACTGCTGTTGCTACCTAGATTTCGCCCACTGTGACGCAAGAGTCACTGTTCAGTAAGTCTGCCCTGTAGTCTGACAGATAGTTGAAGCAGAGGAAAGTTTCCTGGAACAAGGAAAGTAGTTGAGGATTTCCACGTTTGACATTGGAAATAAGATCAACATTACTGAAAGAATATACTAATTTGCACTGGAAAATAAGGTTTCTTTGTAGGACATCTTGTTGTGGCCAGTTCAGCATGATGCTAATCATTAGCATAGATTTGATGGTTGGGTTGCAGATAGTTTTATGACCAATTTGGGAGATGCCAAAAGGTGTAAAACAGTATTCCAAACAAATATGAATATATTTGACAATTACAAGAATGGAATCGCTAAAGCTTGTTGAGTGTTGCAGTGTCTCTAAACAGAAGACATTACCCTGATTCGAATGGGCTGAAGAGATTTAGACATGAAAAAAATATTCAATTTAAATTCAATTCAATTTTAACGTTATTTGTATAGCGCCATTTCACGACAATGTCGTCTCAAGGCGCTTCACAGAGATCGGTCAATTAAAAAAAATAGCCTTACTTAGGGAACCAGCTAGATTGTAATGAAATTCCTCAGATTGTTTTTGGTAAGATGGGCAACTAGAAACTATTTTCTCCAGAATTTTAGACATGAAGGGGAGGTTGGATATTGGTCTATAATTAGAGAACACTTTTGGATTAAGAGTTATTTTTTAAGTAAGGGTTTAATTACAGATGTCTTAAAAAATTTAGATACATTTCCTGTTAATAGAGATGCATTGATCTGATCCAGTACAGATGTGTTGACTAAAGAAAATACTTCCTTTAATAATCTAGTTGGGATTGGGTCTAAAATACAGTTGGAGGTTTAGTTGAAGCTATTATTTTGGTTAATTCTAAGAGCTGTATAGGACCGAAATGATCCAAAGAAAAACCAGGTTCTAAAGATGTTTCTAAAACTGCTGCAGTTGAAAAATCATCAAAAGTGGGAAGGACATCATGGATTTTATCTCTAATAGAAACTATTTTGTTTAAGAAAAAACTCATAAATTCATCACAGCTGAGAGTTAAAGGAATACAAGGCTCAATGGCACTATGGCTCCTAGTCAGCCTGGCTACAGCGCTGAAGAGACACCTGGAATTGTTTTTGTTCTTCTCTATCAATGATAAATAATACTCGGTTCTAGCCTTACGCAGGGCTTTCTTATATACTATTAAACAATTTTTTTTTATGTCTGTTTGAAAACTCAAAGCTGTGAATTAAACCAAGGAGCTCGCTTTATCTGAGTGGTTATTTTCTTCCTTAGAGGAGCAACATTGTCTAGTGTTGTGCGCATTAAAGCTGTGATTCTCTAAACAAATTCATCAACCTGTGTTGGATGAGAACTTGAATGGGTCTTCTCTATTATATCAACACATGGTGTTGTAGGAAATAGCCTACTGATGAAATGGATTTCTTAAATTTGGTAACAATGCTATCTGACAAACATTGGCTATAATAAGTTTTCTTCTCGGCTATTGTGTAGTCGAGTAAGGTAAATTAAAGAAATTAAGAAATGATCAGACAGAACAGGGTTATGAGGAAAACTGTTAGTTCTTCACTATGAATGCCATAAGCCAGAACAAGATCAAGAGTATGATGATGACGATGAGTAGGTTTGTGGACATTTTGTGAGAAGCCGATTGAGTTTAATATGAAGTTAAAAGCAATGTTTAAACTGCCCTTTTTATCATCAGCATGAATGTTAAAGTCACCCAGTACAATAACTTTATCAGTATTTAGCACTAAGTCTGATAAGAATTCTGAGAAGTCGGTCAGAAACTGTGAATAAGGTCCAGGAGGACGATACACTACTGCTAACAGAAGTGGCTTCTTTGATTTCCATTTTGAGTGAGATAGACTGAGAGTCAGGTGTTCAAAGGAATTAAAACTAATCTTAGGTCTAGGACTGATCACTAGCCCTGATTTAAAGATAGCTGCTACACCACCTCCGCGACCTGTGGTCCTGGGAACATGAAAGTTTAGACAGTCAGGTGGAGTAGATTCATTAATACTAACATGATCCTCCTGTTGCAGCCAAGTTTCTGTAAGACAAAATAAATCAATATATTGATCACTAATCAGATCATTGACTAACAGAGACACCAGCTCGACAGCCAGGTCGAGATGCGGCTAAACATATCATCACTGGTCAGGTTTGGCAGGGGTCCTGAGAAAACTAAGCTGCCCGACATGGTTATAGCAAAGTCACACACTGAGGTAACATTTACTTTAGTGACCTCTGACTGGCGTAGCCGGGTGTCATTTTTTCCTACATGAATAATAATCTGGCTGTATTTATGTTTATCCTTAGCCAGTAGTTTTAAATAGGACTCTATGTCACCTGATCTGGCTCCTGGAATATATTTCACCATGATTCCTGATGGATCTGATGCCACATTTCTAACTATGGAGCTCAATCTGACATTTCTCACAATCAATTCTCCAATTATCAGAATGGATGGAAAGGATGATAGAGGTTTTACCTGAGGTGGTTACAGTGGTGGAGCAGTGTGGACATGAGACCGGGTGAACCGTTGCGGGGTGGGTGTGAAACACAGTTTAGATCTGCATGTCTTCCTGCAGATTGCCAGGAGCTGGATGATAAGGAAAAACCCGTGGTGGCGGTATGCTGCTGGGCCCAGACTCATGGTCCAAGAGAGGGAGTTCCTCCAAACGTAGGACATCAAATCTGTTGTTAAAGCCGTTTGATGGAGATGCAGCGAAGTGATGTTTCCTCCCCGCTTGCCGTGGATCAACGAGATACCAGGGCTCCTTTTGGGTTTAGCTCCATATTGGATCAATGGATCTTGTGGAACCTGTGGAATGGCTTCCGCAGCAGGACGGCCAGCAGGACATTTTTAGGCTCGCAGGGGACCGCTTCGCTGATTTCTACCACTGCATGATCAGAAGTGGCTACATCCGGTGCCTGGGACTCTGGCTGAGAATCTCTGATTATAATGGTATCCATCATGATTTCAGCCTCTCATATCTGGCGCAGACTGGATATCCGCACCTCCAGTTTGGCTACTTTTTCGGCCAGACGTAAACAGCTCACACAATCAGTAGCACTCCGTTAACGTTAGCAGCTAGCTAACAACAGCTGGGCCTAGTTGGAATCAGCTGATCAGATTTTCCCACGCTGTCACTGTAGGAGTTTTCAGAAAATATGAGTAACTCAGTGTTTGAACAAATAAAAGTTCGTTCTTTTGTTAAAATTAATCTAGTTGGTGTTACAAAAATTGCACTTTAAAATGATGCAAAACTGGATAAAATGCAAGATTTAGAGGAGACGAACTGACTGGTATGTAAAAACTCCACGCATGTGCAAATAAGAAATATTATTGAAATACCACGAATGATGGCTTTTAGTCTGCTTTTCTTTGCTCTACTACTTGTTTTTTGTAATTAATTAAGGTGTAGAAAGTATTTTGAATTTAGAACCTAAGTGTTGGGTGCTGATCAGGCTTCTGCCTGAAATAAATTAGGACCTGAATGCATCTCTCTCAGCGCACACACTGAAAGATTTGGAGTATTTAATCAATGTTACATTGGTTATATACAAAGTCATTTATATATGGTCATAATGCATGCTTGTATTCCATAGAGATCAAATTAAGTAGTAAGTTTGTGGAAGGCTTTGCTGTAAGTTTGTGGGAGCCAATAGAGACAAACTTTCAGTAAAATATAACAATGTAATGATAAAGCTGAAATGCAAACTAAAGAACATAAGAACACAGACAGAAAAAGAAAAAGTTTCACTCCATCACAGATCTTCAACATCTTTCTTCACCTCACACCTAAAGTTTTTCTATGTATTTCTTAGACTTTCCACAAGAAGCTGCAAAATTATATCTGTGTGCATACATTCCGTAAGCCCCAATGCAGATATTGCAAAAGTGTTTTCAAAGCATCGACAGGTTAAGAAGGTGGCTTATCCACCTGTAAGTTGCAATAATTAAATGTTAAGCTTGTTATATCCTCCACATGAACCGAGAGGTTTGCTTTTGCTCTTGACACAGCAAGAACTACATTGTGTGTGCATGGTTGTTTGTCTGTGTGTGTTGGCCTTGTGATGGAATGGCGACCTGTCCAGGGTGTACCCTGCCTCTCGCCCAATGTCAGCTGGGATTGGCTCCAGCCCCCCTGCGACCCTGTTTGGGAATAAGCGGTAGATAATGGATGGATGGATGTTGATGAAAAACATTTATTTACAAGCAAATACTGTGATTTTTTTTTTTTTAAAAAAACTTAATTTAAGAATTAAAAAAAAAAAAATCTGCATAAACAGGCCCAAAGCATTGCAGAGACCTGGGGATAGGGGACGGGGAGAAAGAACCACAGAGTTATCAATAGTGTTGCTACTACATCAACTACATGTTAGCCATAACAGTCAGCCCTACATTTATACTTATTTAAAATATTAAAAATAAATCTTAAAGGCCAAACAGAAAAGCAGTGACACTCCCAGCGGTGTGCCTTTCACTGTGTTTGGATCTTTAAGGAAGTTAGTAATGATAGTTAAAAATAATTTCTTTTGTTTGTGAAATGAACTTTATCTGACAGAATTAGTTCTGGACTGTCATGTCTAATATGACAATGTGCAACAGTAGTGGAGAAGATGATCTCAGGAAAGATTCTCCAGGGGTGAAAGGTCTTTTCATCGCAGTCCATCCCAGCCAAATCAGTACACCGGCACTTCATGGAGATTTGTTGCATCTGATGGTATCTGCAGCTCTGAGCATTATGCTGGATGTATGAAATTAACCAAATGTTGTCTGTGAAGCGAAAAAAGTAGAATTGTGAAAGACTCCGGTGCTGACAGCTGAAAAGGTGGATCATTTTGAAGTATTACTGTGGGCTCCATGCACAGCTCCACTACTTCCTGAACATATAGCAGCTCCTTGTTTCCTGTCTTTCATTACTGGATGAACTGATTAATCCTGGTGTGTCTGGCCATTGCTGTTGTGGTTACTGAGGAGCTGTTTAAGTTCAGGAAGTACTGGAGCTGTGCATAAAGCCAATTCTACATCTGTAGGCCAGTGGGGAATAAAAGCAACTGCTAAATCAAAAACACATAAAAACATTTAAGATGGTAACAGTAAGACCCACTTATAAACTTCAATTCAGCTCTTCAGAAACCTATGAATGATGTCATGTTCATCTTTATATACAGTGAATGATCTCAACACAACTGTTAGCTTGTTGCCATAGTAACGCCTTTCTACCAAGGTCAAAGCTGAAACCCTCAACACGGTTCACAGGAGTCTGCTGCAGAGGTGCAAATTAACTTCAGGACCCTGTCAGTGGGAATGTGTTTGTGGTACCACATGAGGAAAGATAAGAGGAGGGAGTGAGAAGAAGAGCAGAAAATGGGAAATGGAGTAGAGACTTCCACCAAGAGCATTGTAGGGAGAGAACGATAGAGGAAGGAGATAATGAATGAGGAAGCAGGAGGGAAAGAAGCAGTGAATGACAAGTCAAATGAGGACAAAACAGGGTGAGCAATCAGACTGTTGGAAATGTAAATGTATAGGAAATTCCTCTTAGTGAAATGAAGTCACTAAAAGATTAACGGGAAGGTCATAGGAGGCAGCAAGAGAAAAAATTGAATAGAGGAAAAATTGGTGGAACAAGGGTTTAAAGCATCTGGAAAGTGAGTCGAGAGCATACCAAATCCTGAGGATCAGGATTAGTTCCACAACTTCTTGGCATTCAAAGTCACAGCAGCACCTAAGAATGGTGCAGGGATGGCATTTGCTTTCCCTGATTAGGTCTGAGTCCTCCTGTCATGTTTTTCGAATTTGTCTGGTCTGTTTTGGTTCTTGCATACCCTCCTCTCTTCATCATATTCCCTAAAGTAAAGGGGGATTAGCCTACAAAGCCTCATGTAAAGCATTTTTATGACAGAATGAGTTCCACAAGTCACATGTAAGATCAAAGAGTTGCTTTAGGAATTTACCTTTCTCTTGGGTACATTTCCACTGTCAAAGCTGATGTGCCAGGCATTTTACTATCTGAGAATAGGAAATGAAATAGAAATAAAATAAACATGACATGAGAAAAAAAAATACACCAATGTTTTACTACATGCTCTTATCAAATGGCTGTGATTAAAAAGAAAAAATATTTCTATGTACACTCTTTGAATGAAATAAAAACACATTCCCACTTAACACACTCTTGTAGTCATTAAATGACTTCAGTGAGAAGAAACAAATTAGAAATGCTTAAATGGCAGAGATCACAGATGCTCAAGGTCTGTTTGAAAAAGTGCTTAAGCCATTGTTGTAGCCTGTTCAAATCAAATGGTTTCTTTCACTTGAACTCAGCTGTTTAAATCTCAGAAATTTCAT
>JBAMHX010000026.1:17697019-17708180 GCA_037177515.1 Pseudomugil tenellus
TGTAATACTAACCACTACTTATAAAAATCAATTATGTTAACACGTCTTATATGTCATATGTTTATTTACCACATGGTGTATTCCAATAAACTAGCTAATGGCTAATCTGGTCAGTGATTGTTATATCACTACAGTTTTCTGGCTTATAAAAATCTGAATTTGATGTCACACTTGGCAGATCCAGCTGAGAAAAACTGGTCTTTTCTCCAAAGAGTTCAATTAGGATTTACAGCTGACTTTCATAAATCTTTAAGTAGATTCAAGAGAAATGATTGCTTTAACATGAAGCAATCAATTAAAAAACATAGTCATTTATAAAAGATAACTTACCATTCTTAAATTACATATCAGCTGACAAAAAGAAAATATTTGGGTCTTTACTAAGTAGTAAAATTAGGTACACACAACCTGGGATGAACCTGACATGCTACATTATGTCATTGTTAATCAAAGACCAAGCCTAAATGTAGCCGTGTGCCAAAACGTTGGAACACCCCAGAAGCTTGTAGAACCGGACTAACAGAGCAATAACTACAAGTGATTTTTTCTGTATTGTAATCTTTGGTTCATCCCTCTTGGCCTCGCAAATGTAGGCTTGCTGTAGTATTTTCTGAAAGGTTCAGATTCACATAAAACAAGCAGTGCCAGTGTGAAGTCACCCTGAGATTAAGCTCTTACTTTTACAGCCTGACCTTGGGCTCAACTTGAGTTGGGCTCAACTCCTGAGATGATTGGCTACTGTCGCGACAGTTTATTTACTTGTGACTCATCTTTTTTTTCAGTGGATGGACTCATAGTTGTTTGTAAATGACTAAATTGTACCTTCACTTACATGTGCCCCAACAATTACTTGTCTACAATCATTGTTGGCCTGAGTCTGTGTTTCCCTAAATGACAGATCGTTCAAAGAAATATTGGTTTTTCTGATGACTTTGATTGATGAGAGTGTTTTAGTCATATGAAATGTATATGTTTTTTGGTAACAAATTGGACCACATTTGTTTTTTGTTGTGGGAATGAGAGATAATCATTCATTAGAAACAAGCCTCTATCTCTTGCCTTGTGTGCTTAAAGATTATCAGCTTGGTGGAGGATTATTAAAATCTAGTTAATCTACTTTCACAAGCTCGACAAAATAAATTTGGGCAACTTGGCACCTACCTGGCTCAATTTGTTGCTATGGCTTTACTTCTAATTCCCCAGCTAAACCTTCCTGGTACAAACAACTAAATGCATCAGCTCCATGCCAAGACAGCAGCTGAACACAACAGCAGATTGTACTTGGTATGTTCAGCGATAAGCCAAGACCACATGAGCAATCTATTTATTTCTCATCCAACATCAAGGCAGTAGACACAATGTTAGCTTTGTGGGGAGTCAAAATGCTGTTGACTCGTGTTATTAGAATGGCTTTGTGTGAAACCTGCTAAACATTCATTGTTACCTCAGGAGTGCCTCCATGAAAAGACTTGATAAAATAAACACAACCGTTTTGTTTGCAAAGTCAGGACAAAATTCAAAGGAAACATGATGGAGTAAAAAACTGAGGGAGGACAGCAAAGTCGATATAGGGCAAAACGCCATCGCAGGGCATTGATATATACACTTAAAATCCCTTTTTAGGGATCTATATAGCAGAATTAACATTTATTTTTATAATTGTATATGCAATGGAGATATTTAAAATAGTTGAGGTATCGCCTCTTCCACTAAAGGAAAACACTGCCAGTCGCCAAGCAAAAGGCAGATTATTTGAAATATATTTTATATTAGACATAATAATGCATAAATAGCAAGATGTTGCAGGAAGATAATATATTTTAATTTTATTTTATCTAACCTTTATCTAACCAGGTGAACCTGGTTAAATAGCATCAAGATCATGTAAGCTTTGACATGAAGCATGCATGAACAACACACCGGCATAATCTAACACTGGCAGAAAAGTAGCAGAGACTAGTCTATTCTGGCTTTAAAAGAGAAACAAGATTTTATTCTAAAGTAAAACCCCAACTTCAGTTTTAACTTTTAACCTTTAACCTCTCATTCACTAGCTGGTAAATGAGATGAACTCATCAATTAAAAACCCCAGATATCTGTGGTTAGAAACATGTTTAATCCTGCTTTTATTTAGTGTTTGAGAACAACATAAACTGTTTCTTCTCAACATTTAAAACTAGTTTTAGACCATAAAATGTTTCTGAACCAATGTAAAAGCATGTTGCAATTGGAATAGGGCCTTTTCAGGAGTTGAACCAGCATAATATACAACAACAAAAATGGCCCCAGGACAGATCCTTGGGCCACACCCTTAATCACTGAATGGCCCTTAGCCTGCACACACTAAGTTTCTTTCAGAAAGTTAATAGTCAAACCAGCTGGCAGCTTGTTCAGAAAGTCCTGCCCTAAAGAGTCTGTGTTTAAGCCCTGTGTGGTCCACAGTATCAAATACTTTTGAGAAGTCAAAACAAAGGGCTGCACGATATTGCTTCTTATCCATACGTTCTATGTAATCATTTTCCACTTTAAGAGCTGCAGATGGGGTACTGTGCAAAAAAAATCTTTTATTTGATCACTTACTAAAGATTCTAATATCTCCTCCTTTATGCAGTGGTAGAACATAGGCTGATTTCAAGCTGTTGGAAATTTCATTTGTGGTCAGACAATGATTAAAAATATATGTTAACGGTGTAGCACAATATCTGCTGCCAATCTCAGAAAATAGGGCTCTAACTTATCTAACCTTTGTGCTCAAGCCAGGGGAATCTGTCAGAGGAAAATATTAATACAAGACTTTTACAATCCTCAGACCACACCTAACACTTGAATAAAAACATCTGTGAAGACTTCCTGAAGGGTAACAGCCCACTGAGAGATTCCCAGCAGGGCTGCCATTAAATGCCTTTTCTCTTTGGATTTATACTACTTAACTGAACAGTGACAGGATATACTTAATAGAAGTGTTTAATTTATTACTATATTAATTACTGTAGACTTGTGTCCCTGAAAGGTCAACAGATCAGTATGTACCATACCCTCAGGTTACAGCAAACATTGTTTTCATTGTTTTGACTTCCTTTTTGTGTAGCTTGAGTCTAAGCATCCTTAATATCAGTCTTCCCCTTGCTTATTAACTGTCCTCATATTCCCCATTGCCTTTCATTGTGGTTGGTGAACCCCCATATTTGACTATTACCCATTCTTATCTTGCTTTTTGCTACACACCCCTCAGTCTTTATATATTTTATTTTCAGATACTTAGACCATTCATTTCTATCTTGTGATCCACACATGCTCATGCTGCAGTGCATCCATTTTAACATCAGACTGGTTCATTCATCTTATGAGGTCACGTCTGCAATGCAGGAGTCTTCAACCTTTATAGTTTAAACATCTATTTTTGCCTCTTTGGATTATAAACCCCTTTTAAAGGCGCTAACATTACATTACCTTTAAAAAATGGATAACATATATTTTTTGTTAAATATGTACTTTAAAAAAATGTGTTTTAATTTTTGCAGAATCACAGTATTATTAAATCTGCTGTTAGGTTTTGAAAAAAATATATCTTATTACAAAAAGAGCATTTACAATTTCCTCTATGGGATTTATATATTTATCGAAAATAATATTTTAAAATGCTCATAGTTTCCAAACTAATGACAAGAAAAATAGACTTAAAACAATATTATGGGTACTTTTGCATTATGTTGTTAAAAGTCAATGTAATCCCTTAAAAAGAGTGCTCATATCTGCATTTTTTAATGTATATAATTTCTGATTTAGGCAGTGTTAAAGAGCCCATAAGGAAGGATCCAACAGCCACACAAGACCCTGGAGCTGCAGGTTGTTCAATTTACTGAGTGGGATTCTGTGTGTGCAAGTAAGTGTATGTAGATATGGTACCAGTTGGCATTAGAATACTCACTGAGCATGATATAAAAACCTTTTAATGGTAGTGTATATTTTAAAAGGTTCTATGTAGTAATGGGTTGTTTAGTTATAACAATGCTCTTGTGATTCACATCTCTCCTGACTCACAAAGATTGATTGATTCATTGGAGATTAATTCTTTGGGCAAAAATTGGCTATAAATAGTTTGTTGACTGAAATCCTCAACAACATAATGACGTTTTTGAGAGAAAAGGGTCCAGTTATCTAGCACTATTGTTGGCACTTATCTCAAAAAGAAGTGACTGGATTCTTGTTCACACAGTACAGAAAAAAATTTGACATAGTTGTTCATTCCTACATGGAACTGAGCACAAATGTTTAGACTTCATCAGATTCCCAAAGTAAACAAAATATGCAGTTTTATGAACAGATTTTAGTAAATAATGGGATGTCAACATAGCATAAATCAAGCTCTCCGAAATTCAAATTGGTTGCCATGCAACACAGTAAAGCTTCATTCAGATTCTAACACAAATTTAATTATTCCAATATCCAAAATAATAACTTCTATAAACCTTAGAAGGCCCATGGGTAGGAGGCAGTACTTAGTCAGCTTAGTCTTTGTGGTTGCTTCAGTGGCTGGATTCTCTGTTACTTGGCTTGCTGATCCATGAGCCATTGCATTGGGCAGCAGTGAGAAAATGGACACTTTCATGAGTGTGTATGTACAAATCCAGTACAATTGTAACAAGAATACTGGGAGTGCTGTAAACCCATTATCCCACCTTTTTCATTAGGCTGCAAACTGTGGAGGACTTTGGAAGTATGTTGGTTCAGATTACTATAGCAACCACCTGATAAGTGTTGTATAACAGCAAATCAAATCTATTTTCTCCCCTGGGTGGGGTGTCACAGTGTTGTTAAAAATGGGCCTCATACTGGGTTTTCTGTGGAAATATTCACAGGAAGTGGGCTGTTTAAATTGCTTCCCTGCTTTCCTTCCCTTTCAGCTTTGCTTTTTAGCTGTTTCCTCATAGTTGAACCAGCTCTGTCAAAAACAAACCTGTTCTTGCCAATAACACTCTCATTTCCCACAGAGCAGCCATTTTGTCCTGTATGTTGACTTTATGTAGCTGTGCTTCTGCATGTCTTAGATAAACCATGACGTAAGTTGTCCAGTCCTCAGACTGCAAAAACACAATATTATACGATTCACTTAATCCATTTTGTTTAAGTCATATAAAAATAATTTGCCATCTACAGCCTTTTTGAAATCTCCATATTTTGTCTTCTGCATATTTTTAAAAATACAGTGTCTTGCTGTCTCTTTGCATCAATGTGAACTTGTTTCCTCCTTTCCTCTAAGGTCCCTTTACTCTACAGTATACAACTTGAGCTTTATTACCTGCATTTTATGCAATACTTTTCTCATCAAAACATTTTCCTTCTCCCACTGAATGAAATATTTACGGACAGAATGAAAGGACTTTGTCAGGGGAAATCAGAAGACTCTTGGAGTGATGGACCCGGAATGTGTTTTGACACAGGAGTCAGACTGAAAGCCCATTAATCCTGTCATCAGATGCAGTGGGGATATTTAGTAATCAGATTGGCTACCTGAGAGCATGCTGTTTTAATGACATCGAATCACTCAGTGTCTTTTCATGAAAGCAGACACCAGGATTATTATCTCCTCCTTTAATCTAAGCAGCTAAAATGCATGCACATGTCTGTGCAGGTCTTGATTGTGCGTCACTGCATGTTTTGCACATGGGGATTTTCATGTGTCTTGTTGTCAACATATTCCCCTCCCCCCTTTTGAACCAAACATGTCAGTCTTTTATTGTACATTTCAAATGTCATGGCAACAGCATGGAAACAAGACCACACAGTGATCGTCAGTGAGGAGATAATATGCTGCACTGCGCTAACAGACACCTTGCCTATTAACGAAGGACACATAAACTATTCACCCAGTGATAATGAGCTGTTGACATGAAGAGGCTTTTATAAGGGATGAACTGTCTAACTTGGCCTTGATGTAGCAAAAGCTGCATTCTGTGTTTTTTTTGTTTTTTGTTTTTTTTTTTTTTTTTTGCAGATCCAAGTTATTGTCAGTTTCTGTCAACCGAGACAGGAACGGAGAGGGACAGAAAAGCCTTAATGATTCATCCGTGTATTATGAAAAGAGTTAAACGTTAAACCTGTGAGACGCAGCTATCAGGAGGCTGTTCATGCTTCGCCTGCTCACCTTCCTGCAAGTGCATCAGTCTGATGTTATCATTTGGAAAAGCACAAGAATGAAGCAATTATTAAAAGGGAAATATGTTCTTGCTTCGCGTCTTTTTGTGCTGTCTTCATACTTACATGATTAACATTCACGTGTTGCTTAACTCAAATAGCAAAAGACAAAAAATAAAAGAAAGATATTGGTCACTTATCAGCTTTCTCAGCTAATTTGGTCATAAAGTTGTTGTTGAGATATAAAGACACAAAATGTCCAGGCCTTTACACACTACAAAAGCTGGCTTTAAAAAACAAGAAAAAAACTACAAAAATTAGGTTATTTTTCCTTGAAATAAAATAAATTTTCTTGTTCTGTTTGCAGATAATTTATCTTATTTCTAGGAACATTAACCTGTCAAGAATTCCTAAAACAAGCAAAAAAAATCTTGAAAAAACCTACTACCGGTAAGTAAGAATAATTATCTTACGTTTAAAAAAATAAGCATATGTGTCCTTGACTTGAAATGTTTAATCTTATTTAGATTGGGCTGTTACTTAGATTTTAATTTTTGCAGTGTAACTTAAAACACTGTGACTTCATTCTTTATTGTAATTCATACCCTTATTTTCCAAAACAAGACTTTTCCTCTGAAATTTCCATTGAAATAATAAATTCACGACCTGTCCAGGGTGTACTCGCCTGTTGGCTGCTGGGATTGGCTCAAGCCCCCCCGCGACCCCATTTGGGAATTAGCGGTAGAAAATGGATGGATAATAAATTCAGCAATACAGCAGTAAGTACACAAGTAGGCTACCGCTGTGTGGTCATCATTAAAACCCCGCAGACAGTCTCAGACTTGGGACAGTATTCCTGCGCCCTATGGTACAGTGACACACTGCTAGGCAGGTTGTATAATCTGTAATCCTGGCACACATCCAGGAGGGTGAGAGTCTTGTTTTTGACTTATTAGTTCATTTCATCAATTGTGAAGGTTTTTTCAGCATCAATATCACTGCTTACTGTCTGAAATCCCAAACAGAGTAAACTCTGGTAAGTTTTAACATATCAGTGTAAATTTGTAATCTCTGCCAAAGTAGCCTTTACAAACATTTCAAACAATTTAACTTTTTATGTCATAATGTAATGTACTCTATATTACAGAAGTTTCTGTCAAATAATCATAGTTAACATTAATGTACAGATGCCTAACTAACATAAAATATAGAATAATAATAATAGAGATCAATGTTAGATACAGAAATGGAATTAGCCTCTGGAGTAATGCAGCACAACACACAAAGCGGCTGCTGGATTCATCTTTAGAGAATGTAAGCATACATCAGGTGTGTGACAATTGTGACTGCTTAGATAATTTTACTTTTTTATGAAAAATAACTTTCAAATCTAGTTAAGACAGATAAGATGAAAAAGAAAAAATTAGATAGATAATTGAGCTTAATAGGAAAAAAGAACTAGCTTAATATAGGATCTGCTAATTGACAAGCTAGTATTGTGCAGAAATATGATGTTTATTAAACAGCATTATAGAATAAAGGGATTCAACTATGTGGTTATTTGAAACATATTACATATATTTTTGAGCTGCTTTGCTCAAAATGTTTGGATTTTTAAACATGTTATGCAAGCTATGTTTTTATTCAAACTATGTTTGTATAACATGATCTTATTACTTTAGTGAGAAAACAATTCTGAAGGTAAAATTTAACCTCAAAAGTATGAGAATGAAATAAAGTGACTTTAAATTTGCATTCTTTATGATGATTAGCAAAGACTGCACATTGTCAGCATTGACAAAGGAACAATAACACCAGAGGTGTTGGGATTGTATTACTCAGGAAAAGTTTGACATGTTCCTCAACTCTCCCTGATTTCAGCCCCGTCTCTAGCTGCAAGAATTTCAGTGACTCACAAGTAAATCAAATAAAATACCAAAAAAAAAGGAGTATGAACTACTGATTATAATTTACGAGTCCTTACTCAGTACTGCTCCAGTGAGAATTGCCAGAAGAATAGACAGAAATTCTACCCCATCAACATTTTTCATTATCTTGACCTCTGGATTTGTTTCTCTGCAGTTTCGTGCCGCTCGGTACATCCAGGGAATACATTCTGTACATTTAGGAGACATTTAAGCAGAGGAGATGTAATTCAAGCCTGTATAGATCCTTCAATATTCAGCTGTGTGGGAAGTAGGCAACAGTGTCCGAGATGAACTACGTTATGAAATCATGGCTGAGTAGGTTATGCAAACACACACACACACATATGAAAGGGACAGCGTGTATAGAGGACTTGATGAAGAGAACTGACGCAGCCTGTCCTCACTGTGATTGCACCATTGGGGTGAATGTTGCTGAACAAAACTGGAACAGAAATAGTTTGAACATCATCATCCAGTTTCTCTTCCTATCATCTGTTTTGTTTGTTGTTTCAATTCTCACAACTCACCACTTTTCTGTGAGATTAAAGTAAGGATCAGTGGAAATGGATTACCTTGTAGTCTCTCTCTCTCTCTCTTAATTTTTAAGAGAAATGTAAAAAAACATTTTTTATTTAAAAAATTTATTTTCAATTTTTAAATATATTTTTTTTTTTACCAGGGAACATGTAAAGAAGAATACAGGACATATGAAACCATGTTTCACATTTAGACGATACAGCATTTGCAACTCCTGTTCTTTTATTCTTTTAAGAAAGAACAGGAGCAAAATAATGCTAAATCTTGGCATGCTGAAGTGTTTTTACCACCATATTTAGGCAGAGAACTTCATCTGCCCTTCACCATCTGTCACTGTCACCTCAGAACATGAAGAATGGTGAACCATGAAAAGCTGGAAGGGAAGAAAGTGGACTTGTGAACTGTGATCAACTCTTAATGTCACCTCTCTCTTTCACACACACACAAGTTTGCATGATTATCCTAATGAACTATGCACTGCCTTTGATTCATTTTGTACATTTTAACTTAAAGCCCAATCCTAATTAACCATCACCAAGCTTCTAACTCTAACAGACTCTGCAAGTGCCATTTGACTCTTTTAAACTGGACTTTGGTCCCATAAAGGTCAGAGTTTATTTCTGGTTTTGATCTCAGCAAACAAACACATCCTACCATTTCACACCAAACTCTAGCAGTGACTCCTTCATCATGTAGTATTTATTAGTATTTAAAATTAACCAGATGAGAACTTTCAACCCTTTGATTCATTATTTTTACCTTACAGTCTGCTTTTCTTTAAAGAGCAAGAAGAAAAAACAAATGTTGCAGTTCTTACAAGCAACAATAGAAATCACAGCTTCATACATTATCAACCATCTACAGTTTATACAGAAAGCAGACATAAATGTTCCACCAAGGCAGTGGGTTTTCATCTTTAATCTTTGCTTTGTGTGCACCGTTATGATTGCAGCTATGTAAAGCAAGGATTTTATACATCCTATGTGCCTTCATGTCTTACTCTGACAGTATTTTGTTTTGCTTTTTTACCCTATATTTCTCTCTTTACCACACAAACACCCACAAACACATGCAGCCTCAGCTTCCAGTTATGAGCACAGGATGTTCTGAGTCTGCTTGTATCAAGTGCATGTTTTTAATGTCTCTGAGGCCATGTACTCTGTGAAAGCCACAGCTAAACAGAACAAACACAGTGTATGCATATTTTACTAGGTTGTGCAAGTGTGCACCTGTTGCACTAAGATCTCACTTATATCTGCTAAAATGATCTTTAGACTGAAAAATTAACAGAAGAAGTTACGTTTTCAGACAATGCTTGTATTGTGTGAGTTTGAAATGAGAGAATGGAGAATAATGGACTTTGTGTTGGATCCAACAAAGGTAACCAAAGGTGTGTCATTTTCTTTGTCATGTAAAAGGAAAAGAATGAACTAATATGCCAGACATTTCATTTCTGTTTGTTTAAATGACAACTGCTGCATTTTTTTCCTCCTACAACACATTGTAGCCATAACTGCTCGGCCAATGGCATTCTTTAGGATTTACTTTAATGTTGGACAGATACATAGATGAACTGAAAACATAACTTTAAAATGTGTGGAAATGTGATTGTCAGTATTTCCTTACTCCCCACATACACACTTTTTTGATAAAGTAGCACAAATGGAAAAAATAAAACATATAATGTTTCTTTCAATTCGAAAAACAAACAATAATGCTTCATAGAGCCTTCCTTTCGATAACTTGCATGGTGCTACTATCTTTTGTCAGCTTCTTGCTGTCAATCATCAGTATATCATTTGTTAAGCAGCAACAACAAACCATGGTGTTTAAAGAAAAGTTGTGATCCAATCTTTCCTGGTTTTATGAAGTGCACTGAACACCTGTGGCTAGTATTACAAAGCAAGATATTTGGATTGACTTACACAGACATTCAGAATCTCGATCAGAGGTACTACAAAGCTTCATGTCAACTCAATAATTCAACCTGATTTTCCCTATTTGGTGTGGCCACCAAAACAGAGTGAAATCTGCATCTTGTGATGAATCATGAACATGGAGACGCCCTGCAGAGCAGCCTTATAATGGAGCAACAGACATTCAGAAACATGAAGTATTTAAACATCATCCAGACCAAAAGCAACACTGTTGCTTCAGCTGGGAAATAATAATGGCAGAACATAGCTCTGTTAATGTGTAAATTAAGCAGATTACATAATATTACTTTATCTGGAAGCATGCATGAAGAGTACTCTGATTACTTTGATGTTGATCACAGTTCAGCTGTAAGATGACGTCAACCTGGAGGAAAATGTGAACCGGGGTTTCTCAGCCTGACTGGTAACAACGGCTTTAGGAACTTACATGATACCAGTCACTGAGTTAAACAAACACCTTCACAAGACATTGTGCTACTTCCATTTTGCACAATGTTCCAGTAACAGCTATGGGAGTTGACAGCAATAATTCTAGCTTACACTTGCACCATTAAAGGAGAACTTCGCTTTTTTTTAACCTGGGGTCTGTTGTCATCTTTCCTTCCATACATGTGAGTGATGTAG
>JBAMHX010000026.1:17717022-17731356 GCA_037177515.1 Pseudomugil tenellus
AGAAAGAAAGAAAGAAAGAAAGAAAGAAAGAAAGAAAGAAAGAAAGAAAGAAAGAAAGAAAGAAAGAAAGAAAGTGACCTAGCAAATGATAAGACAAGTCAACACTGCACTAAGTCGTACTTGCAGTAGAGAGCCCAGAAAAGAAAAAAGATGGCATAGATGCTAAATGAGACGTCATTAAGGAGTGCTGAAGTGCATTTCTGTCTGAAACTTGTGTACTTATTTAGGTCACTTACAATATATTTATCAGCCAAACTGTTATCTTCTACTTTTGAGATGAGATACCGTGTCAGCTGCTACTTGTGGCTGTGATATCCACAGAGTCACAAACGCCCACCGCTTAGCCATGTCAGCAAACTGTACTGCGACTGCGGTTGTGTATTTTCCACACTCACAAATGGCAGAGTCACTGATGATTATGTGCATGTGTCTCTGTGTCTCAGTGGGCCGCCTCTCTTCCTCTTTGCGTCTGTATCTCTTTGCAGGTTTAGTTGTTTTCTGGAAAACTTGCACCCAAGTTCAGTAGGAGGTGGGACCTCCAGAAGCGAGAAGAGCTGTACACATCAGATGTTCTCACAAAGATGCAAAAAGCCACTTAAATGGTTATTACGGATGTTTCCAACCACAGATGCTGCTAACCTACTTGCATTTAACACAAATGCCTGGTGTGCAACTTGGACACCCACAGAGGATGCATAAAGTAATTATAGTTAACATTTTCCTTCCTTCTCTGCCAACCTCACATCTAGCAACTGCATGCGTCACATCTACTGCAAAACAAACACCTATTATTCCCAAGAGCAGTGACTCAAATCCCCAGTAAGTCCAGTCAAAGCCCTGAAAGCGCTAGTTTTGCAGTGGCACGTCTCAGCCCACCAGACACAAAGGCAACAGCTTCCATGGAGGAAAGCCACCATCTTGTCACTCAAAACAGGCTCTAGTCAGGTCATTGGATCGAAGAGAATATGGCAACAAGCAGCGTTCTGATTCAAACCTTAAGTTTTTATCTTAAGAAAACTTCTTTAAATAAAGTTTTAATAGGACTCACAAAGGAAAAGAACACTGCAAGCAACCAAAGATTTGAGAATCATTGTCATTTGATATTGAAGAAAAACATCTCCTTCTTCTCAGTATGATCATTTTTTATGTGTGTGTGTTCTTTTGCTCCGATCACTCCCTGTGAGATAAAAACTCTTCAGCTTCATGTTTTTTCACTGAAAAACTTTCTCACAGTCCTTCCTTTTCTCTCCCTCTGTGTTATGATTTCCCCCCCTCCCCACATGTGCTTTCTAAACGTGTGGCACGCCGGATTGGTTGGAGGACGTAGAAAGTTGTCCAATGGGATGCCAGTTACCAGGCAGGCTGTGTCTTGTTTGGAGGCTTGCACAGCTGTTCTATTGAAAAGCAGCAGGACATAATAACAAGGGCCCCTCACGGTGCACTCACTCACAGACAATCCACACAAAGACACACACACTTAGTGGCAGCTGAACTGGGAAATGACAAAAAGTTGTTCACACAACTTTTTTTTTACTTTTTTTTGTCAGTGCACACATTTACATGGTTGTCTTCACATAACATGGTGTATTTCCTTTTCTTTTTTCTACACATTGAGATTTTTCCCATGTTCCCCTCACTTCTTTTGGATGTAGAGATAAAATGGCAAAGGTTCACGAATCCACTTCAAACTCATTGCACTATGAAACATTGTACAAGTATACATTGAATCAACCTTAGCTTTATTTGTAGGTATGTTCAGTAAGATAAGTATATTTTTGAGTAATTTTTGTTCTGCTTATATTAACATACTTCACTATTTTTACAATTAAGTAAATAACTTAATCTGTTTTCCGTGTATTGTTGAATTGCTTGAGAAAGTTGGGACAAAACAGATTAATGCAGAGTGAAACACAACTCAAAATATGGACATTAAATTATATAATCTTTTTTTTACTCTATTACTTACTCAGGTACAGCTTGAATGTTTATTTGTCAGTGTCCTATATCTTCATACCAAAGACCGACTTTCCAAATCTCTGTTTGCAGATGTTTACTTAGCAGAAGTATGGGGATGGCAGAAGTTGCGAATCCACTCAACTTTGTGACACTAAACACTGCTGCACAAGAAATGTCTGATTCAGTACATGTATTTCATGTCAACACTGTATTTGTGCAAATTCCCTCTCATTGCCAATTCTTTCTCTGCTACAGTGAATGACTAAGGGTCAAAGGAAAAGGTACTTGGAGATGGTCAAGTAGGTTAAAGCTTAGTCATATTTGATTCAACCATTGCTCATTAAGTTTATACAGTTCAAGAGAATCTCATGATACACAACCCTCTTATAGAGTGTGACACATCTTACTATTGAACAGGTGGATGACATTTACAGGTGAGACCGGGCTGTTTCAATACACAAAGTCTGAAGAGTTTGTAGTTTGGCATAGAATACAGTATTAGTATTGTTAACCGACCCATGCAGAGTAAACCAGTGGCAGTTGATGTGGAAGAAAAAATATGCTGTTACAATTGATTACAATACATTTTTGTCACAAATTCTAAAGACATACAAATTCTAAAGACATACAAATTCTAAAGACATACCATATCTATCAAACTTTTGGACACATTTTCTGATTTCATCCAATAGGAAAGTGTTTCAGGAACCTCCTTTAACTTTATTGTCCACTTTACATGGATGTTGGTTCTGGTAAAAACAGCAAATGCTTTAAAAACAAACATAAAGCAAGTGTTTGAGAAAGATCATACTTTACTGGAAACATAACGCAATGTTAGTATCTTGTGAAATGCTTGAATAAAAAATTTTCACGTGTGCCAGATTGCTTAATAACGGTGGCTAATTGCTAACCAGGCTCAATGACCCACATCACCCAGCAAAACGTCTACCCATCTGTCTCTGCATCCTGCTGTAACAATACAGCTCCTATGCATCCTGGATCCTTTGTTAACACATATATTTCACACTTGTTGCCTGTTTATATCTTAAAGGATGCATAAGAAATGAAAAAATCAGAACAAGCTGAGTAGTAGGTTGTCTGAAACATGCTATGGTCACATATGTACTTAAGCACATTTGGTGAGTTTTCCTCAGTTAATTGAATCAATATCCAGCAATAGCCACAGAGAGGACGCTAGCATTATTGTGCTCTGAGTAGAGATTTCAGCAACACTTCAGAGATGCTTGGTCAACAAAGGAGTCATTTAAAGGAAAAAAGGTCCCACTCAGCCACTTTGCTTTAGTAATGCTCTTCTTTCTGTGCAATGTAGCAATGAAATGTCAAAGATGCTTCTAGGTTGCTTCCCCCCCTATTTTTCCACATATAAAAGAAAGCTAATGGATTCCTTTTCCATGGGAAACATTGATTGTGAGGGTGTTTGTAAAGTCTGCTGCTTACGAGTGTGTGTGTGTGTGAGCAATCAATACATCTCCTGAAGTGTGTCCTTCACAGGGAGTCTTCGTGGGCAAACTGGGAGATAAAACTTAAATGTCAGAATCAGTTTTCGGATGAAAGTGTAACTATTGCGGTCAGTGATTTATTCAAACTGTAAAACCATGGCATCATTTTTTCTCAGTGAAAACTACCATGTTTGACCTGACCTTGTTTTGATCAGCCTGTCCTAACTGTAGATGTCATATTTGAGGAGCTGAGTGACCTGCAGGTTACATAAGCATTATTAACCAAAAACAGGCTCTTTTCTGGTCTTTTCTGGTCTACAGTATCACATCTCTGTTCCTCCTCCAAACCCCCCCCACCCACTGCTTTATCTTCTTTTCTCTAAAGCATCTTCCCTTGTTGAACGTACTGACACAGAAGAACTCTGTACTAAAACATAAACAGCAGTTTAATTTGGTGGAGCTATTCTGGGCAGGGTTAAGTCAACAGAGCGTTACAGACTGTTGTGGGGCCTTAGAATTACTTTTACCCTCTCCAGAAAGGAAAAAAAAAATACTTGGATGTTCTCTGAAGAGCACGCTAAGCAAATGCCAGAGAACAATCGGGCATTTGCTAAATTACATTCGGGATGCACATTAACCTCCAAAATTCACTCTTGGAAATATTAACCATCCTTGGCAGCACTTTGAGTTGAATCAGTGTTAGTTAATGTTTACCTTACATGTTTATTATTAAAGCAGTATATATTACAAACTGATGTTAGCAAAAAAAAAAAAAAAAATGAAATCAGTTTAATCTGCACATTTATGGGGATGATATTAGCTATAAATCAAAACATGTCTAAAAAATCCAGATGTGACATGAGGACCTTGACAATACCAAAGTAAATAGTTTCAGTTGATCCACATAAGGTATTTATTCAGGGAGTGACCCCGTTCCCAATATACAGTGGTTCATATTAGTTTACTGTGTCAACTTTACACATACGCAGCGCAGAGCGTGAACACCTCACACCCACTGGAGGCGTTGAGCAACAAGCAGAAACGTGCAGAACGTGGTCTGGCAGGATAACAGGGGGACGGCCTTCGTTTCTATTGTGCCCTGTTGTCGTGCAGCAAAGCATGCACACATCTCAAATATGGGTCTGACGCTTCTCAGTCAAACAAATTGATCACAGTCTGTGACCTTTAGCCTTCACCCTTGTTAACCCCCCCTCCTCCGTCACTTCTAAACCAGAAAACAGGCTCCAAACAGATGGGATGGTTTGGGGGAGGGTTTGTTTTCTTGCAGTCTTGTTCTCTTTCTTTTTTTTTGTTCTTCTGCTTGTGTTTCCCACTACCTCCTTTTACTTCATTTTTCTTTGTATGACACCCTTCTCGTGAATTTATTCCTTTAAGTTGCATAATATTGTTTTTATTCTTTATACTGTGATTTATTATCTCCCCTCCACAAGGAAAAGAAAATCTCTGGCTATGATGGTAATGATCCCATCAGTTATCAAACCAATAACTTGGACTGACACATGTATTCTTCAGAGCAAAATCGGTAGTTTTACAGCCAAACACGACACATTCTTCTCTTTAAATATCTTCTTTATCACTGATGACTCCAACAAAAACTTTATTGCCAATCCACAAAAACTAGAAGCAAAAGATACTTTTCAAGTCAATGATCAAGAGAAACCCCGCACCACTGGACACTGATTAAAAACAACTGATTACAACTTGATCATTAGCATGTTGTGTCACTGTTGGAAAGGCAAGAATTGCAGAGGAGTGAGGCGAGTTGGTGAAGCTACTGGGCAGCTGTCAGGGCATCTGGGCGAAGCAGAGAACAATTGCTCAACTGTAAAAGTGATTTGGCTTGAAGGCAAAAGTCCAGACAGACAGATTTGTCTGTGAAAGGGATTTTATGATGCTGCTGATTAGGTGGCAGACATACTGATATGAAAATAGGTCGATGAGGGAGGAGGGTAAAACATTCTTTCAATTTTCCCTCCTCACATAAACACCATCCACACATATAAATACTGCCCATGCATTGAGAGATACTTATTCCCTTCTCCTTAAAGGGGTGGAAGAATAAAGCAAAACCACCCCCTCCTCTCTGTTTCTTCCATTATTGCTGCTTTCACACCTACTCTCCTATACATTACGTCACCCTTGACAGGAAATGAGATGCATCAGCTCAAGGCATTAAAAGACTTCTCCATCTTTTCTTTTTCAGCCCCCTTTTCCAGCCATTCAGTATTCATGTGTAGAATGAAGTCTTTCTTTTCATAGTGCAGAAGGATAGAACTGATTTGGAAATATAGACGACATTGAACCCATCTGCTGTGTTTTTCATTCAATGTCATGCGGCATCTTTCTCAGAGCAACATGGGGAATCTGTGTGGATCAACACCGCCTCTTGGTGGTGTCTTAACATACTGCAAGTCAACTAATTCTGTGTTGTCATTTCTGATTTCCTCCTCTAGATGCCAGCATTTTGAAGTATTGCCTCTGTGTGAAAAGACAACAGTCTGTCAAAAATTATACTGATCACATCTATCCGACGGTGAGTGGCAGGTGTAGTATGGAGCTACATTAGTCTTTTTATTGAATGTAAGAAAATATGCATCCTGAGAAAGGTTTGGAAGGAAACATATATATTTGATAGTATTTTGTTCACACTAATAATAAAAAGTAATATTGAGTGAGTAAAAAATAAGTTTTGAGATCAAATATTCTCTGTCACAAAATATATATAAAAAAATGAAATTCTAAAATATATATATTTCTTTAAAAAAGAATCTAAAAACACACTTTTTTACTCTCAATTATTTATTTATTATTTATTTAATTATTTTTTTGTTGTCAAAGTGAAAATTTTACTTTAGATGCATTTTTGTCTCTCGAAACGTTTCTGCAAAGGTTTTTGCTATTGTCTCAAGTTTTTTTTTTTTTTTTTTTTTTTTTTGCTAGCGAAATAAAAACTGTGCAGGTGCAGGTTCATGCTGCTATTGGTCATTCTGAGCCAGACTGACAGCTGGATGGTGATGATGGTTCCGCTTTCCTTCCATCAGGCTGTTAAATCCGTGTCGCTCAGCGTCAGACCTGCAGGTCTGTGAATGTCTCTCTCGCCACCAAACTAATGTAACACATAAATACTGATACCAGTAGTGTAAGACTTTTTGCAGGATCAATAACAGTGGTAACTTCGGAACCGGGTAGCGGAGAGTTGGTCGGCTTTCTACCGCAGGAATCTTTCCCCTCATTTACCGCGGCACAGAGGAGGAAGACTCCTGCATCAGAACCGATGCAGAAGCAGCAGGCGTCTTCTGATGGCATAGACCTTGTTGAAAACTGTATTAATTTTGTCCAGCACAGCCTGTCATGACATCAAAACTGATGCAGAAGAGGCAGTAGTCTTCCTCTTCTCTTCCTTTCATTTGCCACTGAGAGAAGAAAGATTCCTGAGGTAGATTGATCTGTCAGTCTGACCCCCCCCAATACAGTGTTTATTTCAAAAGCAAAAAACTCAGTCGATAGCAAAACCTTAGGAATTGAGAACAAGAGCAGGGAGAAGAAATTGCATTTAAAGAAAAATTTTCACTTTGAAAGCAAAGAAAATATATATTTCAGAGAAAAAAATGTTGTCATGAGACTCTTTTTTTTTTAAAGAAATATATACATTTTAAAATGTCAAATAATTTTTTATGGGTTCTGTGACAAAATATTTGATCTCAAAACTTATTATTTACTCAAAAATTATTTTTTTTTTGCTATCAGTGTGAAAAATTCCTATCAAATATATATTTATCCTTCCAAAACCTTTTTTCACTCACAGGTGGTATATTTTCTTGCATTCAATAAAAAAAGAAAAATCTAGCTCTTTAGTGCAGCAGGACAGCTAGCCAGTCCAACATAGGGCCAACATATAGAGACAAATAATCACTCACGCTCACAATCACTTCTAGGGGCAATTTACAGTAACCAGTAACCCCATGCTTGTCAACTTTACAAGTGTATGATTAACTTATTGATGTAAGGTCAAAGGTTAAGGAAGATTTTCAAGCAAACACAACAGCAGATTTAGTGGCACTTGTTCATCTATTGTTTTACTAATGTTTGCTTTAACCAGGTGGGGTTTTACATTTAGGACAGCTATGGCAGCATTTTTGTTTTATACTAACAGTAAATATGCTGTGAAATATAACAGCTGTGAAACGTATTGTATTCTGGCTCTTTAAATCTGTCACACATTGAAATTCAAAAAGTCATTTTTCAATGTCTGCCAGGGTTGTATGGTTCTAAACATAAAAAAGTTATCAACATTTTAAAACACTAAGAAAAATAAAACCAATTTCTGTTGAATCGGAAGAAACTAATGTGATGATAACACCAGAAATGCTTTACATCTGTTGTTCCTTGACTTTACATTCACACACTGGTGGTGTGAGCTTCGGGTATAGCTACATTTACAACAGCTATTCTGCACCAAAAACACCAAGCCGACAGTGAAGAAAGTGTTTTGCTCAGGATACACCGGTAGAATGATTGAAGAAACAGGGTTTGAACTATGAAGTTACTACTGCCTCTAATGATGCAACACTAATGAGGTATTTTATTTTATTTTGTAACATTAGCAAAAAAAAAAAAAAGTACAGGAGTAACTAGGGAGGAAGGCGACAGCATGGTGAAATCTCGAGTAGTGGTGAAATTAGTGGCATTGCACCAAGGGCGTAGGTTTGCATAGAGATGGTTGAGACATGACACTACCAACTTTTCAAGAGGCTCAAATTGTCCCCACCAACTTTTAAGCAACCTCATTGTTATTATATAATGAGTTCACTTATATAGGTAATTTAGATTGTTCTCCCATATGTTGTAAGGATAGAATTGACCATACCATTATTAAGTGGATTGTTTTTATTTTGATCAGACCATAGACTCTATATAGTTATGTTCAGATTTACATTTACCCCTTTTCACTTGCTGAATCTGCCGGTCCATTTTTTCCCTCACATGCACGTTTTCATTGGCTGATGATGCACACTAACACAGTCTATGGTCCATACCATTGACTGTATAAATACTGGACTGAGCATACCATCACGTGACCCATAGGTTACTGAAGAGCAGATGTGAAGCCAATAGGTGGGTCCTACCGTCGCCATCTTGGTGTTTCGTCATTATCGGAAAATCCCAAAATGGATGAAAAGGTAGAGCTGAGAGGGCTCTGTCACGGTGGCGCCGGCAGGAAGTACGCAGCTGTAACCAGTGATAGCGCTCTAATACACATTAATCAAAAGGACACGCCTCTACATTTAAGATTAAAATAACATCAAAACCGAAGCGTTAGAAAAAATGTGAAAAAATGAAAGTTAATACAAGTTGATACGGATTTATTTTGCATTGATCATTTGGCCTATCAATTAATTAGGTTCATATTCATGAGGAATGTAGCCGTGACGCCTGTTTACCCAATCTGTTTGGTTTTATTAACGTCCTGTCCCCACCAAAAAATGTACATGTAGGTTATACTGCTATATCGTCCCCACCAATGTTGAGACAAAACCTAAGCCCTGGCATTGCACAACTATGAACACACAGTTTTTTTTTATAATTTACAAATTCATTTGCTTGCCGATCATGCCATTGGAATCACCACCACAGTCACAAGAAAAGTACTCATCATATCCTGCCAATGTCACAGTATTTAGCTTATATTTACCATTTTCACACAGTCAAAGCATAGGTTAAAAAAGAAACCTTGTGGTATCATATTTCTCTTGGAGACAGATGTGTGGACAAACAGTAAAGTGTTTCTTCATTGTTGCATGATTGAAAAGAAAACACTTTACACAATATTTAGCACAAGCAGTTCAACTGATAAAAATCCGACATTGAAGGTCAAATTGGATCCTTTAAGCAGTATCTTGCGTAATGTTTGTCTCCAACTTTGATTTCACATAAAAACTGCCAAAAATGTAAATCATGCAGTTCAGCATTCACAAAAGTAGCTAAAACGTTAGTTTTGTTTAGATTTGAGAGCTTGCTGGAAAAAATACCCTTGTTGTTAATTTTATCCATATTCAGAAAGTCAAATCACTTAAAATGTTTTCCCTTACTTGTCCATTATTAATATGAGTGACAGAGCTCCTTCTAAGCTGCTGAAAAAAGAAAAACATCCTAATTTAAACCACAAAAGACTCATTTTTGTATAAGAAAACCACACATTAGCATTAGAAGTTCATAGACTCCCTCAAGCATTGCAGATTATTAGCATATATGTCAAAGGCCAAGAAGTTTTCAGGATACATGTCATTCTTGCATAACCACTAGGATGCTAATGTCCCCTCCTAAAAGGAGCAAATAGTGGCCGCTGTGAAAGCTAGTTGTCACCTTTGACCTCTCTTGCTAAAGTTGCTTCTCTTTCCTGCTATTGATCCATCAGATTCCTCTGACATTGAGGGTAAGTGTGAGAATTCCCTTCCAGATACAGGCATTTCTGGAGTCATTACCTCCGGCTTACTCAGAGCCTGTGTGTGAAAACTCCCTATACAGAAAGAGGCAGTGACATGGATCATTAAAGGCAACCATGCCTGATGGGGATGGTGTGTGTAGTTCAAAGGTTGCTCTATTTCTCCCGGACTTCTCTACGTCTCCACAAAGAGACGCAGGTGTTGGGTCAAGTGGATCCTGATAAAACAGAAAACTCAACACAAAGAGGCCAAATAGCAGGTAAGTCACAGTAGCTCCCATGATATTCTCAGTTAGTGTATTTATTGAGGTCTCTGTGAGTGAATTAATAATCCCACAAAAAACCTTTAATATATTACTCTATTTATAGTTTTTTTGTTATAAGTAGTAAAATCATGACTCTTCAAAAAGTTACTTACATACCAATAAATTAATTATTAAGTACTGTATGCCTGACGAGAACACTTAAAAATTAAAGTTAAAGTAGAATGATGGGTATTATCTGCAGAGCCAGCCATATACATAAACCTAACTACAATTAGGGGCAACTACTACTATTTATATGTCAGCCTGGTATTTATCAGGGCGAATGCACTTTTTTCTGTGCACTTTTTAATTCCTAAACTGTTACATAAAATATTTCCAATGTGTAAATATATCTGCTGTTTACAGAATGTTTCTCTTTTATTCTTTTATGATTGATTTTATAGCATCCTATAGTGAGAATACAGCTACTCATTTAGTTTCTGATTTAATTTTAATTAATTCATGTGGAGTGATATAAAAAAAGTCTGTCATATTGTACAGATCAGTTCATTCCTCCAGATCTGTTAGCCTAAAACTTTTAGATGCATCCTTTCTTCAACATCCTGAATCATATGGCTGAATTCCCTCATGTCATCCAGCTTTGCAGACACCTGCAACAAGCTTATTGTTTGATTCAGTTGTGTGGAGAAGGACTGCATCTAAAGCTTGCAGGATAGTGGATCTAGAGGAAGGGACGTGGGTACTAATTGATGAAAGCATCAAAGAGAAATAAAGAGAAATTCCTCTTAAATGAGGACAATACTGTCCACATATATGTTTGTCATCTTCAGTTCACAACAAAATGATCACAGCTGAAGCTATTAAAAAAATATTCAAAATTATTTAAAAGGCAAGGCCAAATATTTAGGAAAAGATGTTTTATGGTCTTGATTACTTTTTGCTTGTTATTTACCAGACAGGATGGAAGTGCTCACATTCCTTCTGATCTTCAGTGTTTCAGGATTTTCTCATGAGTTGCGTCCTGGTAGGTACCATGTCAAACTTACCAATAACTCTGCTCTTCTCAACAAAGAACCTTTAACATTTTTCATGATAATTATATATAACAAACCTTCAATCTTTAATTAGATTCTGTCCCATTTTAATTCTTTTTTTGTGCAAGAAGATGTGTAGATGTTGAAAGCCTAAAATCAATGAGCGCTATTGTCTCATATAAATGTGTGTTCTGCAACAGAATTATTTTAACTACATTATGAGTCCTTGTATCTAGTCTGGAAGGTCATAGTTTTATAAATAAAAAATGTTTGCGAGGACAAGGTAAATGTATCAAATAGCATGTTTCACGCGCAGAGGAAACATGCAGAGAACAACATATAATGCAAACAGACATTAACAGAAAATACCTCATTACCATCATCAGTGTATACTTCAGAAAATATATTAAAACATGAAAACTGTCGACATTAAAGGAAATTAGTGGCAAAAAAAAAAAAAAAAAAACGTTTTAAAACTTTTTTTAAGAAAAAAGCTTAATGAAAACTTTTTTCTTAAAAAAGTTTCTGGTAGTTTTGTCCAGAAAATGAAAGCCTAGTTCTTGTTTAATGTTAACTCTCAGGTAAGTTAACCTGAATTAAATAATGTTAGACGTATTGATGATTTAAATGGTATCAGCAGGTCAGATTTATGTTTTGGACCAGATCTATTCATTCAGGACTGTGTACATCACCAGCAACATACTCAGACAGGAAGCCATAGTAAGGATGTGAGAGCCAGAATGATATGTTTCCTTTTACTGGCACATAAGGATACAGAGAAACATTGTGGATGAGTCTATGAAAGCATGTTAGCTTCTCTAAATTAACAGTCCACTTCTTTTTAAAGAGTTAATTATTTGTGTACTTAGTAAAAGGTTAATTTGGCTCCTGTTTGAAATCCTTGCAAAATTATCAGTCCAAAATAAAAGATGTACGATCTGGTGATTTTCTTTGTGTTATCTCTCTTTTTCCAACAGGAATGTCTTTCACAGAAGTAGATGAACTGAAGAGAGGTGATCAGTCTGACTGCATAAGCGAGCAACTGCATAATGTTTCCATCTCAGAATCGATTAGAGCAAATGGTGTAGAAAACATAACCTCTGAATCCACTGCGATGCAGGAAAAACAGAGGAGTAATGGGAATACGCCATCGATAAACCTCATGAAGAGGACAGTCAAGAATAACATGGTTTGGAATGGAAGAAGAGGAAATGGGCAAATTCTTCAAATAAAACCACAAGAGCAACTCATGAAGCATAAGTCTGAAAGTATTCAATCAAAGAATCCAAAGGAAACTGCTGAGAGAAATAATGAGTATGGGGAAATAAATGAGAAGAAGCAGATTCTTCATTTTACATCAGCTGAAATCATCAAATCTGCTAAATACTTTGCATCTGACACCAGGGTTCATACGGATGAGGAAGCTGTGGTGGATATGAGGAAAAATGGGCTCAGTTTGCCTTTAGTTTCAAATATAGAGACACATGATAAAGACATAGAAACAACACACAGCCAGGAAAATATAAAAGCTGCCATAAATCCCAACAGTAATAAGCAAACAGACGGAGATAAACAGGACACAGCAGGAGAGGAGAAAGAAAGGAAGCTAGATGCAGGAATTCTTCTTGATGAGACAAGAGGAGACTCTCACGTAGATACACCGAGAGTGAAACAGGAAATTGCAGACAGAGGAGGTGAAAGGGAGGTGGAGGAAAAAAATATTAACTTTAATCTCACATTTCCTCCTGTTAAATCAGAGATTCCCTCTATGCGAGCTATCACTGAGTCACAAAATTCCCCAACTTCACCTCCCCTTCAACATAAAGTCCTCCCATCACCTCCTGTCGAACCAACAGCAGTACCTCCACACTCCAAACCCAAGCCGACACAAGTGAAGGGGAAGTCTGGCCCCATTTTAGAGGATGTAAAAGTAAAAAATATTTTGGTGAAGCCGACAGAAATGGAGGTAGAAAGACACACAGCAGAACTCACAGAGAGAATAAACACTACCAGTGAAGCAGGGGAAGGTGAGTTTATCTGCAGGTTGAAAGCAGTGAAGCCAAAACTAGAAAAGTTTGGAGTCACAGATTTAACAACAGAAAAGCCAAATCCTTCCCAAAAATTCTATGAAAATATAAACACTGCTAAAACAGTCATTTTTAAACACCAGCCAAACACAACACTGCCCACAGGGGAACCAAACCCTATTAAACGAATGGAAAGTGACACCTTACTTACAGCAATGCATAACAAAGCATCTCCTCCCCAACCACAAGGGACCACAGTTTCAGCCAGGCCGCGGCTTGCAACTGCCCGAACAGCTTCGACAAAGCCAACAAAAACCAAAATAAGCAGCAAAAATAAGACGATTAAGAAGTCCAAAGAAAAGAAAAGGAGGAAAAACAATGAAACACAAAACTCACAAGAACAGAGGAAGAAAGCGACCCAACCAACACACTTTCCTTACTTCATGGATAATTACTGCCCACCTGAGTGTGCCTGTTATGGAAGGTAAGGCATTAAAAATATTGAATGCGTGTTAAATTTATATGATTTATACATATCGTTGAAACTCATGCCACCAATTACCAAACAGCTTGGATTGTATTAAAATCGCACTAAAAAACAGAATGCAATGATTTGCAGAAAAACATAAACAACATATTTGATGACACTAAAATTCTTTGAAGAACATTTGCTCATTCTGAATTTTTTAAGGCTGCACTGCAGCCTCAAAGCGAAAATGTTGCTAGTTCAAACCTTGTTCTGGTGGTGGCCTTTCTGTGTGGAGTTTGCATGTTCTCCCATTGTTAGCGGGGGTTCTCTACGGGTACTCCGGCTTCCTCCCACCATCCAAAGACATGCATGTTAGGTTGATTGGTCATTTGAAATTGTCATTCGAAGGGAATGTGAGTATGCCTGGTTGTTTTTCTGCTTGTTTGTCTCTCTGTGTAGCCATGTGATGGACTGGTGGCCTGTCCAGCATGTACCCGTCCTCTCACCCAATGATTGCTGGGGAAGGCTCCAGCTACCTGTGACCCTACTCCCATCCAGACTCTGTCTTTTTCAGGACATCCTACATGGATGGATGGATGGATGGATGGATGGATGGATGGATGGATGGATGGATGGATGGATGGATGGATGGATGGATG
>JBAMHX010000026.1:17739706-17760862 GCA_037177515.1 Pseudomugil tenellus
TCAAATAAAAGCAAGATATTCTGATAGTGATGGAGATATTTTGTGAATTTTATTCAGTACCTCAGATAAATACAGATCTATCTAGATTATAGATTATCACGTTTAAAACTAGCACAAACTGCAGTTTTACAATATAACAATTAATCAGTGAAAACTTGTAAACTAATTTTGCATTGCATTTGTGCAAACTTGTCAGTCTTAAGTATAGAAATAGATGAGCATGTCCACAATCAAATGTACACTGTGTAGTTACTCTTAATTTTCAGGTCTTGCTTCCTCAGCTTAAAGCTTTTTAACATTCACCCACTGTGATCAGAGAAAGAAACCACCTCTAATTTGCCATCTTGTTGCCAGTGCTACTAATTCACTTTATAGCAGTCAAATTAGAGGCAAAACAGGAAGTGGAACAAACTGTCAGATTTTTTAAGTGTTGAAACAATTTGTGCTGTCAAGCGACACCTATATGAAACCCTTGTAATATATTTAGGCCACTCAGTGTGGTGCTGCCTCTAGGACATGTTAGTGGATTAGCAGAGTTTTACCAGGGCATTTCCCTGCATCCTTCTTTGATGACTCAGCTTATTTTGTGTTACTTTCTGCTCATCGACATTCAAAACAGACTGCAGTAAAATTGAGTTGGAGAATAATTGCTTAGGTAATGTCTACTGCTTAGCATAAAAACTGGTCTAGCTGTTGTGCTCAGGAAACTTGGACAAGAAACAGGGCTTTATTTATCCAAAGTGTCTACTGTCACAGTCTGTCTTCTTAACTCCTATTTATAGTGTTTGAACAATGTTCTGTTAATAGTGACCTAATTTCATTCGCCAAAACCTGTCTAGACTCTGACTAAGGGTTGCTATGTTAACAGCTATCACAAGATGGAAAAACTGAACTTGTGTGTCATGTGTGAGCTTGCTTGTTGACACCTGATTTACAAGCTATACACAGAATTAAATATTAGCATATATCTACTCCTCATACAGTTGGGAGTACTGGTTTTACTGTTTTTTTTTTCATATGATATGAAGGAGGAACTGTTTGTTAAATGTTGTTTAACAATTTAAAATGTCCCAGTGGACTGTCAGTAAAGCTTCTCTGCAGATAAATGTTAATGGACACATAGGGGTTAAAGGATCCACTGGTCCACCACCCCTATACAAAAATCAGAAAGGGGCATTGTTTGATTCTCCTCCCTCTTCTGCTGTGGTTCTGCATTGCAATAACCTTCTCCTGGATGAATGTTTGGCTGTTTTGGATGTCTACTCAAGGGGGTGGGGGATGGATTGTAGTTGGGTTGATGGTTGGTGTAACCTTGTGGTGGTGAGACAGGGGCACCGACAAAGGCTTAGGCGGTGGTTAGGGTTAGTGGGGGTGGTTAGGTGGTTGGATGTTTGGGTGTAGAGGGTGTGCATGTCATGATGTCGTAGGAATGTGGTGGTGGACAGGAACTGTGCAGACCCTTTGGTGGGTCTGAGATCTTCCTTTGCCTCTGGCAGGTGGGATGACTGCTTTGGTGCCTCCATCATAGTTTGGTTACTGCCCCCCATTTTTTTTTATTGAAAACAACACACATCTCATAATCATCTATGAAGGGGGGTTAGGGTTGATGAGGTCCAGTTCCTGGGTGTGCCCGGAGTTGGGCTTAGTCCAGAGGCAAGTGTGGTCTCATGGTCCTAGGGTTCGGGCTGGTATTGCTGTTGGGACCCTGAGGGGTACCAGTTGGCTGCATGTGTGTGTGGGTGGGGGGCAGCTCCTGTCATTCCTGTCTAAGAGGTGTCTCAGAGGGTGGGGTGTAGGTGGAGCAAAGTGTGTGGGCAGATGAGGATGACCAAGGCTAAGATGGGTGTGTATGGAAGGGTGGGTGTGTGTTTTAATAAGTGGGGCTGTGTAGGTGGATGGGGCAGGGGCCGAGTGCAGGAAACCGAATTCTGTGTACCGGCCCCTGCCAGGTGGTGGTCTGGGGAGTTCCTCTCCCTGTGGTGGGGTCGTTCTTGGTCTCTGCCTGCCCTGGGTCTGCAGTTGCTGACTTGGGCCCCCTGGGGTCTCTTCTCTCCGACTGCAGGGCGCTCTGGCTGGGACCTCCCTTGCCTAATGGACAGATGCTGAATTGGCTCTGGGTGGGGCTGGTGGGTTGTTGCCCTGGTCTTGGGGTCCTCCTGCCCTCTTTCTGATCAAGTACACAGGGTAACCCGACCATGTTCACGTTTCTGTGAGCACTTTTCATCCCGTATATTCTTCACAGTCACTAAGCTTTAGGCTTAATCACTAGAAGTAATTTTCCTTATTAATGTGTGATTTAGATTAAAATTAAATTCAAATTCAAATTAATTTTTTGCATTTACATATTTCTTATTCATCTCTGGTGCTCCTGGCAGTCCTTGATTTAATCTTTTTGCAGGGGTCCATGAGATCCTTTAAGGTATAGCAGATGGTAACATGTAGTCAAATTTTAGTGTCCTTTCAGTTTCTGTACTCTCCAGTGAGGCCCAGTATGACATTTCAGATGTCCTGAGGATTTTCCTTTTGTACAAAAATGAAAAAACATTGCTATGCATTTTGCTGACAGCAAAAATGAGCTCTATTAGTAGCCACAACCAGGAAATCAAAATAAATGTTTTTATTGAAAGAGTAAGGAGTCGCCTGGGGAGTCGCCGGCCGTCGTGGCGTTGCCTGGAAGTCGCCGGCTGTGGTGGCGTTGCCTGGAGAGTTGCTGTATTTATTTCCTCCATTTCTTTCAGCAACTGGAATCCATGACCCTACAGGGATTGCAATGATAAACACCATTAGGACAACAGAGCTCAGATATGCTAACCTAAACCATCGCTGCATATTAGATATTTATCACCATCATTATAGCCACACATTATATAACGTGAAAAAAAAATGAGGGCAGCAGCTAGAGGGGGGAAAGAACCTTGGCAAACCTTGGCTAAGCCAACTGGACAAAATGCAAATGACCAAAACACAAACGTCAACCATAGTTCCAGTCACCAGCTAATGGGGCTATTTGCTTTTGAAGCTTAAATAAAATCCAGGGTTCAGGCACCACAGCTGTTGCTCATCAGATTTAATTGCTTATCTGTTTTAAAATTGTAGCTGCTCACTGAGATTCACGCCTTCCTCTAATAATGATGTCAGCATAATAACCTTCTTAATAACCTTTGAATTTACTTTACTCGACTACACAATAGCCGAGAAGAAAACTTATTATAGCCGATGTTTGTCCGATAGCGTTGTTACCAAATTTAAGTAATCCATTTCATCAGTTTTCCTACAATACCACGTGTTGATATATTAGAGAAGATCCTTTCGACCTCTCATCCAACACAGGTTGATTAATTCGTTGAGGTTTCTCTTCAGCACTGTAGTCAGGTTGACTTGGAGCCATAGTGCCGTTGAGCCTTGTATTCCTTTAACTCTCAGCTATGATGAATTTATGACTTTCTTCTTAAACAAAATAGTTTTTATTAGAGATAAAATCCATGATAGCCTTCCCACTATTGATGATGTTTCAAATGCAACAGTTTTAGAAACATCTATAGAACCTGATTTTTCTTTGGATCATTTCTGTCCTGTACAGCTCCCAGAATTAACCAAAATAATAGCTTCATCTAAACCTTCAACTTGTATTGACCCAATCCCAACCCAATCCCAACTACATTATTCAAAGAAGTATTTTCTTTAGTCAATACATCTGTACTGGATCTGATCAATGCATCTCTATTAACCAGATATGTACCTCAATTTTTTTTAAAACAGCTGTAATGAAACCCTTACTTAAAAAAACAACTCTTGATCCAGAAGTGTTCACTAATTATAGACCAATATCCATCCTACCCTTCATGTCTAAAATTCTGGGGAAAATAGTTTCTACTCAACTATGTGCCCATCTTACCAGAAACAATCTGTTTGAGGAATTTCAGTCAGGATTTAGAGCACATCATAACACAGAGGCATGTGAAAGTTACTAATGATCTTCTTATGGCCTCAGATAAAGGATTTCTGTCTGTTCTTATCTTGTTAGATCTTAGTGCTGAATTCGACACCATAGATCACAACATTCTGCTACAGAGTCTGGAACATGTTATTGGTATTAAAGGGACCGCACTAAACTAGTTTAGGTCATATTTATCTGATAGATTTCAGTTTGTTAATGTAAATGATGAGTCTTCCTTATACAGCAGAGTAAGTCATGGTGTTCCTCAGGGTTCTGAGGATCAATACTTTTTTACACTATACATGCTTCCCTTAGGTAATATTATCAGGCAACATGGTATTAACTTTCATGCTATGCAGATGATACTCAGATTTACTTATCCATGAAGCCCGATGAAACCAATCAGTCCATTAGATTACAAAGATGTCTGAAAGACCTGGATGACTCTACATTTTCTCCTTTTGAACTCAGGCAAGACTGAGGACGTTGTCTTTGGGCCCCAGAAACTTAGGACAAATTTGTCTAGCTTTGTAATCAATCTGGATGGCATCAATTTGGCCTCCAGTACCACAGTAAGGAACCTTGGAGTTATTCTTGACCAGGATTTCTCCTTTGGCTCACATTAAAAACAAGTTTCTAGCTTTGATCCAAAATGCTGCAGCAAGGCTTCTTAAGAGAACTAGCAGAAGAGATCATATTTCTCCAGTTTTAGCATCTCTTCATTGGGTCCCTGTTAAATTTAGAATAGAGTTTAAAATCCTTCTCCTTACATATAAAGCTCTTCATGACCAAGCTCCATTGTATATCAGAGATCTCATAGTTCCATATATTCCAAACAGAGCACTTCGCTCTCAAACTGCAGGTCTACTTGTGGTTCCCAGAGTCTATAAGAAAACAATGGCAGGAAGGGCCTTTGGCTATCAAGCTGCACTCTTATGGAACCAGCTCCTAGTGTGGATACAAGAGGCGGACACCCTCTCTGCCTTTAAAATCGAACTTAAAACCTTCCTCTTCAACAAATCTTCCAGTTAGGGATAGTCTAGCTGGACATCCCATGAGGACTTCCAATCAATATCTCTGCTTATTTCCCATGTATTGGACAGTACTGGGATCATTAACCTTTTTCTCTTTTTTTTGCAGGTCTTACTTCTTATTTTCCTTTATCTTCAGGTCTTCCTGGATAGAAACTGCAATGTATATTTATCTATCTTTCCTGTCCCTGTAACCCCAGTGAGTCAAGGCAGAGGGTTGCCTTACCTGAGCCGGGTTCTGCCAGAGGTTTTGCCTCCCCGTTACAAGGGAGTTTTCCTTCCCACTGTCGCCCCATGCTTGCTCAGAATGGGAGATTGCATCAAATCTTGATCAAAGTCAAGATTTGATGCAATCTAGCTGGTTCCCTATATAAGTTTTTTTTTTTATTTTTAATTGGACGATCTCTGTGAAGTGCTTTGAGACAACATTATCGTGAAATGGCGCTATACAAATAAAGTTGAATTGAATTGAATAATCAGCTTACAGCCTTTGTGGTGTATTCTAATGATTCTTGATTTCTTATAGAAAACAGTTCTTGCATTAAAATGAAATTATTTTAGAGTTTGAATCTATTTTAGATTTATATTATAAGACATAAAGGCAAAAGGAACTTTTGCATTGATAAATGTTTGTCAGAAGTAATAATTTCAATTCAGAGAAAGGCAAGACAATTTCAAGGCCATAGCTTTCAAAACTACAAAGTGAGACAATCTGTCCTGTTTTCCACATCTGGAAAACCATTTTATTTACAAGCTAATGAATCTAGACTTATGTTGTTTGGGAAAGTTGTGTCCCATTTCAAAAATGGACATTACACATTGCCAGCCTTTTGCAAAGGTAAAAGAGCAATAGAACATTAAAATTCAGTTAGCAGGTTGGACTAATAAGCCTAGCTGGGAAGTTATGTCATTGCGATATGTATTCATTTTTTGACACTTCTCATTCAGCTTTTATTTAAGGTATAACTCTTTTGATTTGCAAAGTTTTTCTCTAAAAGTGATCAAAATACTAATGATTAAGTGGAAAACTACTGTGATTAAATGCAATAGAATAGTTTTTGTTTCAGCAAGCTATACAATGTGTTGTTTATTGCAGTACATTTGAGTTTCTAAAAGATTCTTTTTATATGATCTGCAGTGAGGGTTTGTAGTGTAGTGCTCCCTGTTGAATCTAGGACAGATTTTAAAATTGTTCTCTGTACGTATAAAGCTGGGCTGCACGGTGGCATGGTGGTTAGCACTGTTGCCTCACAGCACGTGGGTTGCTGTGGGTTGCTCACTTTTTGTGGGTTGCCACACAGCAAGTGTGACAGTTTGTCCACCGTCTCGAACCAGCAAGATGGTGGCCAAACTGTGTGGAGTTTACATGTTCTCCCTGTGTTAGCGTGGGTTCTCTCCGGATACTACAGCTTCCTCCCACAGTCCAAAGACATGCACCTTGGAGATAGGCTGATTGGGGACTCTAAATTTCCAATAGGAGTGAGTGTGCATGGTTGTTTGTCTGTGTGTGTCGGCCCTGTGATGGACTTGTGCCCTGTCCAGGGTGTAACGCGTCTTTCGCCCAATGTCAGCTGTGATTTGCTCCAACCACCCCGGGACCCTGTTCGGGAAAGGGCTGTAGATAGTGGATGGGTGACATAAAGCTGTTCTCGATAAGCTCCATTCTATATCAAATATCTCATAGTTCCATATATTCCAAACAGAGGACTTCATTTTCAGACTCAGCTTACTTCAGTGTCGGCCAAAGTGCTGTATACAGATTTACAATAGTTAAGAACATATGTTGAAATAAAGTAATTAAAAGGAGAGTAAAAGAAATTAAAGCAAACAAAAATAATAAAGGAAATTAAGCAATAAAAACAATAAAAGCCAACATCTCACTGACTTAAAAGCCAAAGAGAAGAAATGTATTTTAAGAGGGAATTTAAAAACTGGAAGTGAGTTTTTCTGCCTCACATTGAAAGGCAGCTCATTCCAGAATTTTGGGGCAGCAACTGACAAAGCTTCATCCCCTCTTATCATTTTTGGCATAACCGATGAGAAGTGATCTGCCGACCTGAGAGCAAATGAAGGAATGTAGGGCTGTATCAGGTCGGACAGAAAGTGTAGGGCAAGGCCATGAATACCTTTAAATACAAATAAAATAATACTAAAATTTAACCTAAAACGCAAAGGAAGCCGGTGAAGTGAGGATAAAATGGGAGTGATGTACTCACACGTTTGGCCCCAGTTAAAGAGATCAGGGTGAACAGTCACTGCTGCAGACCTGGGCGGGGATTGGGTGGGGTGGGGTGGGGTGGGTTGGGGGAGGGGGGGTGGGGCTAGCTGCTGGAAACAACAGATTTCCAGAAATAACAACTTGTAATACACGAAAAAGATTAGTCAAATTTGTGATAAGTACCATAAACCGAAGCTAGAGCAGTAGGGAGGTGTGTAGCAGTTTCCTCCCTATCTAAAACATTAGTGAGTCTGCGTTTACATCACAATTCAGCCCATTAGCTGTAAAACTAGTAATGTTTCCAGGGAAAAAAGTCATTTCCTTTATAGTTATAAAACTCTGTGTTATATGTTGTAAACATGGTCTTTTATTTAATTCAGAATGATCTATGGAGCACAACTGTCAGCTTTCACAAAAGCGCACACGATTCCAGTTAGTGTGCTTTTTTTATGAAAGTTAGAAAAGGAAAAAAAGATTTATGGACCAGCCTTGTGTTTACCCCAGTTATTGTGAAATAGTGATCTGTTGCCAAACCTTTGCAATTACACAACAGCTTGCTGATACTGAAAATCATTTAAATCCGATATGGCAGCCACATTTCGCATTAAGTAGCAGTAGAAATGAACATCGGTGCATTTTCTTTTTTTCTTCAATGCCATCAAAGTGTATGAAAATAAAGGAGTTACATGAGGGATTATGAGAATAACACCCATGAGTGTGACCTGGATGTCTGATACTGGATATGAATGAATCATTGTTCTCTGAGTGCATCTGTTCTGACATTTATATCTTGTAGCCTGTGTTACATAAAGCCCACGCTTACGAGACTATGAAAATATTTTTGTGATGAAAAATAATCAGTTTCTTGTTTTAAAAACTAAAAAAATCATTGGCTTTGTCCTAAACGATGGTTTTCTTGAGTGTGCAATGGTTACATTCCCTCTATTAAAAGCAATAGATTCAAGATCCTAAAACAATACTTCCAAAAAAATCCTCCATGTTCAAGACATTTACACGTTATGATCAGATTAACTCTACGGAGGCCTGGATGATGAAGTGATATAATGGCAGGTTTCCATCTTGATGAGTGTCCACTCACATAACACATGTGTTGTTTGAAGCATCTGACAGTCAGTCAGAGACAAGCTTCAGGTCTGATCTAAACTTTAAACCCATTGGATGTTTATTGTAGATGAAAACATGTTTATTATCTGCCTGCAAGTTCTTTCTCTCTGTTTCTCTCTGCTCAGGCTCCTTGTTTTCCTAAATTACTGCAGAACTTTGTGTCCATCCATTACTGATGTGTCTTTTGTTAACAAGCTTGTTGTAGAGAACAAGGAAAGCCAATGCCCAACTGGGGAAGCCAAATCTTCAGAAGTAGAAGCTCTTATACAGCCAGTCACTTTCAAGGAAGGACTAAGATCATACCATTATGCAAAAAAGAAAGGGGACAGACTCCAAGACAGGAAACATAGTTGCACAATACACAGACTGACAGAAAAGGAAGTGGAATTTAAATTTCACTTAAATTGGAATTACTTGCTACACTTTTGTGGATTCATTAGCTACCAAATGAGCAAAAAAAAAACAACAAAAAAAATTGGTGAGCTGTGTGAGGCTTTCAAAAATTGTGCACAGAGTGCTTTTTGGCTGTTGTGCCTTGCTCTGTAAAGCACTTTTGGATCCACTTGTGATTGGTAATTGCTTCAAAAACAAAAAGCTGACCTGAGTTCACCAAAATGCAGCAGAAACGAGAAACAAAGAGGACCAAGGGGCAAAAATAGACCCTTGACTGCATAGAGTGCAACAAACCACATGCATCTGTAAGATTACACCAAACACTCCTGATAATGAGTGGATGCAGATGAGGAAATGAAATAGCAATGTGGAAACTGATATGACAAGTCAAACCTTTTTAATCATTTTTTTTTTTTCAAAAAACATGAAACAAGTGCGGAACTGAAAAAATGAGCATAAATAAACAAAAGACATGGTATGCCTAGGTCTTTCAGTGCTCTGCAGTCTTCTTTCCACTTCCATAATAACCTCAAAATGCAGACATCTGAACAGGGATAACGTGGGAATAAATTTTAACGGCTTAATAAAACATGTGTAGGAGACGGTTTTCCTGTCAAGGACGAGGACACTGGTTTCTTTAGATTGAGAATATAAATTTAATAATGAAGATAAAGGAAGTTCAACATACAGTTAACATTGAAACATGAACGGACAAAACATTAAGACACACAGACATGGTACGAGGTCATAACCCAGGGAGAATATTCCCCAAAGACCTGTGGATCCCACAAATTTCTGGAGCTATTCTGCCCTAGTAAGATAGGTGAGCTTTATTTAAAGACTTTGGTCACATGGTCAAAACATTCTAAACATTTCCCTGATTGAGAGACGCTGGCCTGCTTTGACTACAACAACCAAGGTCTTAGCAGATGGTTTACTAAAGGTCAGAATGACATCAGTTTAGGAGCCGTATGGTCAGACCTTTCGGCTAGACATTAATTAAGAGCAAGGTAATTAAGTTAATACATGAATTTCCTGTTCACATGAAACAAACTTTTAGTTTGGTTTACTTATAAAGTTTAAAGTTGGAAATGTAGTTGCAAAAACATCTTTTCGTCTGTTGTGGTCATCTTTTCTCCAGCTTTAGCCTAGATAGACTGGAGAGCCAAACAAACCTGACGGAGAGAATCCAAAGTATGTGGAAAGAATAGGGGCAGACTTAAAGTAAACTCACACTGATCCAAGAGAAACTGAGTGATTGTCTGGCCTGCCTGTCTTTTAAGATCTAAAATAACCACATTCAAACAGTCAGAGAGAAAATCTGTGCTGAAAATGCTGGACCAATAATAATATTAGCCTAAGTCGGCTGGGTTCCGAGTCCTCGGACTCCGAGCCAAACGCTGGTGCTGATTGAGTGGGTTAGATATCACAAATCCAAGAATATGGGATTTCATCTTGTAGTAAAACATTCAGGCTTTTTTTCAAGTTTTGGAACATTTGCAGCACTTTGGAAAGCTTCATGTGAATGCTGTAGAAGAGTTTGACCACATCTCATCCGTTCTATGCAAAGATGGTTTGCTCTTCACCGCAGATAAATGATCAAGAGTCTAGAAGAAAGTAGATGTGGCCAACACCTAATTGGCCTCACCAAACAATCTCTGTCTACCAGTCCCTCTTTCTTGTCCTATGACTCCTTCCCTCCTAGAAACAACTTTGTCAACAACCAGAAAAATGATTGTTTTCAAATTGATGTTAGAACATGACAAGTACTTAATGTGTTTTCCATCACTGAGTGAATGTTTCCTTGTGTTCCAGTAGATACGGTTTAACCATCACATTTTATTTTAATGGTCCATTTATCCAAATTTAATCTATTCTATGGAATTTGGGGAATTTCTTTTCAGGGAATCAGGCTAGGGGTATATCCCCGAAGTCCCCCTCCTTGAATAGACACAACACAATAATATAAAGCTGTACATGTAATATCATGTAAATATTTTAATAAGTCATCTATCATATTTATTTATTGAGCCTCACTGAACTTAATGATGAAGAAAGAAGACTGTATACCTTAGCTTATTAGAATTTCAGCCAGACAGGTATCTCATTCCTATTTGCATCTTGAGGTCACAGCTTGTCATTTGCAATTGAGTTTTGTTCTTTTTTTGCGTTTTTGTTGTAAAAAGGAGCTTTATGAATAAATGCATATACAATGATCCACTTGATAGTCTGAATTCTTGATTTATTTTAAATAAATGTTTATTCAACAAAATTTACCTGTAATGCTGGACCAAACCGATGAGGACAGAAAAAGGGCAAAAAGACAACAGAAAAGAAAAGGGAGAAAAAGCAGAATACAGAGAAAGGACAGAAAGACACGAGTAAGAAACCTGTACATAAACATAAAATACATTACATGTGCTGCCAGCATATGTAAATAAATTATTGTAAAAGACAAAAGAAAAATAATCTGTATATTTTAACTTTTTACCACACACAAAAATGGCTGTTGGTAAATAAACCTAAAGCTCAGTGAATGTGTCTAAATGCAGAACGTAAAAGAAGAGAGGTGCTCAGAGAAACATGAACATGCACAGGTGTCAGAAGCAGGCCAGAAAGACCCCAAGACCAGGGCCACCGGCAGTCATTCCCAAACAAGGACCTCAGCTACTCAGGGTCCATCCAGTAGGCGGCAGAGGGAGGTCCCAGCCAGAGCCCCCCAACAGCCAGGGGCAAAGGACCCCAGCGAACCCATGTCGACAATCCACTCTGGATGCCCAGGGCCCCAAGACCCCATAAGCAACCCCCCACCTCCACAGGCTGAAGAGCCGACTGACCTCTTGAAGATGCCCACCCTTTGAACCAACCCTCCGGCGCTGGTTGGACCAAAATATCTCCGACACTCCACATTGTAGGATATATTTAAAAAATATAATTGCATCATATTTATGTAATGATGGCACCAAGAAATGTGAGTAAAAAGTAAAAACACTGTATCAAATACAATACACATAAAAGAAGTAATTTTAGTCTTTAACCAGAAAACACAAACATGATGTAGTCCTGTTATAGTGGGGCCACAGAGTGGACAGTGAAATGCAAAGTGAGGTTCTCCAGTGTGTGTTTTTTGTTCACTTTCTCTTCTTCCTCACCGTTCAATAACAACCTGCAGGTCTCTAACACACACCCTGATGAAAAATAAAACCTCACAGGCTAAAAAGAGGTAGGCAAAAGTGTTAGTCCTCTGGCACATTAAACAATGAAACTGGATGGGATTGTACAAACACTTCTGCCTGGAAAAGCTCCCACAAATATAAACACAGAAAGTGTTTCATCCGTGGAAAAGACACAAAACATTTCCTCTCTGTTTAATTAGGCTCCACGTTGCTGAAATCCATCTGGCTTGAAGTTACTGTGGGAAAAAATGGCTAACCTGTTTGCCAGAAAGCCCTGATTGAAGCAGCTCCTACCAGAGACGGGGTGTGGACACCGAGACGTCTCAGAAGGGACTCCACTGACCACAGTCACCACAATTAAGTGTCTCTTATGGACATAATGCTCAGGTAACAATTTAAATTGTTCAGAAACTTGCACACATCTGGAGCAACAAGCACAAAGATTTTTAACATTTTCCTTTTATTTGTTATTAACAACTTTTGTTATTTTGCACAGTGTGACAGAATTTTTTTTCATGAATCAACTCTGACAGTTCCAGTGTTGTGGTGAAAGAGTTTAAGATGTTTGGTAAGACATGACATTAAGACATAAGCAAATCGGCTGAAAATTTGGCCAAATAAATCAAAGGTCTGGCTGGATCATGGATATAATAAAGAGATGCAGTGGTCTGGTTGCAATATGCAGGCGGGGAAAGTTGTCATGGCTTGCACACACACACAAGCTGAAGTTAAAGGTTAAAACTGCAAAGTTGAAGCTGCATTAATTCAACTGAACATTCGGATTTATTTAGTTTTATATGAAAATAACAAAGAAAGAAACAAAACAATACCAACAAGAAAAAGATGGGAAGCCAAAAAAAAATCTCAAACTGTAAGCTGAAGTGAATAAACACAATTTGAGACATCTGAATAAAAAAAAAACTGTTGTGCAATACCTTTTGTATAATCACTTTAAGCTTCTGGGGGAGGCATTTAACGGCTCCACAGTCAAGTTATGACAAAAGAAAGATACCAGTGGCATGTTTGCTGTTTCAATATTCTAATCTGATTCCAGGAAAAGAATTAAACATAGTTACCAAACCCAGATCTCAGGCATTGTCTATGAGAAATCATTACTTTGTGACCTGTTGACATCAGGCTGTAACAAACTAAATACCTTTTAGATCATCGGTTTGTCAACATGCAGAGTTTGCATTGCTGATGACATTTTCAAGTCAAACTATAACCTTTCCCTAAACCTAAACAGGTATTTTCGTTTCTAAACCTTGGAGTAAAGCTACACAGACACCCAACCAGCATGTCTACCTGTTGTTATCAGGCATCCACTGGGGGGCAATGCAGAGGTCAGAGTTCAATCTGATAGTACCTGATAGCTCGCATCATCAGGGAGAGACGTGACATACATCGTAGCCGATGATGGTGGTCTCCAAGGCTAATAAATCCATTGTGACTTCTTTTTATAGATTACATGTTTGCGGTACAGTGCAGTAGTGCTGCCACAATTTCCAGTGATATCAATCAGTTTGGGTTCGCATCGGCAAACTTTGAAAATATACCAAAGTTCACACAAAATGAGCACAGAAAACAGACAGAATGATTCATTTGTATATCTAACCACATGCATATTTAATGGTGAGCATAAATAAACCCTTAACCTTTTAAAACCTGAGGACAGATGGCAAACTCTGTTGAAATGGCCGACGTATCCTAATCTGTCTGTATCTAAACCTCTTGTTATTCTGCTTCACCTTATCAGTGTTGGTCTTTGCAGAGCTAGATTTTCAGTTGGGGTTTGCAATGTTCTTTCTTGAGATCACATTCAAGCTGCACTTCCTAATGGAATTAGACCATAACATGTTCCACTCTCGGCCAGAAAGACCACCACTTTTTCTGTACCAAGAATTACAGAAGGCAAAGACGAGGCACAAAGAAGAAAATTCTTTCTTCTATGAAACTGAATCAGATCCTGTTCGTCTCAGTTTGATAAGATTTCTTTCATTACCGGTACTTTGACTGAATTGTCCACATTGTCCACATTGATAGCTCTTACTCCCTTTCCGTGCCTATTATCCCACATGCACATGTCTTTAGGTTGCTGTTACCCACAATGCACTTTGTTTTGTCTGCATCCTGTGTTTAGCCAGATTTCCATTATTACCTAGCTCTACTGGCCCGGGAGCACTCTACTCTGCTGGAATGCTTTTCCATTGCAAATCCAGTCTTAGTCCGGACGCTCTATAGTGGGAGGGGTCCGATGTCATCTGATAGCAACATGAAGCAACAAAAAAACACGTTCTCCAGGATTAAATGTATTGTTTAGTTTATTTGTATAATTTTTTTTTAAAAAAAGTAGAAGAAGAAGAAAAAAGAAGAAGGCAGAGACAATATGGAAGGAGGTGAAGCAGCCTTTTACCTGCTGCTGGGGTCATGGCTTACAATGAGTAATAAACTCACGGCACAAATCAGGAGACATCTCGTCGGGCAAGACAAGACAACCTGGAGAGGCAGTGAATAATATAACTGTGTACATCGCTGTGTAGTGACATCATTCGCTGCAAACCAATCATTGGACACCAGCCTGCAGACCTCACACTATCTGCACGGCACGACGGGCCTGGCCCGACAACGAAGTAGGTCCGAAAAGTGTACCAGTATGGTCCGACAAATTGTAATGGAAACGCTCTAAGGCCGGGTGGACTAGGTCCGCGTGGAAAGACACCATTTGAACCACTTAAAGCAGACCAAGACCTGTATTTGGATCTCGTCACTGCACATGCTTGCAGTATAGACTAGGTATCAGCTTTGAAGTGAAGCAGAAATTGTTTGAATATACTCCAAACTGGACTTTCCAAGCAAACAGACAAGTATTGGAATAAAAATTACTGCTGCAAATACATCCTGAAAGCTACACTGCGTCAATCCAAAGAGATATTGATATTTAACCCAAAGTATTTTTTTAGGGGAGCCCAAAACCTGTATTTGTGCTTTGTGCCAACTTCCTTTATTCCTCACCAGTAACACATATACTGACAATTATGCATCTTAAACATTGCTTCTGTGACTCCTAAGTATTTAAAAGTGGTTGCATGCTTATATTCATTGCATTATTGGAATGCAATTTTTCAAAGGAAAATTATGTCAGAAATTCACAGTTGGATATTAATACATTTCTAAAAGAAGTGTCACAAAACAAACAGAACTTTACTTTACCATATAAATATATAGTAACAAAAACATTTTGTCTTTGAAAAAAAGTTAATATCAAAAGAATTGTCCATCCAATACAAATGAATGAATGAAAATGTCTCATATTACTGTATAAAGCCTGTTTTCCTCTGGAAAATGTGTGCAAGTGTGGTCTGACAAATACCTGTTCAAATTCAGGATGATTGGGTGGTGTGTGGATGGGAAAGTGTGAGTGATGTGGATTCGGGGAGGGGCTTACAGTGGTAAGCAGCTGTTAAAGAAAAGCTTCAAATTAAGCAATGTACACAGTGTTCAGTAATATCCACTGGGTATACGGCAGTTTTGCATCAGCCATGTTTTTTTATTTGCATCCTGCTGTTATTTTTGAGAATTATTCAACGAACAAGTTAAATTGTTCACAATTCAGGACAGTTTGGTCTCGTCTGTTTGACAGCTTATTTATAATCCACCTCTTTTTCACACAATGCTGGAGATGCTGTGCTTTAGGTAATGTTATTTTGTGCTCGGCTGCTACATGCTGTAGATGCTTGACATTTAAAAAAATAGATGACTGGCCTCTCACATCAACATCTGCTCTGGCTGAACAAGATGAATCTCTGCTGGACTGTTGCATTAGATGTTGCTTAATACAACCACCCAAGAGAATTCAAATGAGCATCAACATCTGCTTATCCTGTTATTTTGCAGCTGTGTTTTCTCCAAAGTCACAGAAGTGGATAACTTGGTGCCTACATAGACACTAGAACATTTAATTTCCCTGCTAATTCATAATGTGCATAACAAGCTGAGAGAATATTATGAAAAACAACGAAAAGGAAAATTCTTGGTGACTTAATGTACATTTTTAAAACCTGGAGGTTTTTTGTTTAAAAAAAACTATTTTACTTACATAAAACTGCCTTTTTTGTTTTTTCTTTTCTTTAAAAAAAGGTCCTTTTTAGGAATGATATCTGCCAAACTGAGCAGACAACATGGTTTGACTGCAAATCTCTTTCACAGGCAGAGACTCTGCTGCAGATCTGCCAAATGACACCCGAGAGCCCTGGATTGTGCAATGAAGAAATCACCCATTTTACAGCCACTTTTTCCACTAAAGCACAGATTTTCTCCCCAAAAGGGGAATTGTTTTAATCTGGATTTAATGTAAATAAATACTGCCAAGACATTAGGTTTCAGCAACGTGAGAACATGTTAATATGAAATGTTCTGGAAGCTGGAATTGAAGAAAATGGCTTGAGTTCATGGCACAACCAACTCCTGTGCTGCACTGAGCATATATACTTTACTAAACACACATGAGGGGAAAAAAATCATAAATCAATCCATCTGCAAAGTCTGATTCATCCCAGACTTGAATTCTTTTGAAATAACCATGAGACAGCCCCAGCTTGGCATGATAAGTGCCACTCAGGCACTTACTGCAGCCCAATTCCCTTCAGATGCACACAGTTCTTGATCCACTCATCATGATAGCTGTTAAACATCCCAGAAACACCAGGTCAGATTAAGGTGCATGAAGCATAGACATTCCCTTTAAGTTGCCTGTATGACATCAGACATCAGAATGAAGTGTACATGTTTTTAGAGTTTTCAAAGCAAATTTAAAAAGGTCAAATGACACTTTTACTAATGGTAAATATTTAGTTTAGATATTTTCCATTTTTTATTGCTCTGGAAGCTCTTGAATTTCTCTTTTATTTGATTTCAACCTAGACCAAAGAATCATAATCAGCAGTTCACTGAACTAATAATGTACATTTCATTTTGAAGTGAATTTGCCTCAGGATGCTGCTGTCGTTCCTGGACATGTGATGAATGTTTATGTCAGAACCCATCCCATTTACCAGTGATCACAAAGTGCTGACATGCTGCTTTAAGCTATTAGCTCTGCCAGGACAGATTAATGCAAATTTCCATTCAGAGACTATTGTTAAACCCGGACTGAAGAAAATGTGCAGTTACTGGGAAAAATACATGTTTCAACATGCCTGTAAAATATAATAAAATGTGCCAATGCAACCTACACCTATACAAAAGTGGAGTTTGTCCATCCAACTATGGTCCAAATTTGCAAACCAACCCCACTCATCCATTCTTTACCATTTGTCCATTTCAACTGGTTGGGATTAGTGTACAGGGTCCAGTGGAATTTACCTGCAGTTTGATGATCCAGACAAAGATGTTTACATTTAAAAGCACAGCGTAGAAGAATCACTCATATCTAGTGGTAGAGATGGGAATAGAATTAAATGTACAGTGACTATAAGTTGCCAAAATTCTTCCTGACATAAACATGTTTTTATCTGTGAGTTGATTCAGTGCCCTCTCCTGCAGCAAAGACTGCTCTACAAGTAACATCATTAAACTTTGACTATGCAGCACAACACATCTGGAAGTAAAGGATTGTGCTTGGAGTATTACATCCTGGTTCTGTCCAACTTCAGGATCCAGGAAATATCATCATACGACCCTATGACCATTAAACATGGCAGGAGTCACCTGCCAGTAGTTGGCTTGTCCATCTAGATCAGGGATAAGCAACTCTAGTCCTATGGAGCCTGTTACAACCTGGCTCAAAAGGCTGTAACAAAAGTAAGGGAGGCAGGCACAAGTAGTCTGGTATAAAACAACCATTTTATTTTAATGCAACCAAAAAGCGTCAGGCCTACTCAGGTGATTTCCCCGCCCCATCCTGGGAGGCACACTGAGCTCCTACTGGGAAGGGCTTATAAAAGGTGGCAGAGTGCACCGGGCCCAGGTGCAACTCATGCCACTAATCAGACGGCACCTCAAAGTAGTTAAGGTGCTGGGACCGTCACACCTCTCCCCATCAAAAGTTCTCACGCCTTCTATAAAAAAAAGAGAAAACAACATCTCAAGATATACAACCGGACCAACAGAAATTTTCTAGGCTCACCACTGCGCCCATCACTCTATCCCAGCAACCGGATCCTTGAAGCATTTTAAGAGTGAAGCGATTACTCAGGGACTGGAAAATGACTGAAAAAAAAGAGACCATCTGATAAGCAGTTGGTTTGGGCTGTGAAGGGAGTTTAAGTAGGTGAGAGGATTGTGATCAGTGAAAACTTGAAACGGACCAGAACCCACATAAACCTCAAAGTGTTGCAAAGACCATATGAGAGCTAGGGTCTCCTTTTCAATGACAGAATAGTTTAGTTGATGGCGGATTAACTTTTTAGAAAAGAAACACACTGGCTGATCAACTCCCCTGTCATCTTCCTGCAGGAGAACACCACCTACCCCCAAATGACTAGCATCAACCTGAAGTTTAAAGGGTCTGTACATGTCACAGGAGATGTACACAAAATCCCTCTAACCTTATCAAAAGCCTCCTGACAGGCAGATGACCAAACATATTTAACATCTGATTTTAATAGATCAGTTAATGGAGCAACTACTGTGGAAAAGTTGGAACAAAAGTTTCGATGATGTCCCACCAGACCAAGAAACCTCATGAGGTCTTTCTTGGTAGCAGGCAAGGAGTAGCGATCGATTGCCTCCACTTTGGCACGCAGCAGACGCACATGTCCCTGCCCCACCTGACATCCCAGATAAGTATCTGTGGCCTGAGCAAAATCACACTTGGCCAAATTTACTGTCAAATGGGCAGCAGACAAGCAATCAAACAACGCTGTTATGCATTCCAAATGCGAATGTCCAGGTATCTGAATAGATGACCACGTCATTAAGGTACACCGCACAACCTTCCAGATTCTCCACTACTCGATTCATTAACCACTGAAATGTATCAGGTGCATTCCTCAAACCAAATGGCATTACTTTATAAGAAAATAACCCACCAGGGGTGATAAATGTCGATATTTCCCGTTCTGTCAGTGAAACTTGCCAGTACCCTTTCAAAAGGTCGAACTTGCTAATGAACTTGGCAGAACCAACCTGGTCAATGCAATCGTCTAACCACGGTAACGAAAAGGGACCGGGCTTGGTGACGCTATTAACTTTATTAAAGTCAGTGCATCGAGGCGTAGCTCAGGTTTTGGCACCAACAAACAAGGCGAAGCCCAGCTCGACGTTGACGGTTCAGCAGTTCCATGCTCTATTTCGGCATCTACCAACTTACGTTTGTCCGGATTGACCCGGTAAAAACATTGCCGAACTGGTGCAACGTCACCCACGTCAATACCATGCTCTATCATGTTCGTGCAAGAGGGAACATCCCCAAACAAATCTAGATGAGCCCGCAGCAGTTCAACCAACTTTGCACCAGAGACAAATGACTCAAGAACCCATCTTCAGAAACCATGTTCTGAACCCATGTTCAGAGTTCTTCAGTCTACCTGTTAATACAACTGAATCAGTATTAGGCAGCTCATCATCACCAGACACCACCTATGCCAAGGAATGACTGACACAAGCTGGACTCACGTCAGACACACCTCCTTGCAAATCACGAACATGATATGGTTTCAACAAATTCACATGACATAATTGGTGATGTTTCTGTCGATCAGGGGTATTTATCAAATAGTTCTGCTCCGACACCTGTTTCTCCACTGTGTACAGACCAGAAAATCTTGCCTGAAACGGAGATGTAACCAAGGGAAGCAAAGCCAACACCTGATCACCTGGTGTGAAAACACACCGCTCCACCCGTCAGTCATACAGCCGTTTCATCTTTCGGTTTGGCTTCCCAATAAGTTGACATGTGTGACAGGTCTTTATGTAACACGCAATGTCTTTTCTCATCCGAGGCCAAAAGAATTAACGCAACACACGATCATAGGTCTTCTTCACACCCATATGGCCTGCGTCCCAATGTGTATGATTTTTCCCATCCTCAAAAGCAATAGTGTATTGAAATGCGGGCAGTAATGAAGAATCAGCCTGCTGGTTCTTCACCAAGTTCTCCTGTGAAATTGTGACAGGAAAATCAAATGAAGCAAAGACCGGCAACTCAGTGGAACATTATATTTGTATTTACCTCCTTATGCGCAACACTATCTTTAACATTTGATGTATTTTGGTGGTATCAGATTGTGTCACTATTTAGTTTTGGTTGAAACACCAAAATTACTTGGTTACATTTAGGAAAGATTTCACTTTGGCTTCAAAAATACACACTAAAATGTTGACTAGATGCTATTGCACACTCACAAAAAGACTTAAGCTCCTTGTGGCTTAATAGACTAACTTAACTAAACAGAGCAGGATATTTTCTACATACAGTGTTTAAGTGATCATTGGTGTACCTTTTTTTTGTTTGTATGACATGTCAAAGTTCCTTTCTGTGAAAAACCTGGCAGCTAACAGGTGTTTAAACACAGACTCCTCTAGAAGGGTCACTTCACTGGCAGACTAGAGAGCTGTTTGGCTGCTCACCTCAGCCCAGTAAATCTGAAACAGGATGAAATGGAAAGAAAGTAAAATGCCCAACATATCCAGGGCCATTTCAAGAGATTTATGAAATCTCAGTGAACATTAGTAATTAAAGTCACAAATGATGCAGGATGTAACCGTATAACATCTATGTCAGCACCCTCCTCTGTGAACCTTGGTCTCTGGAACTGTCAGTCCGCAGTAAACAAAACTGAATTCATCAGTTCTCTGCTAAACCTCTCAGACATTCAGGTCCTAGCCCTGACTGAGACCTGGATCCGTCCAGAAAACACAGCTACTCCAGCTGCCCTTTCTGTCAATGTTGAATTCACCCAAACACCTCGCTCTGTTGGACGAGGTGGAGGTACAGGCATTCTTACTTCAAATAAGTGGAATTTTACTTCGCTCCGTTCTATGTCTGTCTGCTCTTGACTTGAGTATCATGCAATAAAGACAAGCTTACCAATAAATGCATACATCCTGGTCACATACAGTCCTCCAGGGGGCAATATTAATGACTTCATTACCGAAATGGACATGCCACTCTCTGAAATTCCTGATGATGGCACACCGCTAATTGTAATGGGAGACATTAACATTCACATTGACAAAACGCAGGCAACCAACTTTTTGAATCTCATCCACTCTTTTAATCTCAAACTAACTCAGACTCCACCAACACACAAAGCTGGCAGCCATCTTGATTTGGTA
>JBAMHX010000026.1:17769685-17795446 GCA_037177515.1 Pseudomugil tenellus
TATTAAATTTATATTCTTCTCAATCTAAAGAAACCAGTGTCCTCGTCCTTGACAGGAAAAACGGTCTCCTACAGAGTTTTGTACAATCTGTCAAATTACAGTCACAAAGACGACTGGCCAGAGTTTAAGTTCTCTCCGTGAAAGACCCCACTAAACGTGCACTTGCTCGTCGACAATGAGAACCAATAACTAGGTGGTGGTTGTATTGTAAAGCCCCTAGTGTGTAATAGTTGTGTGGGACACTTGAAAGGAATAAATGTGAAGTTATACAACTCATTTAACCAATCAAACTGTTTCATAGACTCTGATTTGGGTTTAAACTATACAGTCTAGAAGAAAAATATTTGATCTTTACAATTAACTCTGTAATTTTTTGTTGTTGTTTTTTTATATATAATATTATACATTTCCAGTAGACTGTATGTCCTTTCACATGTGTTTCCTTCACTTATCTGTCTGTGTTCTGTCAGTTCTTAGTTTCCCTCACTTGAATCAATATTGGCTTATTTTAGAAAATTAACCTGACATATCTCTTGTCCAACAGCTTAAAAAAAACATACACCCACACACTTACACAACAAACTCTGGTTCATGCCACTGCTTGACAACATAATGCTCCAAAAGTTAAAAGTATTTGATCCTAAGAATTGGAGTCACTGCGGAGTATAAAGAAAACTACAGAGACAAGATAAAAAGTATCTAAATCCAGATGACTTTTTCTGGGTCCTTAGAGTGAGGGTTTAAAACAGCTTTTGTAGAAACAAGGAGGACTTAACTGCAACACTATATGTCAATGCAGATAATACATCATCATTTCTTCTATGAAATAGGTCAATATTTGCAGTGAAGTCACCAGTAAGTGGAACATTTTTAAGGAAGGGCTTTGGAACCTTTATTTTGTGTGTATGAGAGCATTAACCTTTTAAAGTAGTTCTGCAATTGTAGCTTTGTCTGTCACAAATATTCCCTGTACAGCAGAATTTCACTGACGCTTTTGCCATTATTAGAAAGATATGCATCTTTTGAAGTTGCTAGTGGACTCAATCAGCTAAAGGTAACCAACTTTATTTCATGTGGATAATGTTTAGCCTAACGCCTTCTTAGTTTTGACACCCTAATGTACCATATCTAACCAGGTTAGATCTGCAGCTATTTTACCACATTCAAACAATTGGTGCTGATTGTTTTTATTTGTTTTTTTTGTTTTGTTTTTATTTTTTTTTAAATGATATGACATTATAACTTTCAAATACTGAAAAATACTGACTGAAAGCAGAAACAAAAGCACTGTCCATCATTTTCTGCTGCTTATTCTGGGGGTAGTCGCGAGGACTCCAGCACTTGTAAATGAATATGCTTTAATAAAGTGAAATAACACTATTAACCCACAACATCACAAGAGAATAACAAATAAAAAATAAGAAAAAAAAACAGTGTATGAGAAACATCAGACTACTTGAACATTCATCAAAAGTGTAAATTATCAAATAACTCGTTGGAAAAGAATCCATGTATTTTCCTGGATCTGTTATCATGAGTCATGTCTCCACCTGCCAGCGTAGTTGGGGCTTGGTTTGTTGCACACATCTGTCCTTTTTTTGCATACAATTTTACTTACTACATCTCAACAAGGGGTACTGAGGATTTTAATCATCTTAACCGGTTGCTTTTGGTCTTTTACTGAACCAGACTGTACACCTATGATGGTATCCTTTTCAAGATTCTTTGTAATGTGAGCAGGTTTTTGCTAGTTTTGCATCCATCAACCTTTACCTATCTTTATAGACCTGATATATTTTCCGGAGAATACAGGCATCGGCCATCAGTCAGGATTGAATTATAGGGCTGCTCATCTTGGCGGCCATTTTCAGCTGAAATTACAGATTTGTTTTATCTCATGTAATTAGTACATGTTGTTTTCAGTCACACTTTAAAAAATACAAAAAAGTCTGTGAGAGGTTTGTACAAATCTTAAAGATCTAGTGATTTGCTAATAGTCATCAGACTTTATCCCAACAGAACTAATAAAGAGAAGTGAGCAGAATTGCCGCTTCCTTTTGTAAATCTCCCATTTGACTTTTCCTGTGACTGTGATTCTCCAAAGGGATATGTAGACACATAGAAGTGCTTCCTCTTGATGATCAAAATCACACTGATGATAGTAAACATATACAGTAAATTGTAGAAAGTGCTGAAAAAAAAAATTCACCTGAATAAGTCTCATGCAGTACATCCATGCTTTATGGTTTTGTGGTGTTGTCTTCATGATTCTTGGCATCATTTCTTTGGATATAAAAGCAGGCTTAATTAAGTTACCTTTGTCTTTCACTGGAGAACACACATCAGAAATTATAAAGAAAAAAAAGCCGAAGGAAACATGCAGACCCCTAATGATTCCAGAGTGTCCCTGAAGTGTGCCAGAACAATATAATCACTGTCTTAGTCATTATCTTCTGTCTGTATGAAGAATAAAACAAGAGGAGGGGATGAAGTAGCAAAAGGGAGGCTTGACAGTGTGGATTGAAGCAATAAGGGTGAGATGGGAGAAAGGAAGGAATTGTTGGAAGGGATGTAAGGAGGTAATTAAGTTAGGAAGTAGATGGCAACCAGGGGGCAACTTTACAATAACAGCTGTCTGCTTGTACAGAAGGACACAACAAAAAGCCATCATGGGATTGGTGTAAGTGTCCCCACAAAGACTGGAATGGACAAAGAAAGGGCGGGAAACAAAAACATGTAGTGCAGGCATGAGACTATGACTGGGGTAGAAAAGAGGACAGAGAGGAGTAAGGTGGGAGGAAAGGCTGAATGGAGCTCTTGTTAAACAGCCAACTATACAATACAGTAAAGACAAGGGAATTGGCCTATTTTTGGGTTACAGATGTAATTTACTTGGTCACATAACATATATTTTTAATTGGCTGCATGCAATTCGATCTTTTTTTTTAAAGAACATCGAATAAAGCAGGGTTTTTTTGCTACCAATTTGTTGTTGTATAAAGCTGTGCTTTTTATAACTTGTGATATGTGTACTCTGTTAAGCAATGTGGAAGTGACCTAACTTACTCATGAAAAGCAACTCAGATTGAGTTTAAGTTGGTGGCTTATACAAGCAGAGTCAAATGATGTTGCTTTAGTACTACCCTGAAAGTTCATTAGTCACCCAATACAAACTTTATAAAGAAATGTTAGCTACTGCTCAAGGCCCAATTATGTTCTGTCACATGTGTAAATGGGGAGAGCCATTTCAAATTATGTTGTATGTCACCACTTTCATGCATCTTATATAAGTCAGTTCACCTCGTGGGAAGTGTTAGGTTTGGAATTCACTTTTGTGTTTTGACACTCGTTAATAGCAGTAGCATAGAACAAGTGGAAGGATATAATCAGGGTTTTTGCTGTGTATTTTTCTGTGCTTTTGATTTGTTGGTTTCTAGATTATTACCTATGCCAAGGAGGTCATGTTGTTGCATCCGTTGGCTTGTTTGTCTGTTTATTTGCAAAGTAACCCAAAAAGTTATGGATGGATTCTCATTATATTTTCAGGATATCTCTGTTCTGGGACCTGGAACATATCATTACAATTTGGAGGTGATCCAGATCATATTTTGGGGTGTAAGTCACAATAAGCTGAGGGGAATGTATAGCTTGGCAGAGGTCTGTGCTCTCCTGAGTGCTTTTCTAGTTTTCTTTCCTCTTCTTCTTTGTTTATTTGTTCCTTTCACTGGTTGCATGTGAGCTATATACAACTCAATACCTAGCCCACAAATTATGATGGTATTGCTCTGTTTCCTGGGTGAAGTGATGCATCACTAAGCCCCTTGAAAACGGACCAGGAGACGAAGGCAGGAGGTGGACCAAACATCCTTTTGTGAATCTGTGTTCTCCGTCAAACATAAATGGAACTTTAACATTTAGGATTTAACTTCAATCCAGACCAAAACTAAATAGATTGCTTATTGGAGAAACATCTTGTTCAGTTTGCACCATATTTACAAACCATTTCCATACCTGTCTCAATTACTGAGTGCCATGAACAAGCAACATGGTTAGGTAAGATGAGTGGTGGGGTCCAATAGGCTCCCTGGAACAAAAAGCAAGCCTGTTGCTTTCTGTGGCAGCAGCATGCATGTTTGTCATGAAATGCCAAATTGAGAATGTGGTTGTTTCATGCAGTCCTGTTGAGTAATGGCCTGGTGTTTAGATGGATGAGGTTGCCCTACAATCACCTGTTCTTTCCAAACACCTCGAATTCTTTCATCACAGGTTCCTTCAGTGAGATATTGATCCTGAAATAATTCATGTGTGTGATAAAAAAGTTATCCTGAACTAGCATCAAGTCCTGTGTAAATATGGCAAGTAAAATAAATCTCTTCAAATGGTTGGTAAATTTCATAAAGCTCAAAATAAATGCAGTTCATTTGCATATAAACAACTAAAAGGTCTGCACAGGAATCATTGAAACGTTATTCTCTCATTGTTTTAAGAATAAGAAAATAAGTGGACCCTATAACTGCTGTGGAAAAAAGAAAAAAAAGAGGCCTAAAATAAATTCCTCTTGCATGCCTTCAAGCAAGCACATTCATTCATGCCATACAGAGATGAGGTTTAGCAATCTCTCAAGGGCCCTAATGTTGCAAAAGCATGCAAGGCTGAAAAGCGGTGTACCACAGTCAAAGGAAAAGACAAAAAAAGGGAAAAGAGGGAAACAGTGACCTGACAGCCATTAAATATGAAGGCAGAAGAAGGAAAAAGCTGTGCAGAAAGATGAAGAAGCTGTTAACTGTGGGCTCCATCTTGGCTGATGTTGAAAACTTGCTTTTGTGCCTGTGTGTGTTCATGTGACTGTGTCATCGTGTTGTTAATCTCTCTGGGGGACCGAGTAGTGATTTCCCAATTCCAATATCATCAGTCACTGCTGAAAGATTTTTGATGTACAACAAACCCAGAAAGGCTGCTCTGGGCAGAATGTGCTCTTGTGTGTGTACGTATTCAACTACTTTGTGAGGACCAGATTGGCAGTACAAGGGCTACAAGGGTACTTGTTTAAATTCAATAAAGTTTCTATTCCCATTTCCATGCCAATACAAATTTGACACTACATTTAATAAAAAAATCACAATTGGTTTAATGAAATAAAACAGTATTTATTATTTATTTTTTTATTTGTCAAAAAGTGTCTGAATAGAATAAAATTGCTGATTAAGACTTCAATACTTAATGATGTGGCATAATGTCCTTTTGAATTTTGATTGATTAAGAAGCTCTTGATGCATTTTATCATCAATGAAAGTAATTTTGTTGGGTCAGAGAGTTTATCTGTTTCCTTACAGATGAGCTTATTGTTTAGCAGCATGTTTGCATAAATTAATCCTATTCTGATCACATTTCCTGGACTAAAGACAAGAGATGATATTTGCTTTCAGTCTGGAAAAGGTTACTTATATAAAAACTGCACAATGGCAGTCAATGTTACCCTGATACTCCATGAACTTCCAAAGCCAGACTTCAGTCAGACCGGTTCATGTTGTTTTCGTCCGCAGGTGAGGGCGTGGTTAACAGGCCAAACTGAGTTTGAAACACTGACGAACATCTTCAAAAAAGTGAAGAAATGTGACTATAAAAACAAGCAGAATATGTCTGTGTTTCCTGACTTAATGGTCGTCTTTGGAGATCCAAAGTAAATTAAACAGGGCAAATCAAACAACGCTTGTGTTCGAGTAGCTGCAGCATCGAGAGACCGCTGCAGCTGGCTACGAACAGAGCATAGTGTCATGCCCTGCTCCAGTGTGTCAGCCCAATCACCGTCACCTGCCACAAGACTCGTTACTCCTGATCACCTGCACCTGTTCCTGATTCCCCTCACAGCCATATAGCACTCAACTCACCAGTCACTGCTTTGTCGGAAATTGAATGTATGTAAACCCATGCCTGTTCCTGCTGCTCCTGTCTGCACTGCCCTGTTCTGGATTCCCCACAGCCTGCCTTCCTGCTCCACAATCGTGCATCCTTCCTGGACTCCTCCACCTTCCTATAGGTTTTCGTTCATCCCTCCTTGTCTCCAAATAAATCCTGTTAACCTTCCCTTTGGCTCCGGCTCCCTCCATCGTTATACATAGACAAGCTGATCAACAAATTAGATGAACTTAAAAAATATTTTAGGGACCAGAAAAGGAAGCTGGGACGCAGCGGCAACAAGCAACCAAAAAGAAACCCACATTTTTCAGATCCTGAATTCTAATCGTGGTGAACAGAAACAAACAACCAGCCCTAAACTGTTGTGGTTGAGTTTATCCTTCTGCCATTGTTTACGATACCATGCAGGAAGCTCAAAACCAAACAACACGGAATCTGGTAAGTGTTGCCGTCTTATGATGTTAATCATAAACGATGAAGTGTTGCTGTGATATTAGATATTGCGCACGTAAACATGTTGTAGATTACGTAATGATGCAGAAGTGAGGTGGCTCTTTCAGTCAAAAACAAGAGTTTTTTGGAAACGCTGGAGTTGAATGAGATAAGGACTGGCTCAAGTACCCTCACCCGTTCTTTAGTGGAAAGGCCCTAAAAGAGGGTCAGAGAGAAAAAAAAACTATATCTTCTGTTTCCTTTAAAATAACTCTGGTGTTTTAACGTTTAGTTGACGTATGTAGAGTTTTTTCTCTTCTCCGAGTTTGCTTTTTGCTTTGTTTTTTGTTTTTTTATAGGTGTGTAGAATGTTTATGAAAATCAAAATCACCTACTGAAATATTTTAGTATCCTATTTGGGCAATTTTAGAAATGTATCTGTTCATTGAGAAAGAGAGGTTTTGGTAGGAGGGTAAAGATTTAGAGGAATTATATTGCAATGTTTCTTCTTAAAAAGGTTAAATTCATTACTACTTGATTAAAACTAAAGCTTGTTACATACTTCACGAGAAGCGAGAACTGAGTTCTTGTTCTTGAGGTCGCAAGAACAAAAAAAAGTTCTTGTTCGGCATGGCATTCACACTCCACAAGAAGTCACCTTGCAAAAGTGTTCATACGGCCCACCCACTCTAGCATGATTTATGTGCACGTCCAGCCACTGCAGAGACAGATAAATGGGCGATACTGCCAGTTTTCGGCCAGGGTCTCCGCTCTTCCTCTGTTGAATTCTACGTTTAGCTTTGGCAAATTTGTCACGAAGGTAGCGCCACTTCCTTCTGCAGACACTTTCGTTGACTGATAAAGTTTTGGCTATTTCTTTCCACGAGTTGCTAGCTATGAGCGTATCTTTATAAGTTGCCGGTTATAGACTCCATCTACAGTATATGTTGTCTTCCTGCTTTTCCTGGTTACACCTCCTTGAAGTTTCGGAATACTTCTCGCAGCCCCTCTAGAAAAAAGTTCTGCCAGCCTGGTGTGTCGAGAACAAATACATCCGAAAAAACAAAATGACGTCATTTTCTTCTCAGAGCCCCGATAACAAGAACAAATTTCTCGCTTCTCGTGGAGTATGTCTCGCAGCCTTAAGAGCTGCTATTAAACACATTTCTTTGTCTCCCTGCTCCAACATGTCTGACTGAAATAAATGGGTCCTTGTGTAGAAATTGACAAGCAGCTGTTTGAGCCATTTCAGCTGTTTTGGAGTAGGAAAACATCTGAAACCTGCAGGATAATGGTCCTTGAGGACTTGAATTTTACACCCCTGGACTAAGACATAAACTGCACCTGTCCTGTGTGGGCTCTCATTATTTCTCCAACATCTGAACAAGCAAAGTAGCACTTTAATACTGCTCTTCGTGCAGGTGTTTCTCTAGATAATCTATCTGTTTCCAATCTCTCCAATCGGTGACCACATTGTATGAAAAGTGAGAAGAGATTGCGTGTGAGATGTTAAGTTAGCTGCCCACCTTATTTTAAATCTTTTCACAGCACTGAACATCCAGAAAGGGGAGAAATCTCTCAAATGACATGACAGCAATTCGGCCCAGGAAAGATCAAGGTGGAGTCTGAAAGTATTGACGGGACACACACATGTAAAATACAAATACAGTCCGACCAGTACTGATGCTTCAAACATACCTGATGTCCACTTGTCAGCTTGATGCATAAGCCCTGCTAGACTATCGTTCATGACTAAGTTGGTCCCAGATAAGATTTTCTATGCGCAGCTATATCTGTACCTGTTTATTTTTCAGGCCACTCCTCTGAATGGCAACAATAAGACAAACAGATAGAGATGAATATTGTCATTTTTAGTCACAGTGAACTATAAACACATTTACTTATATTTGTTATTAATATTAGGCATTGTACGTGTGCATTCAACTAAGAGTCTAAATGGGTCCTTGGAAGTAATCCTCACCTGGAATTGTTTCTGTATTATCGCTCATACAAATGTTCATCGGGTAACTCACTATCATGTATTTAACATCTTTTTATATTTTTTTGCATTTCTTTGTGAGACACAAAATACTGAGGAGTGGGGCATCTTGTTCCATTTTAATCTTTGATACACCACATGTAACAACATGTGACAGAGCAAGACGATCTGAAAAAACATTTACTTTGCCAATCAGATGGTGCTCTTCCACATTTAAGGAAATCAGTAAGCTAGCTTCAGAAGAATGAAATATTCTCTTTTTAACAAAAACAAGTAAGTAATCGTTTTAGACCATTCCAGAGATATTGCTGGTTAAAGCACTAATGACCGAATCCACACGAGTTAAAAAGACTATGTGTGCAGTCCGTAGTGAATAAAGCTGCCCTTCCACACAAACACACTGTCTAGTTGAAATATGAAGCAATAGTGAATACAGGAGATATGGCCTTAATATCACTGATACTGACAGCAGCACTGATCAGATCAGAATGTGGTATCACAATACCACATCTTCTCTACTTCAGAATCTCAAATTAACAAGCTGCTCTTCTCCTACTACAGGTTTTATGATTTCTCTACAAGAATCAACTATTTAGAAGTGGAGCTTACAGGAATCTTTTGAGCCACAGTTTTCAAATTGGGCTGGGAGGTGTGCTGAAAATGAGGCCACTGGGTTTGGTTTGACAGTTGAAGTGAGCAGTGCAAGGCACAATCTGGCCAAGTGTTCATTCTTCCACTACACTGAGAAGGAAACTATTTTTTGCAGATCAATGCATTCAATGCAAGTAATAAGTGTTGGGTTTTAATTCTAGTTATCAAAGCATCAAAAGTAGGTTCTGATTATGCACTGCAAATGAGTGGGTGTAGTTCACAATGTTAGCTTGTGTTACAGACATGGTGCTTCTTTTTTAACAATGTGACATGCAGCAATGTTGTCTTATTTAATCCCTCTATGTGCTTCTGAGATCATTGATGTAAATATCCTTCCTGTTTTCACTGTTTATTTACAGATGTATTTGTGTGATAAAGTAGATTTGTCACGGACACTGTCAACAGAGGCAGAACACTCACACACATATCCATACCAGTACACTTACCTTAAGCAACTGTAGGATTTCTCCCCTTTAATAGGACACACAAATCCGGTGCACCAAGACACAAGATGTCATTTTCTATTTAAAATTCAGTTTATTAAGAATTACTAAAACACATTAAAATAAATCAACCACTTGCTACCAAGAGGTGGAAAGCTGCGAGGTAAACTTAGAACCTGAAAATGGGCAGCACTACAAACCAATCCAAACCACAGCAATAAAAAATAAAATAAAACACAATGTCCATGAGACAGGCTGCAAAGTTACCACACAAGCTTACTTATACTCCTTTTTGTCCGAGTGGTTGATATCCTACCATCTTCCCCTGGAAACACAACGGGTGAACCAGGTGCAGGGTTCCAGGGAAGCAAGACGAAGGACTAACAGGCCTTAAAAAACACATAAATTAAAAGCCAGGGTGAGCCAAACCCAAACCAGACAAGACAGCAGTGTGACCAGGGGTGCTGCAGGAACGGAGGAGTGACGCTACAGCGCACAGCCAGCCGTATGCCTAAAGAAAAACAGGCAGGTTAATTTATTGTTCCAGGTGGATCAGGAAGTCAAAATTAGCAGTGTTACCAGGTGACAAGCTTCCCCTCACGTAGGGAGGAAGAGAACACAGCCAGTTGATACAGTCGTGAAATCAGCTCATGCAAGCTAAAAATGACAGACCAGCCCAGCCACAGCCAGCAGACCACAGCACTGCAGAAAAATTGAGCAGTTATAACACCCAGAGACCAACAAACCCCAGTCACTCAGGCAAGAGATGGCACTTACGATCCAGTAGAGGGTCCAAGGCAAAATCAGCCAGACCAACCGCTGACAGCAGAATGAGTTAAAGCGTGCTGAGGAGCAGATACCTGCCCTAACATAAAGGGCTCTCTGCTCAACCCAGCAATCACCACAACATGATACACCTGTTGCCTGTCAAATGGGGAGGAAGGAGGAAACTCCAATAGACAGGAAAGGTAACAACCTGTCCTTTTTTATTTTTATTATTATTATTATTACTGACCACTAACTACTGTATAACTTTTATTATTTTACACCAAAGTATCCAACAACTGTGTTGCCCTTTTGTTTTTGGCAAATTCAGTACAGGCAATGTGGAATGTTTACTTGATTATAGCCTCTTTCAGAACATTTAAAACTTCTACTGAAACTTGTTTTCTTCTAAACACAAGTAACAATATGTTTGACCTTTCAAATTATCTTCTGTAAAAATACATAAACTTCAAATTCCTTGATTCTTTTTCAATAAACTCCTATCTTTCTTCGTCTCATCCGTAATGCTTGCACTCTACCATGACTTTACTACAGCCAATCATCTTTTCATTTCCTCTTTTCTTTTTGGTAAAACCTGAAATTAAAGTCTCCATACGCTCATTCTTTTGTTAACATGACTCACTTTTTAATGATCTCTTTCAAGTATATGCTGGTTCTTTCTCCTTGTGTGAAGTCAGCAGGTAAGATTCAGTGTCTCACTTGGACTCTTTTGAGGCCAGCAACTAAGAAGGTCAGGGGTTATAAGACCTACACATCTCATGTCTGTTTATGATTATAAGTCTGTTTTCCACCACCTGCCAAAGAATGAATGATGATTTTTCTCCTCTTTTAAACCCATTACTGAAAATATATGTTAGCTAGAGTCTCCGTGTTTATATTGGACACTTTGTTTTTATCCAGTTCTCCATGTCATGCTGTTACCGTACTGGACTCTGATCTCTAGGCATAATTACTTATTCTTCCTTCTACTGTGCAAGAAGATCTCAAGGAAAACAGCATGGATCCAAGATGGCAGGAGACTTTCTGTCATCATGAGTTTATAATGAAAAAAAAAGCCTTACTTATGCATGTTTTAAAGACAAATATGGCCCAGTGCAATACTCTTGAGGCCACCACATGTGTGGTCTGCCCTTTGCTTTTCCTGCAGAAAAAAAGGCAGTCTCATTGAAAGAATAATGGTCAGACAGGATGGAACCTGCTCTCTTGTTTATCGTTCACAGTGTTGATCCAATAGAGCACAAAGAGTAACTGTCATCCAGCAGCAATTCTGATCAATACAATTGTTATTTGTTATGTTTTGATCTATTCAAGCTCATATTTCCTGGTAAAGTACAAAATATTTTTTTTTTATTTACATTAGGGTTATCAATTGCTTGACCTTTAATCATTTAAAAGGCAGAAATGTTGAGACATTAACTTGATATAAGTACAATCAAAAGAAAGCAATTATTTTAATTACTGAAGCTTTTCTTTATTTTAAAATACGGATGGTCTCCTCATTAAAAATATTCCGTTTAAGCACTGTTCAAAAACAATGACCCATTTTTAATCATCCAGGGAGCTTAGATACGGTTCATAAATAAGATATATTGAAACGGATTTTGGTCATTTTTGAATTTGTATCTAATTTACTTATGAAGCACATTTAAAGAGGACAGGCTGTGTGGTGGTGTAGTGGTTAGTGTTGCAGCCTCACAGCGAGAAGGTCACTAGTTTGCGGCTCAAATCTGGCAGTGGCCTTTCTGTGTGGAGTTTGCATGTTTTCCCCATGTTGGCGTTGGTTTTCTCTGGGTTCTCCAGCTTCCTCCCACCATCCAAAGACGTACATGTTAGGTTGATAAATGGCACAAACACAGTGAATGTGTGTGTGGTTGGATGGATGTTTGTCTGGTTGCTAGTCTCTTAGTGTTGGCGATATGTCCATGGTGTATCCCACCTCTCACCTGACAATTGCCAGAATAGACTCCAGCTACCTGCAACCCTTCATCGAAATAAACAGTACAGAAGATGGATGGATGGAAATCACATAGTATTGTACTAAAGTGCTGCACAGTTATAGATTAAAGATAAAATTATTTATGGAAATAATTTACACAATAAAAAGATACATTCTTCAGCAAGAATGTGTAAATATAAATAAACATGCATACATTTAACACATTACATAGAACAATATTGGTATGTTAGATCCGGCCAGTGGTGGTGAAGAGGCCTGCCTGTCTTAGTTCCACAGATATGGCTGTAGATGACTGTTATTCCTGACCGTTATTTAGAAAAATAACCAGGCCAAGAATATGACCTCAAACTTTGGCTTGATTCTTCTACATGTCACAGAACCAGAACCCGACATTTCACAAGTACAGAAGAAAATCCCCTGTATGACCACCTGTTTTGGATTTTATCTGTGTTAATGTTAGAACCATCAGTCAAAAAAAAGAAAATAAAATGGTTAAAATCAGGTAGCTGATAATAATCCCAAAAAATGATCTTTAAGCTTATACCTAGAACTATAGATGACTTAAAATAGGATTTCAGGTAATCTCTTTTTAACCAAAAACTAAGATGTTTTTTTTTAAAAGAGATGTACTTAATCACACAAAAATCTTTACACTAGAATTAAACCTTTATACCTAGACAGCCTCCCCACTTCCAAGGGAGGAAAAAAAAAAGGATGACGCGCATACCCAGCCGTAGCCAGAAAGAGCGTCCTATGACCTCTGATGCCTTAAATCATGGCCAAATACAGAAAAAGAAGCTTCCTCAAAATGATGTCTTCTCTTCCAAGACAAAAGCATCTTAAGAATAAGATGTTCCCAGAACATCTTCATTGTTCTTATCAATGGCTTTCGCTAACTCAGACAACCGTCTCGGCCTGGAATCTCACAGTCTAGCAAAAAAAAAAAATATTTTAGAGAGAAATCCAGCTTTCAACCATAAACATCTCTTAATCTCCTCAGTTACACGACTGTCGTGAAACTCTTTGCCACCAATGCAATCAGAAACTGCCATTGTGAACTCTTGTGACCCAACGCAAATCAGAAACTGATGGAGATATTTTGAAGTTTTCAGTTCAAGAAAAACCAGATGAGCCTCGATTGCTCATCGTAATGTTGAACCATAACAAACTGGAAAAAAATATTTTCTACCCAGTCAGTTCTCACAGTGTGTCAGTCAAAGGGAGCTCTCGTCCATTCTTGACTACTACAGTGACGTCACAGGCAAACATTTTTACGTTTCCATTCATACCTTACAATCAGTGCCCTATTCAGACAAAGGACAAAAAGAAACACATATGTTAGTTGAGGATCCTCAGACATACACAAAAAAATTATTCAGTTCTTAATCTAAATCTTAAAAAAACCCTTGAAATGTATTAATTAGATTACTTCAGACAAATTCCTTTGTGTATGGTTTGAAACCATACCACAGCTCTCTCAAAGCTGTGTTTTACCGATGTTTTCATAAGGTATTCTTGTTCTATAAACATTCTCTTATCTACATCACAACAGTCCACTCTCACACAAGACTTTATGCCACAGCTTGTGTTTTATGCTGTTTTAGAGAATTCCTTTCTTCCAAAATGCTTTTTTAAAAAATAACATAACAGCCCCAAATTTTGTTTTTCACTTAGGTCAAAAGGTCAGTCATACAACACTAAGGATAAAATCACTAGTCAGACGTATGTCTGTTTCAAGGGAGCAGAAATGGAAGACTTGATTCAGCTGTGTGTGTTGTTATAAGCGATGTACGTGGTCCTGCAGAGATTCCGTCCAAAAATGTCTTTCTCCTTACACTTCCACCCCACTCAAAAACTGCGGCCTGGCTTCCAGCCATGGCCACTCAGCTCCATAGTCCATACTTCTCTTTAGACCATATCACTGACCAGTCCTTGTCTGGTGTGCTTGTGGGCTGAGGCGTGGTGTGTTTTCAACATGACAGGTTGCTTTTTCACTCAGCTCGGGTCTGATGACCTTTGGAAAGCACAGTTTTCACAGTGCTCCATCCAGAAAACTTAGTCCAGAAACTCAGTCCATATCCATGCTTGGAGGCACCCCTACTTTTGGAAGCAGTGAGAGGTGCAGTTGGACCTTAGAATCACATTTCTGGCTTATCTTTCATAGTTCTCCCAACTGGATCGGTTCTCCTGCAACATTAGGGTGGTGTAGGAGGTAACAATCTTATCGGGTCTCAAACTAGGATCTACGAACACCACCTGATCGTTATCAGCCATGTATGTTGTGGGCTTTTGCTCGGACATGTCGATAAAGTAAAAACAATCTGTTAGTTGCAGGCTTGAAATGTGAAACAGTAGAGTCAGTTTGCTTAGAATTCTCTGTGTCTCTGGTCCTTACCGTTTATCAGTCGTGTGTGACCTTCGGGCTCTTGGAAACCTGCTTTATTATGAGTTTCTTCTTAAATCTGTCAGCAAGTCAAATGTTTTATTATTCTCTCAAATTCAGCATTTTAATAAATTTGTCTCCATTTGAGAGTTTAATTCATATCTCACTATTTTGTGTTGGGACTTTACTCTGTATCTTACTCTTTGTTGTATGAGTATAATTCTTCTTTTTACCATAATCAACCCTTTTCTGGTAGCTTTTGATACTGTCAGACTGAAAATGTCCCCAGCAGGAAAACAAACAATCTTTACTCAATCCAGGTCGATGCTCATCTGCATGCTCTCAGCCATTCTTTCTTTAACATAATGTTGAAGATTTTTCTCCATCTGTCAGGCGAAATAGCCTGGTGTCTTGAGCTGGTCCTGCCTAAAAAACCCATGACCTTTTGTAGACACTGGGGGTTATTCCCTCAATCTCAGTCTCCGGCAGAGCTTTGGTCCATTCTCTCTCTGGCTGACCAAAAAGCCTCACTCCACTTTTCTAGGGAGGACTTTCCATGCTCTCCGTGATGGAAGGATTTCTAAACTTCATTATTTTCATAGTGGAGTCACCCTTTTATTCTCTGATGAAACTGGGATTTTCTATCCGTTCCCACCACACTGGGTGAGATCTACGGCCTTCCTGTTACTTTCTCACATAGAACTTCATCTTTGCTCACACCCTCAGGCTGTGTTAGTCCCCAATCTTCAGCAAGGAGAGAAAAAGAGATGTGCGTCGGCTTACCAGTTATCCAGGTTTTGGCCATTCGCACTTCGCATGGTCCGGCACGGTGCTCTCACTGGAGACACTTCTTGACACCAACTGTAAATGACCATTATTCCTGTCAAGGATGAGGGCACTGGTTTCTTTAGAACGAGAAAAATATACATTTATTAATGAAGAAGAAAAGAAGTTGAACATACATTAAACATTAGAACATGAAGGGACAAAACATTAAGACTACAGACATAGTACGAGGTCATAACCCGAGGAGAATATCTCCAAAGATCTGTGGACCCACAGAAGTCTGAAACTATTCTGCCCTAAATCAAATCAAACTTTATTTATAAAGCACTTTTCAAACAAGTACTGTTATACAAAGTGCTTTACAGTAGAAATTAAAACATTAGACAATTAAAACCAATTCTGCGTGTCCAAACACCACATACACACAATCATGCGCAGACATACAACAACCACATTAATGAAATTGAAAACAACTATTTAAGAAATAATAATAATAAATGAATAAATATGTAAATAGTTAAATTATAGACTACATTAGGATAGGTACAGATAGACCAGCTGAGACAGCATCATCAGAAGAGTTGTCTGCACCAGGAGCAGAGGGTCACCCGCAGCCACCGGACGCCAGCTCGCCGTCCAGAAAAAAGGTCAAAACCAGACTCCAGGACCAACGAGTCAGAGCCCAGCAGCCACAGCCAACTCCAGCTCCCGGTGCAGAGACTCCTCAGAGGAAACACTGGAAATTCAATAACTGAAAACCAGATTAAAAGAAGTAAAGAACCTAAAATAGATAAATAAATTAGTACAACTAAAAGAATAAATACTAATTAAAAGCTAAGCTAAAAAGATTTGTCTTGAGCCTGCTCTTAAAAACCTGAACATTCTCTGTAGCCCTGAGGTCCTCCGGCAGACTGTTCCAAAGTCAGGGGCCGAAGAACTGGAAAGACGCCTCACCATTACTTTTTGTTCTGATTTCAGGAATAACTAGAAATCTTCTGCCGGAGGAGCGCAGGGACCGCAAGGGTTCATAGAGTAAAAGCAGTTCTGAAAGATAAGAAGGCGCAAGACCATTAAGACACTTAAAAACCATTAAAAAAAACTTTAAAATTGATCCTAAAACACACAGGGAGACAATGCAGTGATTTTAAAACTGGTGTACTGTGCTCCCGCCGCCTGGTCTTAGTCAGGACACTTGCTGCTGAATTTTGTAATAATTGTTGACCAGAAAGAGTCTTTTTGGGAAGACCAGAGATAAGGGCATTGCAGTAGTTAATATGACAAGTGATAAAAGCATGCATTAGCGTCTCCGTGTCAAAGCTCCCCTAGTCGGATAAGGGAGCTTTGTTTAAAGACTTTGGTCACGTGCGTCAATCTGAGGCCTGTTCTTCAGCTACGACAACAAAACCAAGGTCTCCTAAACATTTCCCTGATGGAAAGACGCCGGCCTTGCAGATGGTTTACTAAGGTCAGAATGACATCAGTTTAGGAGCCTCATGGTCGGAACCTTTCAGCTAGACATTATTGCTAGACATTATTTAAGAGCAAGGTAATTAAGCTAATACATGAAATTCCTCTACATGGCGTTAACGGATTCCTGAATGGGTAGGAAATGGAGCCAATATTAGATGAGTCAAGCAGACTTTAGGATGCTGTTTTTAAGGCCTTAAGATTAGTGATTTAATGGCTTGATCCACGTTTCATTGTTTCCATCCATGTACAATACCAAAGCAAGGAAGCAAACAGAGGTTAAACTTCTTACCAGTTGAACATGTGGCTGATGAAATTATTGAGTAATGCGGAAGTTAAACTTGATATGAACTCAATCCAACAGCAAGATAAAGTCTCCCTAAACATGTAGCTGCACAATTGGCCTCCAATAATTATGATAAATAATGACGGGTTCACTGGAGAGCAAAACCCAGAACCTCCCCACCTTCCCCTGATTACATTCTGGTCCCATCCAACACACTAAAGGGCCAGATATAAAACAGCTTGTTTGATTAGAGATTTTGCTATGAATAAGAACAGTAAGTTTTTCCCAAAAAATTACAGCCGATTGTAAAAAAATCCTGTTATTCTGACTTAAATGTATTGCTACCAGCAATTCACACACTTGCCAAATCTCTCCTACACCTAAAAACATCTGGTTTTTGTCGTCAGGGGGGAAATATAAATGCTTCCTTTTTTTCTAATCTTTACAATAGTGACTAGCTTGTCCTTGTTTCGGGAAGCCTTTAGAGGACTGATCTGTGGTGCAGACGCAACAAGAGACAAGAGGACACTTGGATTATTACTGGATATATGGTGTTAAGTATGAAAAGTGTACCAACTGTTGAAACCTGACAAAAACACCAACATCACCTCCTAAACTGCTATCATTTAAAAAAAAAAATGTAAAAACCTCCCCACCCAAAAAAGTAATTATTACCATTTTTGGCCCTCCAGTGCAAAGGTAACTGGGTGGTTGCTGGAATAGATAACTGGAATGAAAGAAACCAGTGTACTGAGGTTAACTATGCTGCTTCTTGTATTGAAACAGTCAAACGCTTGTTTTAGTTTGTTGAGAAAAAAAATGTTAAGTGAAAGAATAAGGAGTCTGTGTGTGAATAGAGAAGATTAACAATGTTAATTAAGCATAAAAGTTATAAAGAATTCCAACGTGGAGTTGGCTATCCGCCGCTATCTTGAAAGTAAGATATTCTATCCAAGGCAAGTACTAGAGAGTGTCTGTCACCTTTTCATCCAACATAAATGATTCAGATGATTAACAAGGGGAAATAATCGCCATTACAGTAGTTTATGCCCACTCCCTTGTGGCCCAAAAGGGCACTGAATATTTTACATCAAGCAGTTAGATTAAACAGATAATTGTGAAGAGGGTTTCTTAAAGGAGAGCACTTAAGTTTAAACTGACCTACACTACAGAATGACATGAAGATGAGGCCTTCAGTCTTACCGGGAAAATAACATATTAACATATTAACACATAACATTATATTATATGAGTGATATGAGAATGAGCAAGAATAATGAATTAGGCTAATAATCTTTCAAGATAACATATAAAATGACTCATGCAATACATGAAATTAAACATAAGTAAAGCAATAAATGGAATTTCCAATACAGAATGGATATGCTTTGAAAACCCAGACGGCTCTTGCATTTGCTATCACTTTGCTAGGAGGGCATCATATGTAGCCACAACACCATTGCCAAAGAGGTCCTGGTATCTAAGAGACCTGAAACTTTACTGCTTTGTGTTGATTTCAGACGACAATGTACGTGCTCTTTGTAGTTCATTCATCCCACATGATGTAAGGAAAAAAATGTGGCAGTTTGATGTTTGTGATGTTTCTGCAGTGGAATTGTAAAAAAAAAAAAAAAAAAAAAAAAAAACAAGGATCGGTCTGTAATCACTAAAGTTTCAAATAGTGGAAAGTGTTGCAGAGTTGTTCATTGACATTCTTGATTTAAGTTAGGTTGAAAAACAAGCTAAAGAAAGGGCTCAGAAAAACAGCCTTACCTCCCACAAAGCCCCCCTTCCTCCCCTCATCCACACCCCCAGAGTTCCTCCTCCTCTCTTCTTGTTCAGTGAAGCCCAATCAGCACAAGTTTACTGTGTTTATCCAAATAATCCTAATCAGAATTTGGGGGAAGAGGTTAAATGAAAAAAACTTTTTTGCATTCAATCAGTTTCATTCAGTTTGTTTCTGTGCGGATGTGTCTTTGTCTCTGTTTGTTTTTCCTGTGGGTTGTCGGTATGGAGGCTAAAGGAGGATGAATGACACTGTCTGAAAGAGGGAGAAGAGTTTGTAGAGCAGCACTCTACAAAGCTCCACAGGACCTATCATTACCAGATGTCCCAGTAAGGGTGGCTGCCAGTTGAAACACTGGCTATTCCCTCAAACTCAAGCCTTCTGTCTTTTTCTCTTCCCCTCCTTCCTCACTCTCCTTTCCCCTCACACATTCCGCTTCCTTTTCCATGCTTCCTTATGCATTTCCAGCTGTTTTTAAAGCAATAGGCGAGAACGAGAGAAGTTCTCCACCAATTGTTTCGGTCCTGAGAGGCGCTCAGCAGCTGAGCCCCACCCTCCTCCTGTCTCTCTCCCCTCTCTGTTGTGTTGCTCTCTTCCTCTCGCGTTTTCTCTCCTCCCCTTGCTTGTGAAAGAGCACACCTGCTTGATTTTGGCCGCACGCGCTCTGAGTCCAATTACCCCATAGGCCTTCTCAGCCACTTCACATTTTCATCCCCCCCACTTGACTGGATTTTGGGAGTCAGGCACATCTAACCGGCTTCTCCTCTTCTTTGCCTTGCTTCTGCTGAGAACAGGTAGGCTACTTCTTTATCTAGATAAAGAATACAAGATGGATACTGATCTTTGAGTTGATAATAAAGAACTTTTGGGAATGACTTTTAAAGTAAACAGACACTCTTTATATGAATGCTGCAAACATTTTCTTTACATGAATTAAAACTGAAGAGGAAACAATGATGAGCATTATATATGTGCACATACGTAGGCATGTTACATATTTTAGTGTGTTTTCCTCTCTTTTTCATGCATTATATCATTTATTCTCCTTCTTCGGTCTTTGTGTTGTAATATTCCACACATGCTGCCAAGACTTTCTCCCACACTACTCTTGGCTTTGTGATGAGAGCCCTTAATCAGCCCAGTCTGCGTGCAGCGCAGCGAAAGAAGCAGTGACTGGGAAGGGGGTGTGGTGGTTCTGCTCATGCTGGTACCTCTTTGCCAGAGAGCGTATTCTCCTGGCCCGTCATTAGTCTTCAAAGTATCTGCCGCTCAGGTTCATGTAATGACACTTTGTGCAGTTCCAGCTTGATTTTTTTTACACTATTGTTATTATTTCTTTCTTGGGAAGTATTTGGACATCTGGCAAAGATTTGGTTGTTTTGTGAAACTTATTCACGATAGAGGGACAGGTTTTTTTCAGATTTTAGCTTTTTTTTTCTTGTATTTTGCTGAAATGAGTGGAAAATAGATAAGCTACATTTCTTTTGTCTGTCTTTTTTTCTAGCTTTCTTTATGTTTTTCTTTGGCCAGCCTGCAAGCAAATGAGGTTGGGGGGAGTAAGTCAAAACAACAAAAAAAGATTTTGTAGTGCTGATCCACCCAATTTCAGCCTGTCACGACTTTGATGGGAAAAAGTTGTTTCTGCTGTTTTTCACACTTTCCATTTCAGCAGTTCATTTGAGACTGCAGCCAGAGTCTTTTCACCCCAATTTCTTATCTGTCTGCTCTGCAAGAACCAGTTTATTTTCAAGATGTTTCCTTTCTCACTGTAGCTAAAGCTGCTGTTTTTTCACAGAAACAGAACAGATCCAAATTGCTAGGGGAAACTTAAAGTAAGAGACTTTGAAGCGGAGATGAATAAAAGGTTGTACCTGGCAACACAGAGTGTCATTAATCCCATAATGGTACAGCTTCCTCTATCAAACAGATGACTGAATGCTTCCAGGCAAGCCTCTACACAGCTCTGAGTTAACTCATTACATCCTTTTTGCCAACAGGCAAAACCAAAAAGAAAAAAAGAAGAGAAAAAAACTAATATGGCTCAGCTGCACTGAATGAAGAGAAACTGAACTAAATGAAATGTAAGACAACCAAAACAAAATGGCAGTTTAAACAAGAGTAAAAAGATTCACACTTTGTAGTTGAGCTGAGCAGATGTTCACCATTTGAAGCAGAAATGACTGAATGGAAGGTTGGAGCAGACCAGGCCTGAGATTTGCACTCAGGGACTGCATTTTTTCCATGTGGACTTCAGCTCTCCAGGTCAAAAAGAGCACAAGAACAATGGAGCTTAAAGGACATCAGCCATGGAGACTCCCCACCCCTCCCTCCTTTTGCTCATACTCGAAAGTTCCACATTTCAGTCTTTTGAGCCAAAGTTTGAAGGGTCAGATGGAGAAAGAAAATACCATAAGCTATGGAGCAGCTAGAGCAAAGGAAGGAAAATGGTGCAGAATGGGAGGAGGAGATGGAAAGAGAAGAAAGGGAGAAAAGGTTGTGCAGTTTGTCCAGGTCTGTGTAGCAAAGGGACTGATGGCAGGCCGACAGCTCTTCTCATGGAACAGCTGTAATGTGGTTTAACTACCCACTGGCTTTCTTATGGCATAGCTGCAGCAGAACAGGCAAACTTTAAAGAGTTTAAGTAATTTAATTTTTTTCTCTTTTTTGGCTGCGGAAAGCCTTTGCTTTGATTGTGAGGGTCAGGTTGGGTGAATTAGATGCTTATGGGCCAAAAACATCTCCAGAATTTAATCATATTACAACAATTCCTTGGCTCTGAAAGATAGTTGTTGGCTCTTTCATTGCATATTTGCAGATGAATTTGTTCTCCCACCCAAATTCCCAAATTTATGTCAAACATTTTTTAAAATGATGTGCACTTTTATCTAATAGAACTGTTACATTTAGTATATTTTAGCTTTTTTATCATTGTGTGTTTATGAAACAACATGGGAGGGAGGCCCACAACCATTTGCTGATAGGTTAAAAGTGCCACAAGTCTTTTAAATGCCCTGTAGCCTTGTAAATACCTTCCAGTGATTAATTGCCAACAGACGCTCTGCAGAAGCAGATACAAACCAGAGGAAAGTTAGAGAGAATGGGAAAGGTAACACACAAAGGTGGAGGCTGGTAGTTAACAAAGCTGCAGCAGTCTGGCTGGTCTGGTCCTCTTGCTGCTGGTATCCCTGTGATTGTCTAAGTTTGTTCACTTCAATGAAAAGCATCAACAAATGAAAGAAAGTGACAAAGCAAAGAAAGGAAAATTGCATTCCACCCTTATGCAAGCTCTACTTCCTGTCTGGGACTCAGAGGGATTGGGGAAGGAGAGATGAGGCAAAGGGTGGGGAGAACGGAGAACTGACAAGGTTGCCGCAACCACAGGAAATGTCATCCTCCGCCCCTTTGCCCCTTTAATCTTGTTCAGCAACATGATGATAAATCACAGTTACAGAAAGAAGAAACAACTTATTTCCAACTTCTATCATACTGGTAGTAAAGTTTGTCACATTTGCTATTGTTATACTGAGCTCTCTTGTACCTAAACATTGGTTGTTTCTTCTACTTAAGCTGACATTTCTTAATTATCTAAAGTCTTTATCTAGTCAATTTAAACACAAGTTGTGTCAATGACTCAACCTTAGAAAGAAATACACTTCCCACCATCATCATTTCTGCATTATTCGTAAGTTTGGTTCAAAACTCCATCTATTTTATGAACCACTTATAGAGCCTATAGCTATCTTAGCAACCATTGGGAGAGAGATGAGGTACACCTTGGATACAATGATACGTTTTATCCTTTCAGATTATTCAAAGTGAGCATCTGCTTCACAGTCTATCAAAGACAGTCTGGTTATCTGTCCTGCTTCCTGTTCCATAAAATCATGTTGAAATTTAAAACACAATACAAGCTTTGTTCCCCAAATGGTAGGAAGCTGATTAGAAATACTGAGCAATGATTTATGTGTAAATATGTGGTTAGTTTATGTAAATCCTATTTATGCCAGAAATATAGACGATTGGTTCAACACTGTCGTTTTATAGTTTATTTACACTAGTAAGTTGTTTCCATGGTATAAATCATAATGATTTTTAGCATTTTGATCATAAATCCAAATACTGGAAACTTGACCTCACTCACGTCCTTAGTGACAAATATTTTCCTTCTATACCCTGAGTTATATCTGTCAAGATGCAGAGTGAAATGTGAGCCATTGTAACATAAAGGTTGAATTTCCTGCTGTGTCTACATCAGTAAAAATGTTAAAATGTATGTCTTTTATCTTACATCAAAAATTATCATCATCTTTGAAGTTGAAATCCAGATACTGATAAGACATAACACTTGCTGGGTCCAGTCATGTTCCAGCATGTTGCCCTGTTAGCTCTATGAGCTGAGCACACATATGTGTGTTATTTGATTATCCAGCGTCAGGTTTGCCAGGTTGATATGTGTATGCATTCAAGAAGGAAAAGGGGAGATATTTCCAGAGAAAAACATCTCTCTGGTTCATCAGAGCAGACTGGTAGAGAAAGAAAATCATGTCTGGAGTACAGAAGGTTATGTCCAAACATTCATGCCAGCTGTGAAACATGTGAAAAACATATTTTTTGAGACATTTTGTTGTATGAAACACTTTGAGTGAAGATACTTTTTGTATAGACCACTTAGTTTGTCCTGATTCGACAGCAGAAGTTGCTGAATATGCCCAACTGAATTGGCTCTGTAATTTTCAAAACCCCCTGTAGTCCTTTTTTCCTGGCTTTATTCTAAAATTGTTTAATCCTCATCATGAACTTTTCATCAACTTGATCCTTGTTATGACTCATAGAGTAGCATTAACTCTTGTGTTTGCCGACAAGTTGCACCCATTAAATGCTTACAGAGCTCAGTCTGAAATGGCTCTCTTCTCTGTCTGGCTTCCATTAAAATGTGCGGAAATGTTTATGGAAAAGGTTGATGGATTGATGGCAGGACACATGGAGGGTCATTTGAAATGCTGCACCAAAATAGCATGCTCATGTTGTCTGTTGCCACAGGTCAAAGCGGGCAGATAAGGTTTCGCTAATCAGCAGTGAAAATGTTGTTATGTGCATAACTGCTTCTTCAAGCGTGACTGGCACGATTCCTGCATAGATGTTGCAAAATGTTTGACCCTTCAAGATGTGCCAGATGTGAGAAGTTTACAGCATCAGTGATTCTTTTATATGCCTGATAAAGTTATTTGGCATGTATCGGATCACACTATATTGGAACAGGGTTTGTGATGAGAGATTTGGTACAGCGTAGTACCATTCTGGCATCTAAGATGGTTAAAATAACCTTTCAAAGGCATCTGCAAGAACTATTTGACCCACGAATGCCTTAGATCTCTTAATCCAGAAAGACGACAGAGCACTGCTGCCAAGTCTGCAGACAAGATTTTGGTTGGATTGAAGTATCAGCTTTGCTTAGAATAGCCAAACAAAGCCAAAACTACTCAGGCAGTCCCACGTTGGAACAATCCATCTTCTGGATCTGGAGTTTGTTCAGACTTGAGCTCTTTGGCCAAAGCACTACAAATGTTCTGTTTCCAAATACATGGAAAACAGCATCTCGACATTCAAGTCGTGACACAATTTGAGGCTCCAGTTTTTTCAACATTTCTATCTTCATCATAGTAGCAGAAGACAAATAAAAAAAGACCTGCTGAGATGCTCCAACGCAATTTCCCTGTGAATCGCAGGGATTTCAAGCTTGGACGTCTAAGCCAGCATTGTAACTACCAAAATGAACCAGTACAGTGTGTCAAAGCAGTGGCTGTTATGTGGACAAGGCTATAATCACAGATTGTGTTGAGAGTCACCCTGAAGAGGGAACCTCTTTGTGACCTGAAGTAAACTCAAAGTAGATGCAGACTACATCATCCCATCACTTTATCTCTCATGTTCTTTAAACCTTTTTAAAAAATGAAACCCATGCTTCTATAATACATAAATTCAAATAAGAATATGACATTTATTCATGCTTCAAAACATGGCAATGCACATTTAATTAGAGCATAAAGTCATCATATAAGCATAGTTTTTAACATAAAAGTTGACTGAGAGTCACATTAAGGCATGGCCAACGGATGGTTTTGGGTAGGTTTCATCATCTTGGTAATGATGTTCGGGTCAAGGTCCACTGGAGCTGCGGCTCAATTGAGGCCTTCAATTATTGTGGCACCGCGATGGAACTTATGGCTTTATGCATGAGCAAGAGATTACTGGGTTTTGGGGACTCTGTGTGTGAGAAAGACAGAAAGAAATACTGTAAGGAAGTTTGAGTCTCTGTGTAAGAGGTCAGAAAGTTTGGATGGAGGACCATTCTGTCTTCGAGTTTAAAAGACCATATGTGTCATCTGGATGGTGGATGAATTTGCAAACAGACAAAAGTAAAGAAGAAGGATCCTCCTGTCACAGCAGTAGATACATGCTTTTTTATGTATTTAATATACACTAATAAGAAAGTAGTTGGGAGCAAATGTGATTTATAATGTTTGCACAGAAGAAAATGTAGGACAGTGGTATACAACTGCAACTATGAAATTTCCTGTAATGCATCCCCTGTGTATTCTTATGAAAGCTAATGCAGATGTTGCAGCAGCCAATGTTGTTTGTGTTGAACATGTATTGCATGGAAACAATATTAAATGCATATGTTAGTACATATTCTACCTAAATTTCCATTTAACTTATTCTGATAAAGTTGAAATATATATATATATATATATATATTTTCTGCACAAATGACAGTGTCAGGAAAGTTGTAAAATGTTGCCTGACTTAGTATATGGTAAAAAATACACATTGTCTTCAATCTGCGGTATTGGTCGATGCAGTTTTTC
>JBAMHX010000026.1:17818732-17849917 GCA_037177515.1 Pseudomugil tenellus
TATTATTATTATTATTATTATTATTATTATTATTATTATTATTATTATTATTATTATTATTATTATTATTATTAAGACAACCATATAAAAGTCTGAATAACCACTGTGTGTCCAAATACTGTTTAAATCAAAAGCTAATAAAAATACTCTGCCAAAGTAAATGCTGTCCTATACTACTAACAACCTTCCAAGGTCAATAAACAGTGAATACATGTGATATATAGAAATAAGGAATTATAATGGAATAAAAAACCATGACATTCAAGAATGAATACTGTAAGCTGACCTGTGTTCACCCACAGATCCATAAGGGACTCATCACGTCATACTTTTGATAGTAATACATTTCAGAAAAAGTTGTAGATGTGCCATTTATTTGACTAAGTCTCTTTTCTTTTTTTATTTGACATATTTTTACTAATCTGTCACTTTTTAAAAAAAATTCCCAGGTATAGCTTAAAGTCTTTTTCAAAAGGCTCATTCTGCTCTGAATGGTTAAAAAATGGTAGCCTAGCTTTGGGAATGTGTCTGCACCGTTTAAGTAGCAAACCAGGTGGACAGAGTTTTCCCTCTGCTTAAAACAGACGATCAGCTGGGGCACAAGCCAGATGACCCGCACCAAAGCAACCTCTTTGAACCACATGGTAAAACTAAATAAAATGAGTTTGCAAATAAACGTTTAAACTATTATGAATAGTACTGATGTCTGACCTTCACTTGAGTTCAATAGATAACTTCACATTACTTCTGCTTATATCATTCTTCTCTTTCTTTTATTGTTTTATTTGCTTTTGTTGTGAGTTTGTCTTATTTTATCTTTTTATTCCTTTGTAAATTTTTGCTTATCTTATTGTTTTAACTGTAACAAATGTGTACAGCACTTTGGTCAACACTATTGTTTTTAAAGTGCTTTATAAATAAAGTTGAGTTGCAACAAGCAACAATGTTCCTATCCAACTCCTTCATACTCATAGTCTGTATTTGTTAAGAGACCTCCAAAAGAAATGGTTGTACTCTACCGACTACAGCTTGAAACATTACTTATTACTTATGCCTTACTTATTAGTAGGGCTTTATAATATTTTATATTTTCACTTTGATTGGACAGATCCATGCTGCCGTTGTTTTGGTCCTTCTCCCCTGCCATTTTAGGAATCATAGTCCAAACATTTCAGTTTCACAACGTAGGTTTGCATTAACCCAAGGCAGCTGACACCTTCAGTGCATATTAAACTCTGAAGAACGTAACAATGTGTTGTTTTCTTAAACTGATCACGTTTAATCATGGATATTGATTATATAGTTTCAGTTTCTGAGCTAAATTCTTTGAAATGTGGCAGTAAAGTAGCTAATTAGACTAATTCCTAAAGAGGAACTGTGCAACATGGGAACATGCGAAAAAATACAGTTTGGAAATTGAACCAGTAATCTCACATCTGAAGATTCAAATTCCCATCAAGCCCTTATCCTCCTACAAAGACATCAATATATGATGAGTATTAGTGGGAGGAATCAGTGGCAGAATTAAAAAGGAAATTTATAGATTTTGTAAAAAAAAATTTTAGCTTTGTACAATCATTTCAGTCCAGGGTAACACTTTTTATTTTAATAAATTAATGATAGCATTTGATTTAGAAAGACATTGAACACAGTCCTGTATAATTTTATGAACATTGGCATGTTTGCAGTCTTGGTTAGGGAGGTACTGGCTTAATGTAAATTGGCAGCATCCGAAAACTTTGGCAAACCAATTTTGTAGCTTTTTCAATAACTGTTAAAAGGAAAATGACATAAATGGAGCAGCAGAATCTTCTTAGCATGATCACTGAAATTTTGACATACACCAGAAAGCTTAACTTGAGCTTTTACCATTTAAAAACATTATTCTGCTATATGACGCATGAAGCAAACATAATTGCAACTATAAACCTGACACCCTTATATAAAACAACATTTTACTGCAAACTAAGTAATAGGAAAACGCTGCTTAAAGCCAACATCTTTCTTCTACTCCAATAAAAGGGATGCGAGAGCATCAAAGTAAATATCCACACATTCACTAAGAAGCACAGTGACCAAGCAAAATGACAAAATATCTGTTTTTCTGCCCCCAGAACCATCTGGAACCATTTAAGCATGCATTTACAGAAAGCACTGCCAGTGACAGAGGTGAAAACACAGCAACCTCAAAGAAATAAATATTTTTGGCTGTTTACTGATTAAATGGCACCGATGCCAGCAGTGTCTGGACTACTGGAAAAATATATGAAGACAAACCTGCACAAAGAAAGCAGGCAGATAAGAATGAATTCAAAACTTTGTGTCCATTTTTTTAACATTTCCGGTTATTAGAATGACAATAATTAATAAAATGTGTAATATGAACATACTTTGGTATAATTGTGAAGCCTCTCTTTCAACTTGGCATTCATCAGCTCCATCAAGATTTTCAGCATTTTAACACCTATTGTCTCACTTTTATTACCCACAGTTTTATTGATTGATTCAGAGACATGTGTTCTATCACATCTGTGTATAACAACAATAAAATGTGATTTTATGAAAAACAAGGCACTATTCTTTACCTCAAAACAAATGTTAGCAACAGGCCCCTGAACATTAGCAAAGCATGCAAATTGGCAGCCATTCTCCATAGTTAAAATGCATTTAACTAAGATTTTAGACAGTTACGTTTCATGTAAATGTTACATTTAGAGTTTATATAGACTGTTTTTTTTCTACTAATATTTCTACTGTGAAAAATCTCCTTGGTGATGTGAACCATTGTGTAATAATTAAAGTCTTTCAGTCTAAATGTTAAATAAGTTATAAAGAGAAAAGTTTAGATCTTAAAAAATAAATCTTAACAATCTATTTGCATGACAGAATACCCTTCTGGGGCGGATATAGGAATATTGTGACGGGGGGCTGGGCAAAGGCACAACAAGGTAAAGAGTGACCAAAGATTTTTTTCTTTTTAAGAAAAGAGGAGGGGGGGGGGGGGGTATTTCAGGAAATAATTAACTTATTACTAAGATGGTCATATTATTTTAAAAGTAAAGGTAAAATTGTGAAAGTTTTAGGGTTTTTTTTTGTATCAGTTATTGAGTTTCTGTTCAGGTTGAAGTTTCTTGTATTAAATTAATCAGAAACTGAATCGTGGCACCGTGCATCTATTACTTCATTCACAGTTCATTTAAATGATACATTTTCTAAACCTGATTGATCCAATTCACAGCTTGCACTGTGTCTCCATGACTGAGAATTTGTTTGTATTTGCCAACATTTCTTGCCTGCATCACTTGGTATCTGAAGCGCTTGTGAGGTAAAAAGCAAAATAGCACGTCCGGTTGTCTTTCTCTCATTTCTTTTCTGTCACCTCATTGGACAATGTCAAAATAACAAACTAGCAAAAGTAATAAGACTAAAACATGCTAACTAACAGCAAACTGCTGCCATTCAAACAACATAAACTGGCAACAAGGAAAGGAAAACCTAGGACTGAATAAAAATGCAAAGTTTTTTCAATTAGGAAGTAGAAGGAAACTGAACAGAATGTGGAGATAATCTCTTCAAAAAATACATGATAGAGGTTAAAACACAACAAAGGCAAGAAATCAAGAGAACAAAAGAAAAACAAGAATTAAAACCAAAAACTCACAGATCAAGGCTTGTGGAAGTCATCTACAATAAATTATGTAATAAAAGAAGCATAAGAACTGGTTTCCTTTGAATTATGTCAAAATCTAATCTAAATGGAAAGTTATCTTTTCAGACATTTCCATTTATTTTGCTTCTTTAGGAATCTTCCTAGGTTGTCCTTCAGCCTGAAGATCATGAAGAACTGTCTACATCAATATCAGAAGCTCATAGCTAATCCTCTAACAACTTCATTAAGTGTTAGGGCGCCCTGACTCTTGTACAATTCTGTGGCAAGACTTGAGTCCTGCCAGTGCACTATCTAGTTGTAAACTGGCATGAATAGTGAGTAAACCCGTTGTGACTGTGTGCCATGTCGGGACGAGAATTTTGAAATGTTCAAAATTTTGGTCACAACACAATTTTGCCACCAGGTCGTACACTATGCGCCAACTGTATGTGAAGACGTCGTTGCAAAGATGTGGGAGGATGCGTGCCAGTGCGTGCCAGATATAGGCATCTTCTCTTGTCTGCAATGACTGTTCACTCTTCCACTGACCTGGGGTTATGGAGGGCACCTTTTTATATGGGATATCCAAATCGGAACAACACCATCCGACTTGCACAAACTCTTTGTGCCAATGCGGGAAGTGCGCAAACTATTCGCAACCTATGCGTGAACTCATCGTGCTAGTTCGTGTCAATGTGGACACTGATGGGCACGCATTCGTGAACTCGTCCTGAACTATGCATGAACTAGATGTGAACAGTACGGGAGACTCCCGGTACGTGCCCCAAAATGCCATTACTTGCCATAACAAAATCGTGGCCAAAAGTCGTGCAAGTGTCAGGCTTCATAGCCTCCGTGTTGACCCTCTCTCCCCTCACCCACCCCTTGCCTTGTATCTGTTCGGACAGGTTTTAGCCACGGAGACTCTTCCTTGGAATGAATGAAAGGAAGTGAAGTTCTTATGATGTCATGAGACATCTTGACAAGTCTGACACAGTTCTGTTTTCCACTTATTCACTTTATTTTGCTTCTCTCACTCTTTAAATAGGTCTAGGCAGACCAACATCCCATACAAGTTTAGGAGCTAAAACAATTTAGTTATGTTCTGAAAAGCATTGTAATATAGTTTAAAACTCATAGCATCAAAATTTCAAAACATTTATCCTGGCCAGTGGGGAAGGATGCAAAAGTAGTTTCACCATTGTATATTGGTGCATTAAAAACTGTCACGAAAAGGTTGAGAGAGATCCTTAAGGGCTTCTCTACAAGTGACCCAACAATACTACTGATTTGGTCACGTGGCCTTTGGGCCTCTGCTGTGGCTCTACATTTAAATCCCTCCAACCATGTATCATAATCACCATCCATACAGCTGTCTCTTGTTGACAGTGTATTACCACAGCTCACTAAATAATCTCCTTCATCAGTAAAAGTCAACCAGACAATTATCTTTTTTAACATATCCACTTCTTAACGTTTACCTCTGTAAAAGTAGCAAAGTTCAAAATGAAGAAAAATACTCATAGAAGAGCAAAAAAAGTGCACAGAGACTAAAATAAATTCAAAAGCCACGTTAAAGTGTCTAGTTTCAGGTGTCTGGTACCTCAAACCAAACACGAGAGTATTTTTCCGCTGTGCAATACTGAATCTTGATTACTTTCTTTGTGGAGGTTTTTGAGATGTTTTATTTCCATCGTTATACACTAAAACTGTGAAGTCTTTGTTTGAAAATTGTGTACATGTCAAGTTTTGTGTGTTTGAGTGTGCATGTGCAATGAGATCGGCCATCCAAACACATCTTATCTCTTCTAATTAAGATTATTACAGTGGTATTCTTCTTGATACATTTTTTTAGATCTTAGTGTATCAAGAAAATATTTGATTCCAGCAGATGTGGAATCAGCAATCGTAGAATAAGCATGGCTTCTGCAGAAACAGAATTAAACTCACAGAAAAACTGAAGGAAGTTGTCTGACTGAAGGAGCTCATGTTTATAAGGATTAAATGTAGTTAGGTTAAAATTTCAAGCCAAAAATTGCTTGACAAAAATATTCAAGAAGAAAATGCACAAATTCAAAGGAGGTTTTGTTATAAAAGAAATAATGTTTTCCACATGGTGAGTAGTGTGTCTATGATGGTGTCTGAGAACGGTATGTTATTAGAGTACCAGACCACACTGCAACCAATTAAATCCAGGTGCCAGTTCCAAGCATGCACTAATATTGTGATGGACGTTCTTGAACAAATGTAAACATTTGGTCATTTACTCCCAGATTGCTCTTCTTCACCTGCACCTGGACCAAACATACAGAGAATAACTAAAGGGTTTTTGAAGGATAAGGGGAAAAAAATGTAAGGTAAAAGAATGAAAAGACATATGGCATCATTTTGGATCCACTTCAATCAATCATTGTATTTTTCCTTTCTGGTCAAAATCAGAAGAGAAAAAATGTTTGTGTCAAGTATTATGCAAGTCTGTTTTTATAGCCATTTTGTCAGATTTTCCAAAGTCTAATTTGCAGCTCAAGCTAATTTATTCTGAACTGGCATGCTCCTGACTTAAATGGCTGCCAAAGATTGTTTTCACATTTTTCCACACAACTTCTCCTCCTCATTAGACTTTTCCAAGCACAGCCTAACGTCAAAGACAGGTTTGGCTTTCAAAAGAGCCAAAAAATCAGAAAGTTTACTTGTAAAGATCACAAATAGACATTAGCAAACACTGTTATAAAATATTCCAGTATTTTTTGACACACCTGCTCTTGGTTACTTCACAGTTTTTGGGCGATGCTTCTCCAGACATTCATGCTGATGAACGTACTGACTCCTGTTTAAGCCTCCCATCCCACCACCTCCTATCCTCCCCTCCCCTTTTCCCTTCTGTCTCTCCATCAACTCGTCTCTCCTCCCCCTCTTTCTTTCTTTCTTTCTTTCTCTGTTTTTCTCCAGAGACTTGCAGTTTTTGAACACCACACTGTCTTAACTCCTGGTCCCTCCATCCCATGCGCACATAGAAAGAGAAGCACAGGTAAGCTTGCATGCATTTCTGATTTCCTGTTTCATAATTCATCCTCATTTTGGTCTCCTGGTTGACTTTGGGCCATGCGCTGTGCATGCTGATACAGAGAACGCTAAAATGCACAGAAGAAAAACAAGTACAAGAAAATAAGTATGATGATTTGCATAGTGCTGGTTTAGCTTAGACGTAACAAGTTTCCAAAGCTCCACAGCAGGCTTTTATGACTTCGGAAAACAATCTGTCTCTCTTGGATCTGGTGTCTTCCTGCATGTTTCATGGATCTGGAATTAATTTGACTGTACTTTGCACTCTTACACTCTGAACAGGAGCTAAAGTAGAATCTTTCTTCCACGTTTAGTTAATTAATTTACTAAAGAATAAATCTAATTTGATATTGAGAAGAAATAAAAAAGATATATGCATGGATATATTGGGACATTTTTCCTGTATTATTGCTTTTGTTGCTATTGAAATGTCCTTAAAGCAGTCTGTTTAATGCTGGAGATGTGCTGATATGGTACTACTATTATCAATAATCCTTGAACACATTTATCCTTTAATAACCTTTAATAGTTTTGAGCAGTACACTCAAGATAGGGTGTGGCCATTACTTGTTAGTTGGCAGGTTTAGCAATGTTTTACCATTATTTGTATTATGATTAATCTATTGACTCCACTGAAAACCTCAAGTCTTGTCACTAAATGTCTTATTATTTAATCATTTTTAATTAAAGTTATTTTAGTGTTGAAGTTTAGAAGTTTAAATATTGATCTGTAATTTCTATCCACTCCCCCCCCCACCCCCACCCACTTTGTTTTTTCCCTTCCTCCCTTCCACAGAAGCCATGTTTCCTCGCCATGTACCCTTCTTGGCTGCACTGGTCAGCCTGACCCTATGCCAGTATGATGACTATGACTACAGGCCTTATTCCATGCTGGGGCCATCAGGCCCAAACTGTAATCAAGAGTGCGAGTGCCCATTCCATTTTCCTAGCGCTATGTATTGCGATAGCCGCAAGCTTAAATTTGTCCCTGTTGTTCCAACAGGGATAAAGTACCTGTACCTACAGAACAATCTGATTGAAGAGATCAAGGCAGGAGTGTTTGACAATGTTACTGATACTTTGCGCTGGCTGATACTTGACAACAACCAAATCACCAATGCTAAGGTAGAGAAGGGCACAATCGACAGACTCACAGGACTGGAGAAGTTATTCTTCAGTCACAACAACCTTACAGAACCAGTCATCCCTCCTTCAAAATCCCTTGATGAGGTGAAGATAATGCACAACAAGTTGACCAAGTTTCCTTCAGGTCTCTTGACCGATAAGGAGAATTTGACTTCTATCAGTCTTCAGCACAATGAATTAACCTCTGAAGCCATTGCAGGGGCTTTCAAAGGCCTAAAGAATCTGCTGTCTTTGGATGTTAGCCATAACAAGCTGAAGAAGCTGCCAGCTGGTGCCTACAGTTCACTGGAAATTCTCTATGCTGACTACAACGATATTGAGGGTGTTGGAGCTGGATACTTAAACAAGCTGCCCTCGCTGAAGTATTTGAGGATCTCCCACAACAAGCTGGTGGACTCAGGGATTCCTGCTGGAGTGTTCAACGTAACATCACTGGTTGAGCTGGACCTCTCTTTCAATAAACTGAAGTCCATCCCTGAAATTAATGAACACCTGGAGCAACTCTATCTTCAGGCCAATGAGATCAGCAGTGAGTGATGTTTACTATTTAGCATGATAGTAATGCATCGTGATTGAATGTTTTAGTAAAGGTTTCCTTTGAAGCTTGATATATTTATGTTGGACAACATGTAGGGAAGGAATAGACTAAACAAGATGCTCAACAGAACCTGCACAGGCTTTCATGAGGCTACCAATCATAAGCATGTGGACCTTATAGGTCAATGGGCCTCAAGGAGCCCATAGCTAAATCAGCTTGTTTTCCGGTACACAAATGGGTGTAAAAAACATCTTTATCCTAATGTAATTCTACAACTTGAATCGATTGGTGGGAAGTTGCTGTAGTTTTAGAGATAAAGAGTTTAATATGGTAGTAGTGTTAACTTTTATCCCTAAGACGAGGAAGAGATGGATCAATTAAGCCCTTTAGATTTAAACAACTAACAAAGTGTAAAAACCTCTTCAAAATCAAATCAACCACATTCCGCTCCACAGTAAGGTAGTGCTCTGTTGTAGGGAGTACCATGGAGCTGATACTATCCTTTACTGCTTTTTGGTGCAACCTTAGAGGTTTAAAACTTGCCAAGTCGATACCATATAGTGACATCGAGTCATGACCTGTGGGTCCCAATTCTGGTCTTCAAGATCTAAAGTCCTGAAACTTTTAAATGTGTCCCTCCTTCAACACATCTGAGGTTTAATTCCAATCATAAAGCCAATCATTTGAGTTAGGTGTGTGGGAGAAGAGATGCACCTTCTCCCTCTACCTACGCACAAAAACACTTCCTTGTTTAACAACGTAACTTAAAGGTCTTAAAACAGTTTAGAAAATGTTATGAACTTAAGCGCACAGATCACAACCTTTAAGCAAAATCAACAACTTTTATGTTTGTCTCCTGATGAAGTTGAACTCTGTTTGCACATATACACTCTTCTGAGTTGAAAGCCAGTCACAAATTCATTGTGTACAATAACTACTCTGTATTTCTCACATCTTAAAGTTGTTTTATGTATGGTTATATCTGTGTCAAACATTGTCAAGCATCATTGCCCACATACTCAAATGCTTTCTTTACACAGATATGGTTCCCATACAATGCAATGCTTCACGTGAATGTTTAAACATAATTATATAGTTTCTTTTGTTGTGCTAAATTCTGAAGCTTAACACAACGTTTTCAGTTATCTGCCTGGTTTTCTAACTCCCTCTTTTTGATGATCTGCAGAGTTTGACCTGACAAGTTTCTGCAAATTCATTGGACCCCTCAACTATTCACGTCTGAAGCATCTGCGTCTGGACGCCAACAACCTCACACACCATAGCATGCCCATTGAATACCCTAACTGTCTGCGTCAAGCTTCGGACATCATGTTTGAATAAGGAACTCCATCAGATCTGTAATTATAATTTCTACTGCGAAAGCATTGCCTTGTGGCTATAAAAGGTTATCAGTTATTTTTCAATTTGTAATGTAGTATACAAAAAGAAAGTCTTTTTATTGATGTATTCATTTAAAATCATTCAAATGAAAAAAAAACATAAAAATTAAGCCAAGAATGATAAATAACAAACATGTTTATATGAAAACACACATTAATCATTCCAATCTTGCATCGGAGTGCACCAAAAGCAGACATAAAGGCTTGAGTCCTCTGATATTTATTTTTTGTTTCTTATTATTAATTCACTAGCACAATAATTAATCCACCTCTGTGCAAAGGACCTGTGAGAAAAGATTGTATAATCAGTCAGTCATCACATTTTTAACATCTTAAATTAATCAAAGCAGTGTGAAGGAAACTAACAGGGTTGTGAATTAATGTCTGCCTATTTTTATTCCAGCAATGTCTGTCATGAAGACCCACTGCCTGATGTAGATTTTAAATAAACAATCATGTACCAGGAAATTTGATTTTTGTTGTCAGTGGAACTACCTTTCAAGCTCCTGTTTGTTCAGTCATGCGTTGAAATAACAGGTTTTCAATTCATGAATCAGATTGCTTCTGCATTAATGGCATGCCATCATACATATAACTGATTTCTATGTCAAATTTCCATTATTTACATGTGCCCAGTATTGCCAGTTTCTGATATGGCTTCTGCAGTTATGGTGCTTTCATTGTAACCCAGTAGTAACCCAGCCGTGAGTGCTAAATGCTTCATGCTAATATTACACTAGCTTGGCTCCATTTTCATGTTGATGAATCGTATAACCATTGTTATTTGATTATTACATTTAGTGTGGGTCATTTTTCATTTGAGGCCTTTGACTTGGTAACTGTTTTGGATTCACTGTGAAAAAAATAAACACAGCTGAATAAAGTATGTTTTGAGCGTATTTCATATGAGGTCACTTTTATTATTAATATTTGGAGCTCATGAACTCTGTAGGTAAAAGAGTTCTTTTTTTCATTTCTGACATGTTAACTCACCATTAGCTTATGTAAAATACAAGTTCTGTTTAGTGTCTAATTAATGTAAGTTAATCTTTTATTTGTACTTTTACTAGACTGTAGAATGGTGTAATAAATCCAATAGCAACAACTTAGAAAATATAGGATGTCATGGCAATTCTTCCCCGTAGGTCATAATGAATATAATTTGGTGTCATAAATCCGTTATGAAAAACAGCATGATAATATTTTCTGTTGGTTATGTGTCAGATTAGCAAGAAAGAGAAAATTATACTGCTTTACTCAAGAGTAGGTAAATTGCATTGCAATATCCAACTGGTGTACATTTCTTTTGATGTCTTCCCATCAAAAAGACTATTTTTTTATGTCTTGATAAGTCAAGAAATTGGGGGTTTTAGTCAGAAGTGGCCATTGTCTTGAATATATTCATGCGCAGCCATGCTCAGTTAGAGCAGGAATTGAGTGTATTGCCTGGACATGAGTTCAGTGGTCAAATGGTAAAAAAAAAACAAAAACCTGACAATAACAAAATAGCTTTGGCAAAGGGAACTTCATGGAGAATATAATTCCCTCCTTGATAAATTATTTAACTTTATTTTGGGTGATGCTAAGTTACATTTTAATGCTGGTTCTAATATGGCAAAACAAGAGCGGAGTTCAAGGAGAACAGAGAAGGAACAGGTATGAAAAGTTATGAAAAGAGTCATAAAAGCACCAGAAATGAGCTGCAAAAGCATAACTGTAGCTCTGTATGAAAGAAAAAAAGAAAATAACTTCAGACTGGAACTTTCCCTTATGATGGGTTGGAACTGTCAGTCACAGATAACGTGAGTTTAAAATAGAAGTTTCATTAGTCAGCAGTTTCTTATTAGCTCAACCCCTGTTCACAGACACCTGAATGATTATTTGTGGTATTTATAGTTTCTATATAATTGATTCCAAATACTTTCTTCATTCCTGCTAGAGTGATCTGAACAGTAAGTCAGCTAAACTTAGGTTTGCCCCACTTATAAAAATGAACACCAGCGACTGTCTGTCAGTCTTGTAAGCACATCACTTCCTTCGGACATCCAGTCATGGAGTAATTTAAAGGTCTACTTTAACTATTTCCACTGTAAGCCTGATGCCAATGAGAGAGTAGGTAATTTCACAGTCAACTTACCGCATTCCCCATTACATCTAGCAACATGTTTACTTTAACAGATTTTTTACATTTTACATGTTATTCTTCAGTCATATGTACAGATTTCCAATCTAGGACAATTTCCTCCCCTTCCTCCAGTGTTGCCCTAATTTAAATCCTAAGGTTAGGGCTCCTGCTGCTTGTGTCTAGACAATAAAGTCTTTCATGAAGCTGTAAGCCTGAAATCTTCTTGCTGGAGACGGTAAGTGAAAGTACAATCAGCTGTTGCAGTCTGGCGGCATGACTCCAAAGATCCTCCTTCAGTCCAGACCATCTCCAGCTGCTCTCTGTTTGTATTCACACTGTGGCCATCCATCATCACCCTGATCTGTTTTCTGACTTCTCACTCCAGATTTCCTCTCAGCTCACACTTTATACTTTCAAGGCTAATTCATCTTTGACATTTCCTTCCTTCTTTTGCTTTGAGTCTCCATCGGGTCTCCAGAAGAGAAGTTTGGTGTCAAAGCCATGCTGGGACTACAAGAGGAGACAGGGTCATCAAACTATTTAGAAGTCATTCATTCATTCGTTCATTCGTTCATTCATTCATTCATTCATTCATTCATTCATTCATTCATTCATTCATTCATTCATTCATTCATTCATTCGTTCATTCGTTCATTCATTCATTCATTATGTGTACCGCTTTTTATAATCTGCTTTAGCTGGAGCACCCTGGACAGTTTACCAGTCCATCACAGGGCCTATTTAGAAGTCACCACCTTGAAACCATGAATGTTTGTGCAAAAATATCACAAAATCAGGGGAAAAAACAGGTCATGTCAGTAATTTTTTTATCTGTATCATTATTTGGTATAAATTGATGTTAATGAAAGTCTTTGAAGAGCAAAAGGTCGGGGGCAGATTTGTCAACAAATGACAAAAAATTTACATAGTCTTTACCATTTCTCAGTAAAAAGATTGGAGGCTGTTAGCATATTTCTCAATCTACAGTATACAACATCATTAAGGCATCCAGAAAATCTGAAAGAATTTCAACACAGCTGGGTACAAGCCTAAATTAAACACCAATCCTGTTTAATGTATCATGGAATGTCATTCACCAAGAACTGGTATAACCCCCTGAGGACTATGTGTTGACTTGTCTGGGTTGGGACACATATGGGATATACAAATTAAATCAACCACTTAACTGGTTCAAGAGTGAGACTACGCCTCTACCACATCTCTAATACCCCAGTGAGCCGTCTTGTATCTGCTTCATCCACTCAGTACTGTTCACCTTGTTCTCCCTTCCTCACTATTCCTGTCCTCGTTCATCTTCCTTCATCCACTTATTCTTGTCCCTTAATTCCTTCTGTACCTTATCCATCCTCAACCATTCAATTTTCCATTATTATTCACAATCCAACCATCCTCCCTCATCCATCCATCCATCCATCTAACCATCATTCCCTATCCATTCATCCTTCCCTTATCCTCCCCTCCCTCTTTCAGTCATCCCTGCTCATCCTCCCATATTCATTCATCAATCCATTCATTCATCAGCCCTGCCCATGTGTCTTCTTTCCCTCTACATCATGATCATATCTCAACCTGTCAGAAAGCAAATAGGCAACAAAGATACAGGAAGTCATTTCACAAAGTGTTTTTTTTTATTGACTCAATAATATAGAAAATCCAAAGAGGGTAACTAAATATAACAATACTCAAATGTACAACTTAAGCAAATCAAAGTCTACTGACGAGAAATAACCTAAAACAATAACACAAATGGGGAAGCTACCAGTATGTTGGTAAAGTTCAAACATCTGGATGAGATATTAGAGTAACATGTCGCCCTTAACATTACATTATTTGTAGGAACTTTATACATTTTCAAGGGGATAACATCATTATTACTCTCATTCTGGATATTTATCAGCAAAGAAAATTAAGATGACCTGAAATAAAAAATATGGTTCCATAATGGTTCCATATGACTAAATGTAAGAATATATGTTTGTGCATTTTTCATACCATCCCAACCTTTCCTGATTTTATATGGAGAAGGTGTGGTTTAGAACTTGGACCAAAGCACATGGAGAGGTTAACAGATCTGTGCTTTGTATGTTTCAACAGTGGGAATGTATCTGCTGTTTAATCTAAAGCTCCACACACGTACCGCAGTTTTTGGGGTTTTTTATCTCTTGATGAATGTTTGACATCAAACTAATGAAAATGCTTAAGGCTGACAAATGATTGGTTGTTATTTTAGGCCAAAAAGGCTCAGGTTAAATTGGTTTCAGCTATGTTTCCGCAGTAACACTTCTGAAAGGCATGATGGTGGGAAAATTCAGAAAAATGTCTTTGGTTGTAAAAAAAAACGTTCCTCTAAAATGTTGGGTGGGACAGTCTTGAGGGGGAAAATCCATCTGTAACCTCACCTGTGAGCCTAAGAACCCAGCCCAAGGCCTGAGCCATAAACTGGTCATGCACTCATCCCCCAGAGTCATGGGTGATGAGATTTACCTTCATAGTAGACCAAAGATGGGTGGAGAAGCAGTTGATCCCCCAGCAGCATACCATTGGCTTCAGATGTTTAAAAAAAAAAAGCAAACAAAAACACATAGATGGGAAAAAACTCCTGGGCTGGGAGAAAAGCATGTGACAGAATCTCTGAAAGGACTTTCCAACTCACACACAATCATCCTCCTACCAACAACCCAGGCTTCATCCTCAATTCAACTGGTGTCCAAAGATGCAGGCTTGAGGGAATCAAACCAAACATTATTCTGGCAGAGCAGCAGGATCGACACCTTCAAGCTAAGAGAGACACTAAAAGAGACAGGTAAAGACAATGTTATATTCTGCTTTTTAATGGAGCAAAAAGAGAAGCTTGGACAAAAACTTGCAGTTTATTATTGATAGTCAGTGATAATTTCTATTCACCTGCTTAAACATTAAAGTTAATGCACTAAATTAGATAAGACGGGTAAAAAATGGATATGTAAATTTATAGTTTTTAGATTTTGTATTCATTATTGAAACAAAAAATTGCTAAATTTGGAGATAAAACTTGGAAATCATATATTTTCACAGAAAAATTATTAACATTTTAAAAGTTCAAACAAAAAAAATTCTGAAATATATTTTACTAACATTGTTTCTTATTGTTTTTCTTTCAAATATCAATTATAAAATATACACGTAGTTATTCCCTCAGATCTGGATACAGTAAGCCATGCTAACTCTTCAAAAGGTTTCAAAGTCATGAGGCGGATTAACTGTAAGCCGTTCTCTGGAAGCAATCCTGCAAACTCATGCACTGTAAATACAAGCTGTTGTGTAATTAAAATAGCTGGCTTAGAATCAAAAGCCCTGGTAGGAAATTAGCACCATCATATTCCTTTGCATGTATTTTTCTGTAGTCTGTCTGGTAGATTGCTTGCAACCTTTTAAGTGAATATCTACTCCTTGATGTCTATGAAACCATGACTCACTGTTTTCAGCAGATAATCTTATACGCATTATTTCCTACTGAATAGGTGTCAGTTTCACAAAAATTACATTGGGCATGTGTGATAACTGCAGCAGTTCTTAGGAGATAAGTAAAAGTCAATTTACCAGATTAAAAACTAGACTAGAAAGCACACATACACAATGCTATATAGTATATTGCATACAAACACATGGAAGATCTCTGCAAAAAAAACTGACAAGTTGTCATTTTACTCTGCTTGAGCAAAAAAGAAAACAATAATATAACTGAAGACAATCTTGGTACTATTCCAGTGTATGGATGCTTAATTGATCACACGAGATTACTAACGTGTGTGGAGTAAATACCACCGTACACAAGCGAGCCTTGGGAAACACTGGAGGAGCTCTAATGGGCTTGCAAGGCTGATCACGGATAAGTGCTGCTCCTATCTTATACAAGTGAGCCGAGATTATCCCGTTGAATTCAACTCCTTGCCGTCATCAGAAGATACTGGCGCAGGTTCATGCTCTCATGCTGAAAGTTCACTAATCCCGAAGCTAGCTAGCTTCTGTAAAAACTCATCTGTGTGGCTAACCTGCAGTAAAATGTCCTCAGCTTAGGTCTGACCTCTCTCCCATAAAACCCTCACCTCATATGCCTGCAGGAAATACTTAATCTGCGTCATCTTTGAACTTGATGCTGTAGATTTAGCGCTGAACAACATGACTTTCCTACAAAGGCAATAACTGAGTTGTCTGTCAAAAATAAACAGAAACATATATGAATTCAGTTTCTGCAATAACTCTTATCAGATGACAAATTCCCAAGAGGTCCTGTCCTTAAGCCACATTTATCTTCTAACTGTAGTTCATGTACATTTTATAATGTACTAATGCTTTGTTAAATTTGGAGGTATTATTTTTACAGGAGAGCATTTAGCTGTTGAATATATTTTTAAAAACTTGGTTTAAGGACAAATCTCATCAAGCTTTATCCATGTGATAATTTTAATTAGTTATGGTAGACATGGCTTCTTGCACGACTTGTTTCTAACATTTGGTTGGTGCATTTGTGTATTTGGATCATTAATTTTACAACATGCATTGGATATATTTATTCATTTGGTTTTGTGTGCTTCAAGATCGCCATTGATTGCAAACATTGTCAGGCTTTTTCATTTATATTTACAGTAATTAATCCCAATCAGGCTGTTGACAACACAGGCACAAAATTAGCACAAAGGTAAGATCAGATTTGTGGGAGGAGATCAAAGGGAGCAATGGTTGTACATGTGGAAGTCAACAATCTAAGAACAGGTACACCTGTGTTAAGTGGGCCAAGTCTCGAGGTCTAAAAAGGATTAGCAACCTACCCACTTCTTTAAGATTATGGTCCCTGATGCTAGAATCTGATTGGCTGGGAGAAGCTTTGGTGTCATCCTAAGTAATAAGCTGGCTCATGGTGAATGAAAGCCTGTAGTACAAATACAGGGAGGTGAGACTTCCATCCTTGTCATCTGAGACAACTCTTGATAACTTGTTGAGGAAGGACACTGCAAAAAGGAAATTTGTAGGGGTGAAGGTAAGAACTGCCCAGAAGAAAAGACAGCTGTGTTTCTTTGCAATGACTAGTGACAATGTTATTTTTATTTTTAATGATCCATTTTTAACAAATTCTCCAAGGTGCTGATAGGGATGCTTTTCAATTCCAGATTGTTTTGATATTAATGCTTATCAAAGGTGTTAACACTGTTTATGAGCAATACCTCTGCCACTGGCACCACATCTTGCACTCTAAAGCAGGGTCATAAAGGTTTTTTCTCTGTAACCAATGTCTCTAAAAAGAAGTGATCTGGCTTTGTCTTTGAAGTCCACCCATCGATGGAAAGAGCATGGCCTACTCTAAATGAGTTCCAGACTGATGTGGAGCGCATCAAGAATTTAAACAAGCACCAGATGGCAGCTAAGAAAACTCAAATAGAAGTTTAAGAGATGAATGGACAAAATGTGGGAGAGTTCACTCAAGAGTTTGATTTTTGGGTTTTTTTTAAGGTTTTTACTTTTTGTAACATCACTTTCATTGCATTGATGCCTTCTCCACTTCTTTAGCTTTCTCTGGGTTCTGATTTCAGTTTTTTCATCATCATTTTCATCTACTGCATGACTAAAGCAGGAAAGAAGTAAAGTATGGCATGCTTTGCCACAGATTTTCCAAGTGATATGCAAACTCCTCATGACTGAATTCTAAGGATGGTCTAATGCAATTAAAGCTGACCTGGCTCTGCTTCCTGTCTCTTGAGCTGTAACAGTCTGGAGTGCAAGGTAGTGATTTGGAAAGACCTGGCAACCTCAGTCTGGGAGCTGACCTTGGAAATTAGCTATAATGGCATTAGTGGTAGAGTAGGTTACTTACGTTAGAGGTGGCTAATTGAGGGCCCAGTTTGCATATTGTAACACTTAGCTGAATCAGTTGCATTTGATATTTGCCACTGGAACGCTAGATGTTTGCACTCTAGATTTCTGTGTATTTAAAGTTATGCAATATCAAAAGAGGGCCTACCAAGGTTGTTGGTTACATAGTGGATGTAAATAATCAATATTCACAATTGTTTGTATTCTTCGACTTGTTTTCAAAAGTACTTTGCACAATGTTTATTGATTCTGTGCTATTCCATTTCACTCCGACAGACTTAACATTTCACTTTTATTCTTATTCCAGCACAGATCAAGCATTGAAATGGCCCTCCTCCAGAACCTTTTCTGCATCTTATGCCTGGTTGGACTAGCTGTTAGCCAGGACATGCCTTATGAAGAATTTATGGCCCAGATACAAGCCTGTCCCAAGGAATGCCACTGCCCCCCAAACTTCCCTCGTGCTGTCTACTGTGACAATAAAGGCCTGAAGAGCGTTCCCAAAATCCCTCCATACACATGGTACCTCTATCTCCAGAATAATCTGATCGAAACACTGCCATTAGATGCCCTGCAGAATGCAACTCAGCTGCGATGGATCAACATAAACCGAAACAAAATCACCAATGAAGGAATGGCAGATGGCATCCTGGGTGCAATGACACACCTGGCCCACCTCTATATGGATGATAATCTTCTGGCTTCTGTGCCATCCCCCCTACCAGCCAGCTTGGAGCAACTACGCCTCTCTCGCAATCGCATCTCTAAGATCCCTGCTGGTGTCTTTGCTAGTCTGGGTAAGCTTAGCCTCCTGGATCTCCAGGGAAATAAGCTGATGGATGATGCAGTAACTGAAGTGAGCCTAAAGGGTCTCGACAACCTGGTGCAAATCAATCTTGCCAAGAATCAGCTGAGTAGCATGCCTCTCGGATTACCTCCAACCACAACCCAGCTTTTCCTTGATGGCAATAACATTGATAAGATCCCAACTGGGTACTTCAAAGGGTTGCCAAAAGTGGCTTTTCTGAGGCTCAACAACAACAAGCTTGGCAGTAAAGGTGTTCCAAAAGATGTATTTAATGTCTCCAGTATTTTGGACTTGCAGTTGTCTTACAATCAGCTGACTGAGGTTCCCATCATCCCTTCGGGTCTTGAACACCTTTACTTGGACCACAACAAGCTCACAGGTAAGACTGAGCGCTGCTTTTCTGTAAAACAAGGGTGCCCGAATCCGGTCTTCATAATAAACCATCCTACAACCTTTAGATCCATCTTTTTCCCAACACACCTGAATGAAATGTTTGAACTACCTCTTATGGACGTCTTCAGGCTCTGCAGAGGCCTGGTAACGAGACATTCGTTTGATTCAGCTGTTTTGAAGAAAGGTTTCACCTAAAAGTTGCAGGATGGTAGACCTAGAGGACCAAACTTTGCTCCTCTGTTGTAAAATGCATGTCTTTAAAGTATCTATGCAAACAGTTGAATAATCATGTCTTTTTATAAATGATAGATGTGAGTGGCTCCAACATCTGTCCAGTCTCTGTTGATGCTGTGGATGACTCGCTCAACGAAAGCACACCTCGACTGCAGTACCTGCGGTTGGATGGTAACGAGATTGTTCCACCAATTCCCAGGGATGTCATCACATGCTTTCGCCATCTCAGGTCTATCGTCATCTGAGCATGAAATAGTATCGTAAAAGTGGTGCAAATTCCCACATTAATTTGTTGACTTGGATGCTGATAATACCTGTTAAACTAAACTAATTTTATGAAATATCTGATGTTAGTGGACATCAACTTTTTTTATTATTGCATCTTGGAAATATATTAAGTTGGATTTGTTCTATTGGAGGGAATTGTGACAATCTGCTGACTACTGGTTGTGCCTTATGCCACTATAAATATCTCCATGTAGAGTTTTGAATCAAAGTTGCATGAATACATTTTGAATAAACAACACAAGGTTGATATTTGCTTGTAGCAAGCAGAGCTTTGAGGACTCAGGTGTTATTTACCACTTTGAGCAGGAACCAAAGTTTTTGAATATGTCTACAAGATACAATGTTTGATTTTTTTTCCTCTTTGAATACTTTATATTTGTAGGCTTGGAGCCAAATTATTGGCCTTGTGCTCTAGATTCTGTTTTGTTTTTTGGTATTATTTACACAAATGAAATTCTTTGTTTTACAATTTCGCATATTATCTATAGTTAACTTATTTTTGTTAAACACTGGGGGAAAAATAGAATCCTGTGAATATTCATGGCCAACACTCTTTAATGTTTTGTATACAAAATACATGTGAATACTTGTTCTTAAAATAATGCCAACACACTTTTTAATTCTGGTGTTTGATTATCTGAATACACTATGCAGGCAATTTAATGTTAAAATTGTCTTCAGTATGAATAAACATCTTAAAATAAGCATGTCTCCTGGAGTAATTTTGAGTTTGATTTTTGTAATCCTGGCTTTTTACATGGACAACCTTAATGTGGTCTGTTCAATAGCAATGAAAAAAAATTAAGAGATTTTGAGGGGTGCGGACCAAGCAGAAATTTCTGGCAGTTAATGAGAAGGTGCTAAAAATTGTACTTCACCACTTATTTGCATGAGACTCCAAAAGAGATTGAGTCCCCACCGACCCCCGTGCTTAAACAGCCAATGACACAGCAAAAATAAACCCCACTACAAAAAATAAGCATTTTAGGTTTAATGGGTCAACTTTACCTTCATGATAATGGAATACAGAAGAACTTTTTATAAGCCATCCATTTAGATATAATTAGGGGTGTGTCCTTTTTATTGACAGGGATTTAAAATCCACCAGCAAACCCCCCTGCTAGTTTGGGGGGGTTTTCCTCTGGGCTCTTGGGGCCCTGGGCCTGCGCTCTGCCCGCCCTGGGCGCCCTGGACATCCGGCGGGATCCGCAACTGGCGACCTGGGCCTGTCGGGGTCCGTTCCCCCGGGCTGCGGGGGGCTCTGGCCGGGACCTCCCTCTCCCACCTCCTGGATGCACGATTGTCTGGTTCTGGGCTGGGGTGGCTGGGGTCTTTGTTTGGAACTGGCTATCCTGTGGCCGGGTCTCGAGTTTCTCCTGGCCGACCTCTGACCTTTTGAGTAGAGGGGGTTGCCTGAGCATGATCTCTTTCCTGCGAGCACTTCTTATCTTGTACATTCTGCATGATGACACAGTCATTAAGATCTCTTTTAGATTATTTAGTAACAGTCATTCTTCCGTATTCATGTTTACTCTGCGGGAGCTCATGAGATCCTTTTTTCCATTAATTTCTGTACAGGTGTGACGAATGGCAAAGTATGGGTGGTAAGATTGCGTTTTTTTCTTTGTGGTGTGATTCTGTCTCTTCTTTATGTTCTGTTTTTGTTCTCTTTCCTTTTCTCTTGTTTTCTTATCCTTTTTTTCTGTCCCATTCGGTCGTGTCCAGCAACACATGGAAACTCTGAAAAAAAACTCTTTCCCATTCTTGTATTTTCGGTCTGTGGTGACGACATGAGTGACACTCCCAAGATGGCCTTTTTGGGAATTAGCAGACATGTAAATACAACTACAGTAGACACTGAATGACTGAAGTTCTATTACAAACCCATAAAAATTATAAAATATCTAAATGCAATCCCATTCTTACAAACACACACAACTAGCCCTGACCTTCTTGTTAGCATTACTACGATGACAGTTAAAATCTTTTTAATTACCAGTTCATGCTAAACTAGTCAGACTCAGAACTCACAGATGAGTGAGGGCTAAAAAAAACAAAACAAGTGCTGTTCCCAAGAAATAAGACATATAACAAGATTTTGAGCATCAGAAATGCTGGAAGAATACACAGATCTAAGTTATTTTATCATAATGAGAATTTAAACAGAAGCTAATTTAAAAAGAAAACTAATAACAACTGTGTTTAAGCCGTAAAATCCACATTACTGTTGAATGGGGAAAGAAAGAAGTAGATTTCTGATACCTGGAGAAACCAGCTGAAAATCTTTCAACATAAGCTCTTTTGCAGTCAACGTTAATTTAAAGCTAAATTGATTTCCTTTGTTTTTATATGTAATTTATTATATACAGGCAAAAGACTGGGTGTGAAACACACTTGTTTAAGAATTTTTTGAGACAGATTTATGATGAAAGCTAGAGTGCGTAGGATTTTGCGCTGATCTCTTAATTTTTTCTTAAAGCTAAACCTGTGATTGTGTCAGAACCATAGAGTTGATCAAAATTTTCTTTCAGTAAGTCAAAGTTTGAACTTAATGACATCCTTAATCTTTGAATGATATTTCTAGGTGAAAGAAGGCCTGAACTGAATTTGTTGTTATGGGGAAAATAGTGAAACTTGCTGCCGCATTTTAGGAGAAGAACTCTGAACAAAAATTAAAACAGTTTGAAGTGAATAAATGGAGAAAGATCACATTAAACTTTTCCATAATGTAGATTTCCACAACTTTTACTATTTTGAAAAGTGGATCACTTTTACAGGTTAAAAAAATTATTGGGCACAAAGATCCTAGAGAATCTGCTTAACGCATTTTGAATCTCACTATGTCCTTTAAAATTTTGTTAGAAAATATTCAAGTTCCTCAAATATCTCTTGGCTTCTGAAAGGGGGGGATAAATTATTCTTTTTAAATGTGCTATGCCTTTTATTTTTGTAAAAAAAAAAAAAAAAAAAAAAATTTTCACTCAATATATAATGTGATAAGAAGTCATTTTATGAGTAAAAATTTCTTCATTATGCATCTGTAAAAGTGGTAGCTGCTAATGCTACCTGGCTTCTAAACTGGCCATCACAGTTTATCTCTACTAAACAAGGAACGCTGTACAGTGACGATGCCTTATCTTCAAACACGACACATCTAATAAACTAAACAGCGAGGGCACCAAGAGCAAAACTGGGTGAAAAAATGTATTTACCTAAGAAAGAGCCATTTACTAAACAGTAAATACACTTGAAGATTAGAGTTTCTTCTGCAGAATCCCGCATAAGTCTGATATATGCTGCTATTACATGCAAGTCGGGTAGGGAAAAACATTTAGGGGTGGGGCTTAGAGTTCAACCTAAATTTTTCTCCTCGCTCATAGTTTAAAACTGTGCATGTTCAATTGTAGCTCTTTTTTTCAAAAGGAAAACCTTAAAGGTTAAGAAAAATCATCATAAGCTTATCTTTGATTTAGGACATGTAAAATCTGTGCCAGCATATTTATTATGTAAAATTATTTTAGATTCAGTTGTTGTTCAGTTTAATTTTTGTCAACATGAAATCTCTCACATCACATCTTTCTTGAAAGTATTGTTTTAGTTTGTAATTTTTTTATTCATGAACCTTATTGTGGTGTAGTTTATGTGTCCCAATGATCTTCATAGCTACAACGTCAGGGTGGACCTTTATGTCCCTGGTGAGGTTTCCATAGACCAGTCTGGGAGGAATCACACAAAGCTTAGCTCTGCAGACTCCTAATGACAAATTAGAAGTGACTTTCTTTAAATACTTCACTTATTGACTTGTGTTTAAAATGACCTCCTCAGTGGCAGGAAAAGGCACATTTAAGCCATCTTACAATATCTTACCACCACTCTATTTTTACAATGTGATTGAATTAAATGATGAAAATGTGCCTGCTTACTGCAGATTGAAAAGCTCACTCTGTGGAGATGCATGAAGGGTGTGGAAGCAGGGTGAGGTGGCACTAATAACCGGATGCATAGATTACCCAGAACAACGTGCAACTATGCAAATCAGGTGACTTTCCTTTTCAGGTAAGGAAAGCTTGAAACTGGGCAAATGAAGCAAAACCAACACAAAGATGATGATAAGGATCTATTGTTGAACAAACTAAACCTGGACATAGGCCTATATATGAACTGTGGAGCTAAAAACCATGCAAGGAACAAGTGTAAGAATGAAATGAAGACCAGCTGCAGTGAACAAAAAGGTTTTTGTTTTTTTTTATTTTTTTAGAGGGGGCAGGACTCACAGTGAACATTATAGGCCCTAAAATGCTTATTTCAAAACTTGAACATAATTCCCTTGTCTCACATTTAACTCAATATAATACGTATGTGAGTCTCAGATTATTGCATTGTGCTTTTAAATACATTTCATGCAGTTACTTTGCTTTTATGAAGAAAGCTGGAGATCCATCTGACTATGTGGTAACAAAAAGCCTGTCTCCGCTGCTAAAACAATGGCATCACCTTCTGTATTAATCAGTGATTGCCTCTTTGTGCTTTTGCTTCTGTGCTTTGATTGTGAACCAATACTTTTCTCAAAACAGCCTCCAAACCCACTGATTCCTGTATTTTCTCATTCTCTGCCACCCTTTAAAGAGCATTCTTCTTTTCTGTTATTCATGGTAGCATCACATTTATTAGGTTAGTGACAGATCTGGTCTAAACAACATTAACTCTATTCTTCCTAAATCACATGTGTTAGCTAGTTAGTTAGCTACCTCAACTAAAAGTCTGCTTCTGCAATGACAGAATTTCCATTTTACTGCTAATTGCATGAATGCAGCTACAGAGCAGACCTGCTATTCTGGGATTTTCAGCCGCTAAACAATGCTCCCTGTCATGTTTCAGATCCGTCAATCATTGTCCGGAGATATAATATATTGAGAAAAATTTCAATCAGTACTTTGCTTTATCTGAAACACTGAACCAGAGAAAAGCTCTGAATAGAAATCCCTGCTTCATATGGCAGGTGCAGACTGATTCCTGGCTGTCCCACCACATCCTTATCGCTCATCAAAAGCTCTAAAGTTTCCATGGGATGAGTGAGTGGGAGAGGACAGGTTGAGACAAAGTTGTGGCCAAATAAAACTGAGTGGTTTCCTGTTTCTGTGTGTGTGTTTTCTGGTTCTTTTGGGAAATTTGTTGTTTTTCTTCAACAGTAGACTAATGACAAACACTCCTTCTGAATCTCTTCTTTTGAAACCACGCCTGGATGTGTAGAGAACTGCTTTCCTTGGCTGTTCCTGATGATCGCCACACTTCTTCCACACCTGCACCCGTAGTTTTAGCATATCTCTGAGTAAGTGACGACGCAAAGAGAACGCTGCTTCTACCTAAAGGGAGGGTAGAGGCCTTCTTCCAAGCTCGGACTTCCTCTCAGCACCATGCTAACAGGGACTTCTTACAGAGGTCCCATTGTGTGCAAGGGCCCCATGGATCCCCCCCCCCCCCACCCCCATACATGAAAGCAACATAAGCCAGAGTTTCACCTCAGGAAAAGAAGGACAAATATTTCAGTCTGATTTGACTCTTAAAAAAATAAAGGGTACTCTTGTAAAAGGATAAAACGCTATTTTGAATTGGGGGGCCTTTGTTTTCTTGATGTATGTTCACGTGTGTGTGTGTATATGTGTGTGTATGCTTGTGGTGTTTGAGAGGCTTATGCATGCTGGTGTACAGTGTGGGGTGGGTGCACTCCGAGTGACCAAAAGCAATCTGCTCTGGTCCAATCAGCCTCAGTGCCTACCTTCACACATAGGCGGCAGGGCACTCAGGTCTGCCGGAGCGCACAGACCTACACATACACACACCTAGACACTTGTCACTTTCACACACATAAACACACACCTTTTACACATTTCCCGCACTCACCCTCCCTCTTCAAGGCACCCTGTGCGACCTCTCACCATTGGCCAAATCCCGGAGCCCTCAGCATCTCCATCACGGCTGAAGGGACCATTCCGGAAAGCAGAAGGCAGAGGTAAGCGTTCTTGGAGCTATGTTCCTGCTGGTCAGGAGGCTTTCTTGTGCAAGGAATTAGGCAGGCAGAGGTGCATGACTGGCCCATTCAAAACTACTGCTGTGAGGTTTTAGACAGGAACTGTTGTACTAATTGGTTAGTGGTGCAGATGGATCTTTAGATTGCTTTTGAGAATCTTGCAGGTGTCTAAAAGATAAATACATGTGCTACTTTCTTTTTTTTCTAGTGCTGGTAATTATGTCTGTCTGAAAATGCATTGTGGTAGGACAGGTGTAAATTAACTTTGCACTGTTTAGAATTTCTTATATTGGTTAAATTTGTTGCAACACAACAACTTTCTCCACTGTAGATGAACATTTTGCAGAAACACCTTCTAATTCTAGAAAGTATGAGAATAAATCTGTATTATGTATTTATTCTTAAAATCGATCGTATGCTCAGGGGATTTATCGCACTGTTGAGTTGCCTGTTCTGTTCGAGGTTTGTAAAGCTTTTATTCTGGTGCAAATGTACCCAGCTGCCCTGCAACCTGCAGCAAAGGGGACATCATCTAGTTTGTTTGTGGTTTTTGAGGGGCAAAAGGGGGATTCACTGGTCATCAGGAATGTCCAGCATGAAGCCAAATATAACAAGGAGGTAGTCATTTTCCACACACTGTATTCTGTGATGACCTGCATAACAGCGCAGCTCTGTCCTGTCCCTCTTTCAGTAGCTCTGCTGGATGCCTCACTATGGAAAGTCTATTTCAGCTGCAATCTTCCTAACATGGTGGACCAAGTTCACCTTGAAGAGAAGGAAGGGGGTGGTTTGAAGAAGAACTTCAGGCCCCCCCCCCCCCCCCCAACCACATTTTATATCAACAGGAATACATTCATGGCTAAAAAAAAATGTTTTTTTCCAAAAAAAATTGTTTTCTTTTTGTTTTATATCTGTCCTTTTCCCAAAATAGCTGCTGGGGTTTCTTCATTTTTTCTCTCTGAAAGATAGGTGTGTTAAGACAGAGTGTGCATCTGTGAGAGGATTGCTACTTTCCAAGAGTGTGTGTGTATACATGTGTGTATTTGAGCGGCGTCACTGCTGAATGAAGCTTTTCCTTGCAGCAGCAACTTGCTGCCATCCTGTCCACAAACCTCGGTGGAATTTGGAGTTTGAGTGCTGAGACAGGCAGTGACCTGGTCTCATAAAGGCCCTCTGTAAAGGGCGAGTGGTTGGGTTAGCTTAATACCGTCTCTCTCTTTCTCACTTACTTGAGCTTTCCTTCCCCGTCTTTTCCTCTCTTTCTCCATCTAACCCTGAGGGCCAACATCTTGTCTGCGTCTCCCTTTCTGTCAAGCTCTTCTTTTCTTCTTCTCCCTTGCTCTCCGTTTCTCTGCCCTGGCCTGGAGGACTCCTTTTAAACTCTTCTGCCTTTTCTTTGGACTTGACATATATTATCTGAGGCAGGCTGCAACATGACCACAACTGCTATTAGTGTGTGTTAAATACTGGCACACTGCTGATGAATCCCTTAGGCCCAGTGTCTGTTGACAACAACCTAATTAAGCAACAGGTAACTTCATGGTAATGTCCATGCTGCTTCTCACTGTAAGATAAAACTTGTGAACGTAACTTGCGAGGCTTGTTCTACAGAGAAAAGTAACAAGATTATTAACAGCTGCTATCTGGGGCAGGGCAACACAAAGTAGCTCAGCGCATGAAAATCAAGCATACTAGTTTAAACTCAAGCAAGCATTGTTGTCTGGGGCTTTTTTTTTTTTGTTTTTTGCCAAGACTTTGGTTCTGTGTTGTTGCCAACAACAAAGCTTCTGATAAAAAAAAACACAGGAATTCGAATGCTGCTTTAATCAGTCCAGCTACAACAAACATGCAACACCATGAAAGCTTTGTTTCTTTTAATTTGTGTTCCATGGGGATGAGCCCAAAACCACTGCTGCTTTCATAAGAAAGTTTCTTCATGTATGTTAACTCATTTGCATAACTTTAACCTAAAACTGAAACCTCATTTTTTTGCATACCTCTACATTAAGTGAAAATGAGACAACAGTCAGACACAAAATTAATTCAAGAACCTTTGCATAAAGTGTTTATGACTCCAGTTTCACATCCCTCTGCCTCTTCTAGGATATTTTTTTCTTTTTAAACCAATGAAATCTGGAAAATTTTGTGAAAATTCCATAAAAACCCATGAGAGTGTATATTATTTGGCCAAAGTAAATTCTTAGACAAGAACTAAGTCATTGTCATTCCTAACACATCACTAAGACTTGGTCAGGATCTGCAAGCGTTGTTTCTGGAAGCTTAATGTTAAGGTTGGCCCAAAAGCCTTCGCTTTGGATGTACAAGGTTTCTCAATAAGTGTTGTCAGAATCATATGGAAATATCTAACTATGATGTTTCCTGAACTTTGGCCAAGTTCTTTTCTACTGAAATGATACAGGAGTAGATAGAAGAAAGTCTGGATCAAGAGGTGAAAAACAGCAGTCTTGTGGGTGAACTTGAATATGGGTCCCTTCCTCAGAGGTTGGATTTCTACCTACCCAGTCCCACTCAAACTCCCAATATGATTTTTTGTACCTATTGTTTAGTCAGCATAGTTTGCCACCACAAAAGAATTATTTCATGACAGAAATGAATGCCTTTTGAATGATAGTTGACTGAAATCAGGGTCATTGGGGGTATTTCATTTTAACGGATGTCCAGTACTTCATATAAATCCATCATTTTATGCCATACAGAGAGTGGTTAAAAGTATGTGCCCCTAATGATGGCATTTTCCTAGTCTAAGTAATTACATTGTTTACACCTGATCAAACAGCAAAGATAGAAAAAGAAAAATACAATAAAGAATTGAGACAACATAAAAAATCTCCAGCAAGATCATCATGCAACTAACATACAGCTCGATCACTTTCCCTTTCAGGCTTTGAAAGTGGAAATTGGCTTTTTGTGGCTTTAATTGAAAAGATGGACAAGATATTTGACTTATTTTGGTGATCTCAAGACTCTATGCATTATTCCAGTATATCATGTACTACAACCACCTAGTCACATTACGAGAACTTGCATTTATTAGTGTTGTTCAACCTGTCGGATTATCGCTCACATACTGCAGAAGGGCATTGCTCCATGTTTGAGTAGCAAACATCTGGCTATAGCAAATCAAGAGACCTTCGTATCTGATCCCACTGTGCCTTGGTACCTTGGTAATGAGTTCAGTGACCTCACAGGACCATTGACTGTTTATAAAAAGACTAAAGTCATCTGAAGATGGTCTGTGTGGCTACAGATGGGTAATTCTGCCAATATTAAAGGCTTTTTCTAAAGAAAAGCAGCCCCTCTTGAGTACTAAAGACCTAATAAAACTGTACTGTCTTGAGTCAGCTGACTTAAGTTTGCTTTTTTAAGTTGATTATATATTTGGTTGCATCACACAAATGACAGTGGAAGTTCAAAGGCTTTGATGAAAATCTTTTGTTTAATTTACAACTGTCTGTTTTTTTGTCAAGGGGGACTATGAGGATGTTTGTGCAGCTCATATTCGGACTCTTCGTCCTCAAAGCGGCAGTGGCCAGCCCCAGATTTTCCCGACAAGTGGACTTAGACACGTATGACAGCACTAACTATGATCTGGAGATTGAGGAGACTGGGGATAATGAATATGACTATGACGATGAATTGACAACTGATGATTCTCAGGTAGGAACATGTATGAGTGTGTGCAAAAGAAAATGTTTGCCAAAAAGCACAACTATTGGTCATACAAATCAATTATTTGCTTTTATGTCCACAACATTGTTTTATTATTGTGGTAGTCAAAGTCATAAATAAATGCCATATATAATTTTTGACATTTAGCGTGTTAAATTGCTTTGTTGTAACCACAAAAACTGTTGCTATACTGCATTTTCATAAACTAAATTAAGTTTTTGAGTTAAGTTATGGTCACATTGTATGTAGCAGACTATAACATCAGAAATATATACAATCTACATAAGCTCCCAGTTTCCACAAGAAAAAAAAAAAAACATGGGTACAGGGATCCTGCTGATGACAGCAGGAAAGGACAACTTGGAAGCAAGAAAAATGTTTCTTCAGCTTTTTGTACTATTGTGTCCAAAATATTTGAGCTTTATACCTTTGCCAGGCACCATAATAATTTCCATAACTGAGAATCCTGCATGCACCTGGAGCAGTTTAAGCTGTAAAAATCAATCAATACTGAGGCTGCTTGACAGATTCATTTTTCTTTCCATCTAAAATGAAGGAATTTTTTATATGTTGTTGTTTATTCATTTGGAGTTTGTTTTAATCCAGCTAATAGCATTGTTTGAGCTTATTATTTCACCAGATGTGAGAAGTGAATATCAGTGATCTGGCTTCTAGGAAAGCTGTTGTGTGGGTTTTTCTGCATATCACCGTGCATTTGTCACTGCCATCATGTTCCCAGAAAGAATATTCATCTTTAATTGTAAGGAAATCACAAGCATAACAGCGCAATCTGGGATTTGTTCTATTATCATTATTAACATGATGTGTTTGGCAGATTTTAAAAGATGAGTAAGGAAGGCTTCTTACTTGACAAATGGATAAAAGCAGGGCCCCTTTAAATGAGATGCAAGTTGACTTTGATATGTCAAACCTGTATGGTTAACTGGGGTTGACTGGCTCTAACCAAATTTCCCATTATCCGACAAGGAAATTCAAGCAACGCATGGTCAAGATGGCAAAAAACCTGCATATGCTTTACAGCTGGCTTCCTCACAGTCAGCGATTTAAGTTAGACCTGATGTGGACCGCAATGACTCCATGGTTCATACCTAAGGTCTGTACCACAGACGCAGCAATAGCTTAGATCATGATCTCTTCCTGCTAAATTCAAGTCACAATAACCAAACAGAGACCTGTTACAATGACCCCTGTTGTCAATATGACTCAGCACTGAATTGTAGGATGAAAGGTTGCACATGAAATTGATCAATATGGAAAAGTTGTGCTGCAAGGGGAATGACTTTTATGGTTTAGCAAGACTGGAAATGGCATATAAGATTTTGTGGGAGTGTTTTATGCCTCTACACACCAGAATCTTTTCCATCCTTTTAACCAAATAAACAAAGTTCTGAGTCATAATTGCAGTGTTGACAACTAGCATCTTGCCAAAATCTGTTATTTAGCTTTGTTGACAAGGTGAATAAGCAGGAGAATAGAGAAAGAAAATAGGATTAAACAGATATTCTATCGTTTTTCTTCATTTTTCCATACACGCCTGCAGACAATCTCAAGGGAGAAATGAAGCGATGATGAGCTCCAAGCCTCTGGAATGCTGAGTCTTTGCTTTTTGTGTGCAGCTCTCATTTGGCGTTCCTCTTCTCCCTTTTTGGGGCTTGTCTCTTTTGAAAGAAATAAATGCTCATCTACATTGTTATCCAAGCGAATCATCCCCAGTCTACTGCTTTCTAATACTTTAATCACCATATTTGGATTCTTCTGGCCCTTTATCTCAATGAGGATGTTCAGTTAGTCTCTTACAGTTTTACACTCATCAGCAGATTTAGCTGTCTTTTACAGAGAATTTCTTACATTACCAACATACACTCACCGGCCACTTTATTAGGTACACCTGCCCAACTGCTCATTAACACTTAATTTCCAATCAGCCAATCACA
>JBAMHX010000026.1:17850486-17872900 GCA_037177515.1 Pseudomugil tenellus
TATATACTTCTGTGAAATCGACTGAATCAATTTCTCATGTTGTTGTGCAAATTGAATAGACAATAAGTGGAAATTATAGGCAATTTCTAGACACACCCAATAAAGAAGTGGTTCTGCAGGTGGTGACCACAGACAACTTTGCAGTTCCAATGCTTATTGGCTCATGTCGTGGTCGCTTTCAAATGCTGGCCTTGCTTTTGCTCTGGTGGTAGCATGAAACGGAATCTGAAATCCCACACAAGTGACTCCGGTAGTTTAGCGCATTCCAGGATGGCACATCAATACGACATGTGGCAAGAAGATTTGGGATGGTATTTCTGTGGCCCTCCATGTGCTCGCCAGAGGTAGCCTGGCTGCCATTTGGTATCCAGATGAGATCCTCAGACCCCTTGTGAGAACATATGCTGGTGCGGTTGGCCCTAGGTTCCTCCTAACCCAAGACAATGCTGGACCTCATGTGGTTGGACTGTGTCAGCAGTTCCTGCAACATGAAGGCAATAATGTTCTGGACTCGCCCGCTCGTTCCTCAGACCTGAATCTAATTGAGCACATCTGAGACATCATGTCTCGCTCCATCCACCAGCACCTAGTTGCACCACAGACTGTCCAGGAGTTGGCGGATGCTTTAGTCCAGGTCTGGGAGGAGATCCCTCAGGAGAACATCTTCTGCCTCATCAGGAGCCCAGGCATTGTAGGGAGGTCATACAGGCACATGGAGGCTGCACACTACTGATCCTCATTTTGACTTGTTTAAAGGACATTACATCAAAGTTGGATCAGCCTGTAGTGTATTTTTCCACTTTAATTTTGAGCATAATTCCTAATCCAGGCCTTTATGGGTTGATACATTTGATTTTCATTGATCATTTTTATTTGATTTTGTTGTCAGCACATTCAGCTATGGAAAGAACAAAGTATTTAATACAAATATTTCATTTATTCAGAAGTACAACGTGTTACTTTAGTGTTCCTTTCTCTTGATTGGCTTTTTAACACTAAAATCATAACTCACTTAAAGATAAAGTTACAAAAGCTTTGCAATGTTTTAGGATTATGATATAGAATTAGAATATATATATATATATATATATATATATATATATATATATATGTATATGTTTGCTTTTGGGAAAAGGGGAAATGAAGGCGAGCACTGCCGTGAACTAACTTTTCAAAGGCTCACCTTGTTATATCACAAACTGTATCCCAGTCAGGCTTTAGAATATGACGCTCTGCTCTGAATTTCTCTTCTTCATTGCTGCAATTATTTAGTCATATTTCTTCACACATAAACATCCACTGTCTTTCTCCACCGCATACTTCTGTTGTGAACCCTCTTGCCTTATTGACAGCACATTACTCTGGTTGAAGTCTGTTAGAAAGACTAAGATATGGATCTTTGCAGCTACCATGTGTGTCTTGGTTCCACAAGGACCATTCCTCTTTTGGAGGGTTGATTCATCCAGAGTGCCAGGTACTACCTGTGGCCGTATGTAGAAGCCCTCCAGTGGAAGATAGCAGAATTGCAACTTCTAACAAATAATCTATTTCCCAACATCCACACTAACCTTTCTTTGATGCTCAGTTTATAACTCAGAGACAGATAAAGTAGATCGTTCTTCTAAATCTAAAGAAATCTAGAGTTAAAAGGATTTTACTCCAACCACAGCAAGACCAACACAAATGTGAGGGTGCAACTGGTTGCTATGGAAGCAGACATGTTTTCCATATAAATAAATACGTTAAAGATATACTTATGAATAGCTGTAAATGTTTATGCCTACTATCTGTGATTATAAGCAGTGTTTTAGAAACTTTGGTGATCATTAAAACTGAGCTTTGCTCTCATTCCTATGTCAATGCTTCAGTCTGTGACAGTGTGCTGCCATCTAGCGGTACAACACAGAACTCCAGTCTGGGACTGTCTAATACTTCTGGAGGAAAGACATTTAAAAATATACTTTCACAAAAACAGGGGTTTTGTTGCTAATTGCTGTTGTTGTTAATCTATGCTTATGTTGTGGGACATTAATTGTCATTAAAAAGTACAAAGACAAAGCTGTTTGAGAGTAACATGCACTGTAAAAGCAAACCACCACAGAAATGTTAGTGTCCTACAGTACAAAGACCTGATCTCATGCCTTTAGGTATATGTGAAGTGCAGGTAAATTCTGCAGCTGTAAATTGGGATATATTTAAATCTCGCACAAGACATTTTAATCTAAAAGCTAACAAAACAAAATAAGTTCAGAAAGTACTGCAGTACCATGATTTACTGTAATGTTTGGATATGTATTTTATTGCTTCCTCAACACTGACCACAGATGTTAACCTTTTAACACCAGATCCATTAAAAAAATACCCCCCAGCCAGACTATTATTCATCCAGCTGTGAAAAGGTGAAGAAAGCAGAAAGCATTTTTGCTTAAAATGAAATAAATGCCATATTAAAACTAGAACCCCTCCATGCACCACATCTGCAACAGCTGTACCGGCTAGCTGTTAAACATAGCATTAACAAAAAATATTTCTGTACACATTCAAGGCTATGTGCCACCTCCTCTCATCCCCTTTTTGGACATTAATGTTCTTCAGTAATTAATTATTGTAAATAATTATGTTTAAAGGTTTTATGTCACGCTAACATATATGTAAAGTCACTTTTTTAAAAGTTGAATGTAAGAAAATTCAAGTTGTAAATATTCTTAATTGAATCATCACTTAAGGTGTGATTTAGCCAAAAAAACAAACAAGTAAAAAGTCTGTCTCACATGTCCCGGCAGTATTTTACATCTGTCTCAATGCATCATAAATCTCTGACTTACTGCTGCTGTGTTTTTCTCAGACAGAAACTGAAAACAATCTCGAACCTGAGGAGTCACCTGAGGAGGTACAAGTGGAAGATTGGGAGGTAGAGGAGGAGCAGGAGGAAGGAGAAGAAGAGCAGCCCCTAAAACCCCAGATGGTTCCCCAAGGTTCTGGAGGGTCCGGTGTTCTTATGGGCCCAGACACACAGAAAGGTCTGAAACACCACACAAAAGCAAATCTACTCTCCCCAAAATTAAGATATATTTAATAAATCAGTGCGCTCAGTTTGAGGTCCGTGCACTGCCTTTAGCTTGTGAAGTTGTGAAAACAGCTTGACTCAAAATGGCCTCTCGTAAGCCCTTCACCTGCTTCATTTACAATCACCTTTTCCATGTGCACGTCATCCATTTAACCCGGTTAAATGTGTTGTTCATTGTGTTTGTTTGTCATCCAGTGTTTAACCGAACCATCAACTGATCTATTTCTATCTCACGTGTTTATTAATACCTAATCTTGTCTCTAACAAGAGGTGGAGCTGCGTCTGACCCCCATTCATATTCTTCATGTCTCCGGGGATTTTGAGGGCTCCGTAGGCTCTGGAACCTCAGGAGCTTCTGGGGCCTCGGGTTCTGGAGGCCCAGAGGACCCACTGGTGTCCGGTGCCTCTGGGGAATCTGGTGACATCATCTTTGTTTCTGGATCTTTAGATGAGATAGTCAGCTCACCTGGATCTGGGGAGCTCTTCCTATCAGGGGATCTGTTGATATCCGGGGATTTTTCAGGGTCAGGGGAAATTATGGGATCGGTTACTTCTGGAGTCTCTGGGGACATTGCCTCAGGCTCGGGAATTGACATTGAGGTCCCCCTGGTTTCTGGAGGCTCCGGGGACCAGTCTGGTTCTGGCTTCTCAGGAGATCTTTTGATCTCAGGGGCATCTGGAAGCTCTGGGGCTTCTGGGGAGTCCGGGGACTCAGAGATCATTATTTTATCTGGAGGTCAGTATCTTCACAGAGCTGTTGGGAAAGCTTGTTGCTGCTTTGTTCATGTTATTAATTATGTGATTATTATTAATGATCAGTCTGAAATGCCATTTAACTGCTTTCTTTTTAATGTGGTTAAATGTTGAGCTTAATTATTTGTGCTAAAAATCATTTGTCCATAATCCTGTGTTTCTAACATTCTTTCTCATCTAAAATGTTTTATTGACCAATTAATGGGTTGACTGATTTTCCCTTTTAATCTTCACCATCTAACCCCAAACTTGCCTCTAACAAGAGGAGGAGACACCCCTCATTCCTGAAACTATCCCTCAAGAGGCATCAGGTGCTTCTGGGGAGGTTTCAGGAACTTCAGGAACCTCAGGGGCCTCAGGAGATATTGAAGCCTCTGGAGATGTAGATGTATCTGCCTCTGGGGAGACCTCTGTGACAGTTACCCCTGAATCTGAAAAAGGTCAGTATCTGATCTAGACGTGTTTGAAACACATTAAAAGCCAGGTCAGCAGCAGGTCTCACCTTTTACACTGAAGAAAACATTAAAGATCAGGGGCCTCGTTTATAAAGCTTTGTGCAGAATCTCTCCTAAAATTGTACCTAAAAACCCAAAACTTTGTTTACGTACCGCTTCACTCAACTTCTCTTTCTAAATCACACCTTTCTGAAAAGTTTACGGTAGTGAATTTGGTTCACATTCCCTCCTCTACTCACCCACTTTCTACCATACACTGTTAATTCCAAGTAGCTCATAAATATTTTAGCATATGAGTTAGAAAGTTTCTGTTGCATTTTGCATTGAATTGTAACAACTGAAGGGATGTATAAACTCACTTTTCCCAGAATGAACTTGCTGAGCTTGTTTGTGAGGTGGAGACACATAAAGACATCTCTTTTGAGGGTCATAGTAGTGGCATAACAAAAAAAAAGGAAGGCTGCGGCGGTAAATGGTGTCAGTGTGATGGAGAGGTCTGTGCCAGAAATAAGAAAAAGCGTTGGGATCTCAAGGCGGAGGCGGATGGCTCTCTCCACAACAGAGTGTATACAAGCATGGACCTCATTGACGTGTAACTTCGTTGCACTCTGGGGGTTGGCAAATGCCATCAGGAGCCATTAGGAGCCTCATGGGGTAGCCACTGCTACTAGCAAGTTAGCAAAATTACAGATCACAGTTGAACTGCTACAATGTGTCTTTTTCTACCATAGATCCAGTCATAACGCACATTTCTCCACACTGCTGTGCATCAGGATGAATAAATCAACCCAGGGCACCGTGCAGCAACATTTTTAGAACAAGGTCTAAGTCACAAATAACTTGCACATTAATTGATGCGCTGTAATTCGGTTCACACAGACAAACTCGTTCTCACTGGGATGGCAGGGTTCTGGCGGGTCGGTCAGTCTAACGCAGGACCCAGATCAGTACGTAGATGTAGGAGAAGCTCTTGGAAATCTAAATCTACTTATCACACACCACCATGGGCCAGTGAATATTTATGTTCCATAATCCAAGCTTCCACGTTTTTAATTATAGGGATACAAAAATCTAAAAGAAATGAAACACGGACGGGTTGAATGTGGGTTGAATTCATCATCTGATCAGCTGTGATTCCAGTAATCTCTTGCACAATTTTCAGGCCTGTTTTGTGCGGAAGCAAGCTTTATACATGAGGCCCCAGCTCATTTACACACAGTTCAATCGTTGTCCACCATTTTTCGCCTACATTTGTTATAAACACAACTCCCTTTATGGAAGAAAAAGGGAAATCTCAAAACATAAGATTTACTTAGAGGGATGAAGATTTTGCAAAGACTGGAAATCAAAGTTGCATCAATGTACAAACTAGTCTAGAGAAGTGATTTTTGTCACAGTTAACACACAGGGGTCAAAATCACTGTGAATTAAAGAATTAAGGAGCTTTTCTAAATAAGTTCTTTTAGTTTTCATGAACAATATGTCATTTAATTGGTTCCACGCAACCATTTGAGCTCTGATCTGGATCTGTTGCACAACCAGAGCTGAACTACTCATATATATATTTAATTATGTAGATATTTAATGTTATCAACTAACAATGTTAAAAATAAGCCTATTTTTGATATTAGAGATGCTTTAGATGATATTTATAATATGAAAAAAGTATTTTTCTGCAATAATGAAATACTGATTTTACACATTCAGGTTTTTTTTTTATTTCATTGAGGCTTTTTTATTGCTTTTTTTCTTCCTGTTTTCCCCTTAAATTTTCTTTTATCATCCAGAATAATTGAGTCATACTGCTGATGCCCCCCCATGCACCAACTATATCTTTGCTCCCACTGGTGTAAGTTCATTAAAGTCAGACATTGGATTTTCATTTCCTTTCTCAAGATTGTTTATAGAAAAAGGACTCATGTAAATAAAATGGCCAGAAAACAGATCAAGTGGGAGATGTTAGCTCTGAAATGCCTGGTTGGTTTAATGGCATAAAAATAGCATAAAACTAACAAACTGAGGTTTTATTATAAAACAAATGGCATTCATTGCAAAAGCTGTCGTTAACATTCAAATTATTATTATTCTAAAACCCACTCGTTTCATTGTGTTTTTTGTTCTAACAATCATGTCTTTACGTTTTGTGTCATTAATAACACAAACCTGCAAATTCTCAGTTAACGCTGCTTAAGATTTCCTGCTGCTGCAATCAGTGAGCTACTGATTGCCAGATGTCCTGTCCCGTGTCCATGCTGGTCTAACATGTTGCTTTAACACCTAATCTTGTCTCTAACAAGAGGAGGAGCTGTTTCCAACCACACCAGAAACCTCTCAGGAGGGGGCTGGCAGTGAGGAAGAGATTGAGATCTCTGGTTTGCCAGAGCCTGAACAACCAGAGAAGCCTGATGAGACTGAGGCTGACAGAAAAGGTCAGTGTGTGATGTGAAATCTCAGTTCTCTTTGGAAAGCCTCACAGCCTGGATCCTGACTTCGATTTGTGGTTTTTAGTACTTATAACAAACATCACACATTATGGTTTTTGTTTTCTTTAATCCTTCCAACTTTATTCCGCTTCTTTCTCTTATCGGTGTGCTCCAGGTATGCCCACTTGCTTGCTGTGCACATGCCTCGGTGGTTCAGTCTACTGTGACGACTTGAAGCTGGACAGTGTACCACCTCTGCCCAAAGACACCACTCACTTCTACGCTCGCTACAACAAAATCACCAAGATCAACAAGTCCGACTTTGCCTTCATGAGTATGTTTTCCTGTTTGTATAAAACCTAAATCAAGACCACGCAAGGCAGATCAGATTTGGGGTGAGCCTTCATCACTCACATCAGCATCTCAGAGTGTTCTCTTGCCTCCCAGACAAGCTGAAGAGGATCGACTTGACTGCCAACGAGATAAGATCCATCGAGGATAGAGCTTTCATGGGTCTACCAGAGCTGGAGGAGCTGGTGTTGCGAGAAAATTACATCTCTCAGCTGCCATCTCTTCCAGAAACCATGACCTTGATTGATGCCAGCCACAATAACATTGCCTCAAAGGGTATTCATAAAGAAGCGTTCAAAGTACGTATATCATCTTACTGATCTTGATCTGTTATGGTATTAACTATAGTTAAATATGCCTGACTTAATGGAACAGAAGTTTGGATGAAAATGCTGCTGAATTCAGCAAAACACAAACTTCCACCTGGTATTCCCCAAAATGAATATGTTTATGTTCCTCTATTCTACAGGATATGACTGGCCTGCTGTACCTGTACCTCACAGACAACAACATTGATTACATCCCAGTGCCTCTACCAGACAGTCTGCGGTCTCTACACCTACAGGTATGTCTACGTTATGTCCATCCAGACCTCCTGTTGGTGGGTTCTCCATTCTAACATATCTTCTTTATGAAATGATGTGTAAATGAAAAAGGATGTGGTAATGGGCACTCCAACAACAGACGCCTTTTAACCCTAACCCTGTACTTCTGTCATACGGAAGTTGAAACATTCATTTCTAAACTGAAAGTCAAAGTGGAAACATAAATGGTTCTTCCAGCTCCTCCTAGTGCTTCTGATAAGGTTTGCAAGCATGAATAAGGATCAGCTAGTAAATTTTGAATCAGTCTTTTTCTTAATTGCATTTTGCAGGTAAAACCCTTTAAACCAATTTTAGACAGATTTTATTAATGCTCCTGTTCGTTTGATCAAATTTAGTTCTTTATGTGGCATTTGTGATGCAGATTTTACTAGATGTTAAAGAGTGCATGAATTAAAATTGTTGCATAAAAATCATTTTGAGATTGTGCTAAACTAACCCATAGCATATTTACTCATATTTACATAAAATATCTGCTAATAAAGCTGAATATACCTTTAATTTACTGAAATCCATTTAAAAAGAGCTCAACATAATACTGTTAAAATGAAAACTTTACGCCTTCGTTTTATTTTCTTTAATCCTATATTTCTAAATTGCATTGACCCCCCCACCCTTTTTCAGCGTAACAACATTCAAATGATGCACGAGGACACGTTCTGCAACCTGAATGATTTCAACTACATCAGGAACGCGCTGGAAGACATCCGTTTGGACGGCAACCCCATCAACCTCAGTAGGACCCCGCAGGCTTACATCTGCCTGCCACGTATACCAATCGGGGATCTCATATAACCACACTTGGGCCGATACTCTTGCACACAAATACAACCACATGCACACATATTTGTACATACTGACACAGATTCACAGCATATTCATCACTCAAAGCAAACCATCATTTCAGTGGCGTGTTCCCTGTGAGCCGTCATACACATTGCCGAAAAAAGTGCAAAACTCTGTGGAAAATTTACATTTCAGATCACCCACATCCGCCATATGTACTGCTCTACCCTCATTCAGATCTACACACCAGGAGCACAGCAACACATGAAACATATGATAATAACCCAAATGCACACTCTCACACATGCAGATCCACACACAGACACGTGAACTTTGTCAAAAGCCAAACTGTTCCGCAACTTGATTAAGAATGAAAACATCAGTTTATTAAATATCCTCAAAGGACATGTATGTTTCTGTTACGTGTCTTCCCAACCAATATATTGTTTAAATATGTTTGTTTTGTAAAAATAAAAAAATAAATATTAAGATAAATGACTAATGAACACTTTTGGTGATGTATGTTATAAATACAGGCATACACGTATTGAAGCTGGAGCTTAATGAGAGGAAATTTGAATACCCAATGCAATAAAAACACATTTTAACGCAATCATTGGTTGTAAAGTCTGTACTGTAATATAAAAATATATATACTGAGATTCTTTCCTCTATTTTTTTTTTTTTTTACATGAACTGCAATAATAGGTATATTACTTTAAAAAGTGGTTTTAACCACGCACCATAGTCACCATGGACTTTGATGTGTAGTCGATCAATTAAAGACCATTGTTTGATTTGGGAGGAGGGAGGGGATTGGTAATGATTGTGTAAGGGGGTTATGAATATTGCTAAATAGCTTGCTGTTGTGTGCTCTGTATGGAATAACCACAAGTGAATAAAGTCGTTTTGAAGACCTCTCCGATCTGGGAGTCACTCAACGTTTTTATTGACAGCTTAAAGGCGGCAGATTTCGGTTCTGTGACTATGTGTCACTTAGAAGCTTATCAGAGTTGTGTTTCCAGTCAATCTGCAAAACATGATGAAGGCGAGGATGATTACTGGGTCAAAAAGATCATGCAGAGGCTTCAGCTGTAATCCCTGAACATGGAGTGTCTGGCATATTATGGTTCCACCCCAACCGCTAAGTGCGCCAACGGATATCCTTCATGTGAGCGTGATAACTTGAAAAATGTTTAGAATTTGATATTGATACTCAGTTTACCTGTTTAGGTACCCAAGAGGACAACCTGTATCGAATTTCACAATTATTGGATCTATGGTTTCCCCACCAGGTAGTGCTTTACGCATGAAAGTGGATAGTTTTGGCTAAATCTTTGGAACTATTTGTCTCATTGATGTCAAATCAAGTGCAAATAAAAGGTCATGACCTCAGGACACATCCTGTCCTGATGCCATATCGGGCTGGTTCAAAGTTTCTACACCAGGTGGAGCTTTGTGCGCTTTGTATTATTGTATTGTAACGTATTGGGGAATATGATGATCAGGGCGTTTGGGGGTATATCCGTCACCTCCGACAGCATAGGTTTTGTTTTATAGGGATCTGCAGTTGATTAGTAAAGGACGTATTGGAAATATATTTTCTTTTAACAGTTAGATAGTTTTCAGGACAATTCTAAATATCCATCCATCCATTTTCTACCGCTTATTCCCGAACGGTGTCGCGGGGGGAGCCAATCCCAGCAGACAATGGGCGAGAGGTGGTGTACACCCTGGACAGGTCGCCAGTCAACAACCACGCACACACACACTCACTCCAAAGTGCAATTTAGATTCTCCAAACAGCCTATCCCCAAGGTGCTTGTCTCTGGACCATGAGAGGAACCCGGAGAACCTGGTGAGAACCCCACGCTAACACGAGGAGAACATGCAAACTCCACATAGATAGGCCACCACCCGAGCTGGGGATCGAACCGGCAAAACCCATCTGGTGTAGCAAGTCCACTAATGGACTAATGAAGTTTCGTATGTTCAATAAACACGTTTTTAGCAACTTTGAATTAATGTCTTGACTTTCTGTCTCTGAACTGCATGCACCTTGTGAATATAAGAAATATCCCATGTTTTTGGTACCATTAAGAAAGTTGGAAGGTGAATTTCTCCATGTGCATAAGCTGAGAGCCACTTTTCCACTAGTGGAAAGTGTGCACTTCATGTGTATGGCAAGTGTTGCTGTAAAGTGTCCACATGTGACCCTGCTTTTTATAAATAGACACAGCAGTAAGGCTGCAAGGGATTCAGACACTGGCTGATGTTTCAGCCTACTGATCAGTGTCGTGAAACAACTGAGTACATCACAGGTGAAGGTAGAACGAAGGTACTTCATTAGTTAACCAGTTGACTGCATCCAACTCCAGGAAGCAAACCTGTGTCAGTACGTAGATTGTACCAGTGTGCACACTTAGTGACCGAGGTGCAACAACAACCTTTATGCTCTGCAATTCTATGAGCAGCTCTTTTTCTCCATCTAGCAGCTGTTCAGGCCATCACATATACTGCATGCAGACATTTTATATTTAAATTCAGTGTAGAAAACTTTATTGCAAACTCGTATGCTGTGAATGAAAGTACGACATGTCCAACACTGGACACCAGTTTGAATGTTAGAAGAAATATTGGTCACTAAATCGATGCACGCGCATTGCGCACGCGACTGGAAAAGATCATTTTGAAAACATGTCAAAGTGTAACCAACATGAAACTGGACAAACTTACTGGACTTACAGCTGATGGAGCAGCCACTATGTACAGTGTAAAGGTGGACCAGTAGGAAGGATGGGAGTAAAGATGCAGGAAGATAACTACTGGTGAGTTCCCATCAGATCCCTGCATCATACACCAGTTCAGCACTATGTAGAAACATGTAATGAGCTCTATAACGCAAACTCTAAACTTCATCACAACTAAAAGTTGTCTCCTGTAGGCAGGAGATTGATTCAGTTTGTCAACAATCCTCATCATACAGAGGAGCGTTGTGGGAAAAGTTCTCAAAGTTTTTATGCTCAGTGTCAGTCTGTGGACAGAAAATGGATATAAATAAGAGAGTTTTACAGGGCTGGTTTATAAGCACTGGTTTATATTGGGAACGCTGTCACATACAAGCAGAAGAAATAGTTTAATACATTTGTTTTGCATGTTTTTACCTTGTGTTTAAAAGAGTTTTCCACTACCTGCCTCATCTTGCAGAAGTTTAATATTATGTACTGTAGACCGTTACATCTGGTCTTTTGAGGATAACCCATGCTGATGTGGCCCTCAGTGAATATAAGTAGTAGATGCTCCAGGGTCATTCTATGTCAACTCAAACAGCGTTTGGCGGTTTTAGGTTTGGACTTTAGATTTTGATAGTACGTCAGTTTAAAGAACTAAAGTTGGTTCCCTGGTACTGGGGTGTTTGTGGTTCTTTAGCTGCTAAGGATAGATGCAATTGAATGCGAAAGGATGGTATATCACTTAATCTAAGCAATTTGTCCCCCTCACTTCTAAAATAAGGGCTACGCCCCTGTAACCAGGCATCCGGCTGGAGGTTGCATATGCTTGACCAACAGAGTCAATCAATCAATAGATTGATTAATTTCCAGGTTTCACTATTAAAGGAAAACCAAACACAAACTTGAATTTAAACAAATCATGAACTATTTTCGTTTGCTGGTTCATATTTACTGAAATACTCAAGTCCATAAAGAATCAATGAGCTACAGCAGCTATGATCTGTTAACATAACAGAAATGACAGGTTGTTCCGCAACAATATGTATTTTTTACCCATTTAAACACATGAACTATTTAACTGAAGATATCAGCTGAACGCTGGTTTGACAGTAACTAACTGTTAATCACTAATGCTTAAAACATTTTCATTTGTCCGGTCTGGTTTTATGATGGGGACCAAAGAGCTGATGTTCTGCAGGACATTTGCCTTTTAATGGAGGCGTTTCCTCTTTACTGATGTCTGTAGCTACTTTTAAAGGAAGGAAAACGAAAGTAACTTACTTTATTGACAGGATACACGATGGCTTCTGTTGATCGTGAGTAGCCTTAAAGCATATGTCCATACTTATATCAGAGGGTTTAGTTTATTTAATCTATTTGTTTTTTCTTTCACAACCTCGCGCGCAACCTTTTCTCTCTTTTTATCTTTATGTCTCTTCGGGATTATTTTAGAGAACATATCGAAAAAAGGAAATTGTCCCGATGCCATGTCTGAGTTTTATTGGGCAGGTTCCAGATTTATTTTTAGCAATGAACATTGCGGATTGACAGATTCAGTTTCGTTTCTTGTATAACTTTATTACATTAAATCCTACAGTATTTTATAATTGTTATCAAAGGCTGTACATTGATCGCACCAATTTGTTTATTTTTTCATGTTTTCTTAATCAGTTTCTGTTTAAACATAAGTATGACAGACAGTATGGATCAACTATAGCCAGCATAAGGCAGCAGAAACATCGAGCTATTTTTTTACATTTAGATTGTCTTTTGAGTTTTCCACATCAAGTTGGTGAATGTTAGTTTCGTGAAATCTGACTTGAGCACATCTTTGCAGAATGGTAGGCTACTGGAAACGTAATAATAAACAGTAAAATCCGAAAGTATGTATGAGGTGGCGTCGCTCTTTCGCTCCAGCCTAACAGGGGCGAGTCTACAAACAGATCAGTGGGGGCCAAAACAGGGCATAGATAGAAAAAGGTGGCATGTTTTTGTTTGTTTGTTTGTTTGTTTTTTTGTTTGTTTTGTTTTGTTATTTTTTTTTTAAGAATCATAATGAAACAGAGAGCTGATTACTACAACTGAAGTGGTTATGTGATATATATATATATATATATATATATATACATAAACTATCCTCACAAATAGTATATTAGGGATAGCTACATCAATACTAGTATCTGGCATCAGTCTGATACTATGTCTGTCCAATCATACTCAAGTGTCAAGTGCCCCAATACTTTACAACCCAATACAAAATGTTACAAAAAAGAGTTGTAGTGGTCAAACTAATGATATTAGTAAAATAAGATTAGTTGATCACAATAGAAAATCTATTAATGCTTTTTAAAAATTCAAACTTGGATTTATCTCTGCAAGAAAAGTGGATTTTTTGTGTATTCAGTTCAATTCAGCATTATTTTTATAGCCCCATTTCACAACTTTAGTTAGAGCAGGGGTATCGAGCACCAGTCCTCGAGGGCCACAATTCTGGAGGTTTTCCATGTATCACTGCTTCAACACACCTGAGTCAAATGAGCCAGTCATTGTGCAGAACTTATTCGGCTGCTGGGTCCAAGTCAGGTGCATTTAAACAGGGATACATTGAAAACCTGCAGGACAGCGGCCCTCACGGACCAACTTTGGACAACACTGAGTTAGAGCCAATTCTTCATAAATTCACTAATTAAGGAAAACCAACAGATTGCATTGAGTTTTGACTTGTATCCAGTCTCCCATCCTGAGCATGCATGAGGCGACACTGGAAAGAAGAACAACCTTTTAACACGAAGGAAAAACCTTCAGCAGAACTAGACTCAGGGAGGGCAGCCACCTGTCTCAACTGGGTGGGTTAGAGAGGACAAGGAAGACAAATCAATAAGCACTGCAACTTTTATCCAGGAAGACCTGTGGAAACAGCAGAAATGTGTTAATAATGTTAATACTGTTATTTGTTTATACATGGAAGATAGATTGCAGAGAAATGAAAAGGAAGAGCTCAGTGCATTATGGGACATGCCTCAGCAGTCACACCAGCAGCATAACTTATGGTTGGTTAGATTACCCTAACTGTAAGATTTATTAAAAAAGAAGGTTAAGCTTAATTTTAAAGGTAGAGTGGGTGTTTGGTTCCCTAACCCACAGTGGTAGATTTTCCATTAAGAGGGGTCTGACAGTCAAAGGTTCTTCCTCCCATTGTGCTCTTAGACATGCAGACTGAGAGTTAGTGCTCTGTTTAGAATATATAGAGCTATGAGATCAATGGAGTTTGGTCACAGAGAGTTTTACATGTAAGGGTATATTTATAAACTCTATCCTATAATTAACAGGAAACCAATGAAGAGAGACTAAAACTGGAGAAATAGGGTCTCTCCTAGTTCTTGTCATAACCCTTGCTGCAGCATTTTGGATCAGCTGGAGACTTTTCAGGCATATTTGGGACAGCCCATAAATGAGGAATTGCAGTAGTGGAGTCTTGAAGTATCAAGGGCATGGATTAATTTTTCCGCATCACTCTGAGAGAAGATGTCCCTAATTTTTGCGATATTAAGTAGGTGGAAGAAAGCGGTTCTAAAAACTTGTTTAAAATGCAAGCCAAAGGAAAAATCCTTTACCAAGGGTCTCCAAGGTTCCTTACTAAATTATACTCTTAATTATACTCTTAATCACTCTGTCATCATATCTGAAAACTCTGCTTAACACCCGTCACCAAAGAAATGTAACTTATCATCGGTACTCATGTTAGGTTTGGCATTTGAAAGTGTACAAATGTAAATACATGTACTCTTTTGAAAAAAAATTATACTGGTGCATCTTTAGTTGACCAGTTAGTATTTAGGTGTGGTCAATTTCTCCCTTGGACACTTTTTTGGCTGTAACTTGGCATCTAAAATGGCAACAAAGAAACAGGATGGTATAACTTTGCCTTTGCCACATACATATACAACACAAACTACTGGTTACAATAACAACTATTCATTTTACCTATTAGTGATCCAAAGACCCAAAATTCAAATCCAAAGTTTCTACTGTATGTCAACAAACATATTTATGTTGCATTCTTGTATGTAATCTGAAGTCATTGTGTGAATGATTGAGGCTTTTATCTAAGCTTCACATTGCTTTATCTCCATATCAAAGAAGGGGCATTAACACTGTCCCAAAAAACACGTCAAGATATATGTTTTGTCTCTACTCAAGGGTCTGACGATGAGGACATTTCAGAGAGTGAATTTGATTTCACTGAGTCGGACAGCGACCAACTCTCAGATGTAGAGTCTGCAGAGTCTGGCTGTCAGGTTTGTTTCCTAACACGCATACAGTCATGAGAAAATCCACATGCACCTATTTTGCATACGGTACATTATATCTCTTTCATATTCTCATTTATATTTGATGCAGATATATTTTAAACTCTGTTATGAAGAAAAAAAAACATTTGTTTCCATTTTAAGGTTTCTGAAAAAAAGCCTTGCAAGTATTATAACAGTGGTGGCTGTAAAAATGGGGGAAGATGCACTTACCTGCACATCTGCAAGTATTATCTAAGAGGAAGCTGTCGCTATGGCTCCAGATGTAAGCTGAATCACTCAATAGACATGGGGGCATCATCTGGAATGGGTCGCAGGGATCTGGACCAATCAACAAGCAGTGAGGACTTTTTATTTTATTTTATTTTAGTCTTTGTAATTCTTCTTTCTAATTACATTATGAGATATTTTATTCTGAAAATTAGAGTTGTTCCATTATTATTTGATGTGTTGACCATATAAAAAAGAATTATAATTAAAATTGCATCATCATGTGAGGACATAATAATCATGCAGATCTCCATTTCAAGATTAATTTTTATTTATTTTTTTAAAATCAGGTCCAAAGCTGACTGATGGTAGATACTACCAGTGGCAGATAGATAATGGAAATGGCTGGAAAGATGTTAAAAATGACCATATCATTGAGGCCCATTACTCCCTGCCCCATGCCAAAAGCATCAAAATCTACAACACTGCATATGGGTAAGAGCTCCTCTATGACAACTACAGAATACATTTTTGTTGGACCTTTCAGTTACATGTTATAGTCAAGGATTATATGGTTATACGAAAATTAATAACAATAAAACCATTTTTTAAAAAAATAGAAAAAACATGACCAAATACTCAAGCACAGCAAGGAGATAATGTCGCCTCTATTCCTGTCTCTCCAGGGCAATAAGCATAGATTTCAACAGGATGAGAGTGTATGGAAAAAGGCTAAAAGTAAGACGTTTGGATGATGGCAATACCGTTTGGATCTGGTACTGCGCCCTGCAGCGGAAGTGGTTTAAGTATGAAGACAAGGTAAGAGCCAACACCAAACATGGATAGAAATTCATTTATATAGTTTTGTTGATGTGCTTTAGCCTTTCTGGACAGGATTCAAAGGGAAACCCCAGTCCAGCGACGAGCTCCGACATAGAAAAGAAGTTCCAGAGTAACCCAAAAAGCTATTTTACTTTCAGCATTGGTGGGGAAACCTTTGAGATTAGATTCACAGGTGAAGCATCATCACAAAAGCACATAACTTCTCATAAGCACTCTCCACTTCTTTTTTTAACTTAGCTCTCCTCTCATTTTCTGTTAGCAATGCAACAAGTGGGTAAAAAGAAAAAGAGGAGAGTCACTCGACGACCGGTGTTTAGACAACAGCAAGCAGGGACGGGGTGAGTTTGAGACTTTTCCTGCAGTTTTCATCTTCTCTGTAAAGTCTAGCATAAAGCAGTAGCCGTTTAGACTCTTTCATTATGTTGTTGGCAAAATTGTTTATTTTTTTTAGGTTTAAGTGTTGTATTTAAATGTGTGCTGACTGGAAATGTACTGCATCAGTCTGAGACACAGATTCCTCCATCATTGATGAGAAAAAGTTGAGGAATAATTACTGTGTACAGTCCACAAATGGACTTATACAGCACTTTTCCAGTCATGTTGACCACTCAAAGCGCTTTATACTACAAACCACATTCACCCATACACCCCAATAGGCACATCGGGGGGCAACTTGAGTTTTAGTGTCTTTCCTAAGACACTAAACCTGGAATCAGTCTTACAGAAAGACAACTGCTCTTCAACCTGAGCTACAACCACCCAAAATGAAAAAAATACTGTAAAAATTTTGATAAATAATTTTTCCTCCGTCTTTAGGTCCCCGATCAGTTAAAATATCTTGCTTTAAAATCTTCTAACTTTGCTATCCTAAAATTACATTTATTTTGTCATACCGATTTAGCTCTTTGAATAACTTTTTGTCATCACTTAGAGAGATAGCACGGCTGTGGCTAAGACATTATCTGGTATCTGTACAACTGAAGGAATATTAACTTACTATTAAGTGATTTCTGCTAAATTAAGTGCCCTTAATGGCCATGAGACGCTTTTTCTAGAGCCTGTTCAGCTCTAGTAGATTGATAGAAAAAGTCACATTTTCTTAATGATCCTAATTCCCAGTTAGATAAATTAATTTCCTCTGATCAGTTTCTGTCTGGTCTTCTTTAAAGTAATTACATCTTTCAAAGTTGTTATTCCTCAACGAAAAGTTCAGTCAACTTTATGGTTCCACCATCTTGTCCATTAATGGTCATTTCTGGCTCCGAAATGATGGTGATGGATCTTCAACCAGCTGGAAAGAGCTCATGTCACTTGGCTGCTAATTGGCTTCCAATTACAGCGGAAATCAAATCAAAAGGAAGTTGTCACATATGATCTATTAGTTATGCAGTTGTTTGGTGGAACATACAGCTGTTGCTCATTTTCAATACCCATTTACTCCAATTCAGGTTGGTATGTTCCTGCAGCTGATCCCAAATATTACATAGGAAGTTGGATACAACCTAGACGGGTCATGTACCCCTTGTTCAAATGAAAATGGTGAAATAATGTATTTATGCCCAGAGGAAAATTTTTATGTTATTGTTTTTTTTCTTCTGTTGAATAAGAAAAATAATAGCAGTGAATTGGCAATTAACAACTTGTTCCAAAGGGCAATGTCTTCCACCAGGAACAATCTTTGGTACCTCCTGTCTTGCAATTTGCCTGACAAAACCTGTGACTGAACATAATGTGTTGTTTTCACCCTGCATTATGTATAGCAGTGGATCCCAACCTCTTTTCCCAGATGGTCCTCTTCATTCAACTAGCAAAAAGCTGTGGACCCCTCACCCACCAACTTGAAACTATGCTTGGTTTTATGGTTTCATTGGCTATCTTCTCACTATAAATAATGTAAACAGTTTTTTTTTTTTTGTGTGAGGTGATTTTTTTTCACAGCATCCTACGAATTTGCACAACTGCAGAGTATTATTACAGAATTACATTATTATTATTATTATTATTATTATTATTATTATTATTATTATTATTATTATTATTATTACAGAATATTATTGAAAGTCTTAGATGTATGTGAATACAAATGGTAAGAGTACAGTCCCTTGTGGTGCGCCAGTGCTGCTGACCCCCATCTGAGACTCACAACCTTTCAGTCCTACAAACGGCCCAAAAACTATTTTTAGTTAAAGTTCTTGTAGCAGAATGGGCCTGAAATTCATGGAGCTTCTCACAAAATAGAGTATGCTGAAATATAATAAAGTCACTCCAGAGATCAAATAACATGATCTTCACAGTATTATCTTACTTGTCTTGATGAGCGTGGGCCTATGAAAGGTGGTGTGAGAAAGAATGAATGAGCTGACATTAATGTGACGTATTTATGTTTCAGAAGTAAAATTTGCTAAAGCTAAGCTAAGCTAGCCTCACTTTGAGCATATTATTAACAGTTGGCCATAAATTGGTACAGAAGTACATCAAATTCATGCCACTGTGGACTCAAAACGTGAATGTTGTTGTTCCAGAGTTCTTCAAGCAGCAGCAGCTTTACAGACGGTTTCTTTAGGCTCTAAACCACAGTGGCAGTTTGAAGGAGAAAGTGGAGCATGGCACGAGTTCAGGCACAGGGTAGGTCATCTATGCAAAAGATCATTTATTACAATCATCTCACAAGGAAACATTTTACAACACCAGATAAAGAGCTGAGATGAAGTTTAAGCTTACCTTTTAAGTTTACTGGTGTTGTTTCAGCAGAGCGGCACTTCCACTGAGTGCTCAGTAACCAGCAATGACATTGAGAAAAAGTACCAACTAAACCCCCGCGACAGCATGAAGTTCACAGTGAAGGGAAACTCCTACAAGCTGGACTTTGCAGGTTTGTTTTAAACAGTACATTATGTATGTAAACCAGACATATCTGTTGTAGCTACTTTAAAGCTAAATTATCTTTTTATTTGTCCGTTACAGCAATGACCCAGACCAACCTCAAGACCCAGCACACACGCAGGATCAGGCGTGTGCTGGTGTGAGCATTAAAGATGATTTAAGCCTCAAGTTGTAATGGGACTGTGTAATCTGGTACTCATGTTATTTAATTAGGTTATGGGAAATTTCATGTGTTTACATTGTAAAGGATGTCAGGCTGAGATTCAACAAACTTTAAGGACAAGAAGCACAAACATAATTGCTGCTGATAATCCTGTGAATCACTGTGCAAGCTTGCTGTTTGGCTGTTTGGCTCAGGGGAAGATGCTCTCTTTTAGTAACATTTGTTTGATGACACACTTATTACACTTCAGGGCAAAAGGATGCACATTGTGGCTAAATCTAATAAACAGAATGAAATGACTTTTGTGCAACTATGAGAAATATTAGATTAGATTTGTGCTCTACTACATAAACACTGACTTCTATGTAAGAAAGCAATATAATAATTGTTTGCTTTAGTATGGATTTGTATGTTAACTGGAAGTTGTTACTCATGTTTCAGTCTCTGACATGCAAACTATGTCTCATGCAAGTTTTAACTCTTCATAGCTCTATAGATTATGCCACACTCTGTGCTCATTTACAAACATTATCGCCAATATTATTTCAATGGAAATAAAAGAAGTTGCCATTCAAAGTTTATATATTTTTTAAGGCAAGTAAAAAATATTTTTTATATATTTGGATACATATGTACATAAAATTGTTTTTTAAAGTTTGATTCTTTTCTTGATTTAAACTTGATTCAATCAGCAATTAGAAGGATTTTGATTGTAATAAAATGTTTTTATCAAGCCCCAAAATAAAGATGGGAGATTTGAAAAGGTCACTGATGTTGTTTATGGTGTACAAGTTTGAGGACCAAGAGCCAAGAAATTGTTGGTAATCCCCCCCAGAGATCAGCATTACATGGTTATTGAAGATACTAAATGCAGTTTTAATGATGGTTTGTGAAAATCCTAACACATTTCAGCTCTTTTTCTGACGGTTTCTTAGATTAAGATGAGTTTTTTTATATTATTTATCAAATAAATGTAAAATATTCAACATACAGCTTTTGTGTTTCTCGAAACCTTGTACATAAAACACAATATGCATGCATTGGTTAAGCACTGTAATCCTTTTTCAGGGGTTGTATTCGGCAGTACTACAGTGTGTTTGGGTGAGAACGGGCAGAGAGGCAGAGTGCTTTAAACACTTTTACTGGAAAATCCAGCAGGAAATAAAATACTTCATTGTCAGCAGTCTGGTGGATTTTACACAGCTGATGTTTTTTTCTTATTTTCACTTTCATACAGTGCCCATGACAAAGAAACAAAATCCAGAAAGAATATAACGATATGTAAAACAGTAAAGATCTCAGACTCTTTGTGGCACTTTGACATAACTATCATATATCAGCTCTTTATTATGCATTTATTTGTATTTGTATCCTAATGTTTTCACTGATAAAATAGACTTTCAGAACATACAACTCACATATTTATGTGTTTTGGATTGTTTTATAACCAGGAAGAACTGCATTCATTTCTGTTTATTACTTTAAAGTAGCTTTTCCCAGCAGCAAAGGGTAATTTAGATTTACATTTACCAAACACACTTATAAAATAATCTTGGCACACCTTTGTCCTCTTTCCACCTGCACTCCACTTCCTCTTTTCATTTGACACTCCATGCTGGTGTCAGACTTGTGCTGCGCTCCAGGTCTGAAGTGCAAGTGAAGCTCTGATCTCTGTGAAATGGAAAGCTGATGCCGGTATCAGAATGTGAGTAAGTGTGATAAAACAATACATTTTTAAAGAATTAAAAATGTAATTTATATCATATTTTGTAAATGTGAATCTTCTTTTTTTAGATCACCATCAAAGTGTAAAACCCCCAGATGAAGGTAAGTCTGTTAAATTACAGAAAGCTGATTTGCTGTATAGCTGTTAAAACTGAAACTTGAAAAACTTTTTATATTTGTTGCTTTTAGAAAAATAAAGTTAAGGAGAGCCATTCCCAGGACAGTTCAGGTTTGTTCATCATATTTAAAATCTTCTAAGAAATCTTGTTCTGTAATTTAACCTCTCGCCTGATTCTCTATCACCCAATTTTTTATTCAGATCAACAAAAGAACATTTAGTATAAGTATTTACTCCACATTGCAGTATTGTCTTGTTTCATTATCAGAAATGGTAAATAGACTTGTACTTACATACCACTTTCCCAATCGTGTTGACTATTCAAAGCACTTTACGACGCACTCACACGAGACAAGTTTATTTATATAGTATGTCATATACAAGATGATTCATAGTGCTTTACATAAAAACATCTAAAGCATTGCAGGTGTTTTAAAAGAAAGACAGCAACAAATAGCAAAAATCACAATAAAATCATGAGGTAAATTAAATAATTAAAAGCAGTTTAAAGTTACCGTTACGGTCATAGCTCGATAGGCACATTGGGGACACCTTGGGGTTCAGTGTCTTTCTCAAGGACACTTCCACATGCTGTCAGGGAAAACTTGAGTCAAGCGACACCTCCTCCTGAGAAACTTACAGTAATAACAGTTTCTACCTTTTTCAGTCAGTGAGAAGTGTTATGAGTGGCAGCTGCTGGTTGAAAAGAAATGGCTTCGAATTAAGAACGATCATGTAATCGAGACTCATTACTGCCAGCCTGGAGCGAAAGCAATCACCATAAACACCAGTCAAGGGTCAGTGTGGTTTCATTTTATTTAATGCAACCTGTAATAAATCACATACTTTCACTTTAAATAGCTTATTTTGTATCAGATTTGCACATGTCTGAAGTATATGTCTGTCAGTGCTTGTCTGTGTGTCTACAGACAGGTTTCCATAGACTTTGATCAGTTGCGGACTCTCCCTGCAGCAGTCAGCGTGCAGAGACTA
>JBAMHX010000026.1:17873622-17895658 GCA_037177515.1 Pseudomugil tenellus
CAAACCTCATCACGGGACTGAGCAGGAATGTACGCAGACGCCCAAAACTCAGCTCCATTAAATCAGGGTAAGACTTTCTTTCTGTAGTTCCCACCATCAGACAGATGTTTACATGTTACACAAACAATTCTTCTTCCATCTTGTGAACCTTCCAGAGCTTCCCTAAGGAAAACTTATATCTCAATTAAGTCACTTCCATATCCTTTAAACATCCATGACAGTTCCATCATGTCCCCTTTAGCCTTCATCCTGCCCCCGTCCTACCTGCTGTTTCCCCCGTCCAGCTCCTCAAAGGATGCTACAAGTGGGAGTTTATGGGAGATGAAGGGCTGTGGACAGAGTATCAGGCCCAAGTAAGGTCATTTCCTTTTCAAGGAAATGATCATTAAGTGTCAGTAGCAATTTGACCCCCAGGGGTCAAATCTATAAAATAATTTATTTGTGCTTGTTGGTTGCAGATATGTTCATTTGACAGTGATGCCATTGAGTCACAGTATCAGCAAAATTGCCATGGCCAGCTTCACTTCAACACCAGCAGATTCTCCTATATGCTGGATTTTTCTAGTAAGCCACATGCATTTGACCATGAAGCTGCTCTACATTTCATGTTTTCAGTAAACAAGGAAAGTTTAAGTGTTGTCAACGTTGTTTTGTCTCAGAAATGTGTCAAATTAATAAGAGTATTGGGACCAGGAGGTCAGTGAGGAGGACTGCTGATCAAGGGACACAGCAAAGCAGCAGGTCAGGATGAGCTATACATCACTTCATTTGTAATAACGACGAGGAAAATATTGTTATTTTGTGCTATTGCACTTAATTTACATTTAAAAAATTGAAATACTTTAAAGCTAGATTTCAAGCTCAGTTACTGTATTTGTAAATCTTTCATTTTTCTGTGATCTTCTGTTCTTCAGCTCAGGTAAAAGCCCGCGGTGGCAGTTTCAGGACGTAGATGGGATATGGAAAGATTATTCCAAAGTAAGACATGACTTCCTGATGTTGTCCTGTATGTCTAAGATTAACTTGGCTAAAAGTTTAGGTTAATTCTAACATTTTAAGTCAGTAATTTATAATTTAGGAAAATATTTAATGTTATTTTAAAAAAATTATATAATTGGTTTTATTACTTTTTCCATTCATTTTATTATAAACAAATAAAGAAAACTATTTTTGTCTTATTTATCTTACCTAATTATGCTACCTTATTGTCAGTGATGCATCTTATATTTAATTTTATTTGATCTTATCTTTTATTATCTTGCTTCAGCTTTTCACTAGTAATTTGATTTTCATTATTTATATTAATTTGATCTTTTATTAGTTATGTTATTTGTATTTATTTTTCCATTTTACCATTTACATTATTTTACTTTATATTTTTAATTTCTTAATTTTTGTCTAACTTTATTTATTTTTATTTTTTTATTTATTCTATAATTACATGAATTCTTTTCTGTTTATTTGCAGGGACCTATTCAATGTAGCGTTTCCAGTCAGGACATAGAACTCGAGTACCAACAGAATCCAGCAGGCATAATGAATTTCAGCACCAAAAGTTTTAACTACGAACTTAACTTCTCAGGTAAGCAGCAAACATTAAGTCATTTTTCTTTACCTGAGGCAAGAAAGGAAAGACTTTCCTTTAACACCAGCACAGCTGATATGTCTGAGTGGAGGAGCATCCTGTATGAGGTCCGGACTGACTTATCTTCTGCTCGTAGCCATGACTCAGAGGAACCTGTTGACAAATAGCACCAGGTCAGTGAGACGACTTACCCAGTGACTGAGCCATCAGACAGTGAGGATGGATGTGACAACGCAGCCTCTTTCTCCCACAATGGAAACACCTTATTCTCAAGCTGCTTTTTCTCCTTGCTGATTATTCTAACTAAATAGTACTGCCATGTTTTTAATTGTTAACCTGCATATGCTGTATCTCTCTCATACTGATGTGCATGTTTTCCATTGCAAGATTTAAAACTGCAACCCTGAAGAAACTTACCTTTTACTTGTGAATTCAGCCCTTGCAAATAGGCGAGCAACGGCCTTTTCTGTTTTTCACGATTTGATTTCAAACAAAAAAAAAAAAAATTGCCATTAACAAAACAAAAACACTGTCAACAAAAGGCAGCGTTACTGAAACGGAACAGCTACACACGGAGACAAATGGACACCTAAAACCCTCCCACATGCATTTAAATAGATGCTGAGACTAATAAGCCGTATAAACAAACCTTTTATTTGCTGCTTTGTGGGTTTTCGTTTTGCAGGTCTGTGTGTTGGTTTTGACAAGTGTGTCAGCTTTTAATGAGTTTCCTGTACAAATCTGTGGTTAGCTCTAGAAAATGACATCATTTGAAATGAAAGGAATTATGTGTGATTACTTTTACAGCTGGACAAGAGCTCTTTCAACTTTTATTTTATTTTTTTATATAAAGTGATGTTTTAAGCACAGCTAATAAAAATGTATGTGCCTGAACAAGTTGTACTCTGCCATTTCCTGAATCTCAAACAGCACAGAAATCACGACCACCACCGAGTATACTGGATTGTATTTTTTTTATATATGTACAGATCTTCACCAATTCACCTCAGAGACCAGCACCTTGACACATAAAACAGAGTTCACACTTCATTTACAGGACTGCAGTAGTTTACAAAGAATTTTGTAGAAGAATAATCTTTAATTATCTGCTTTGGGGTTCTGCCAAAATATGTGACACGCGCAGACGACCACATCCAGATGGTGAAATCAAAACATCCACTTAAGACACATTTTTAGTCTTGTTTGCTTAAAAAGGGGGGCATGAAAAGAACCTGTTGAGTTAAATGAGTTACGCATCCATGTGGCATGAAAAGAAAAGGAAAGCCATACAAGACATTACAGTTCAGCATGTTAGCAGAAACACGTGAACAAGGTGCTTCGAATAAAAAAAAAAAAAAAAACTCATAACAGTTTAAAAATCTCTTCTAAAATGTTAGATTTATTATGAATACACACTGTTTAGCTGTTAAGCAAATCTGACAGACTTCTGAAACTGTAGGTCACTTTTTTCAACCAATCAAAACACACCCTGAACAACCAATATGGATTATTGCACTCCCACTCCTCTAAGGCCTCTTCTGCTTTTAAATAATTTTGTGTTTACCCTTCATGTCACCTGCATGGGTCCTCACACAGTGCTGGAACCAACATATATAGTGATATCTATATTATACATAATGATAAGTCTTCATTTCAATAATTGCTCAGCAAAGGAATGACTGATCTCATGTGGAAATTAATGCAATTGGTCATGAAAATCAACAAAACAAAAAATTAAAAGTTGAATGTTTCTATTGTGGTTGAGGTCAGTAACAAAGCGAGACATTCAAAAGCAAAATTAAAGAAACCAGAGTGAGACGGAAAATGTTCCTATGAGAGTAACAGATCACGTACCCTTGAAAGGTACATATGCATAAGCAGTGCGTGAGCTCCGTGTGTACCGCCGTTCGCATTAGCATCTTCAGAATAGGACACTGCTGTAACTCATCGCACTCCATGATAACTTTAATTCTGCTACTACTGAGTCATTTGCATGCAAAAGTGGTTCAATTTAGTAATTTACTTGTTTATAAGTCAATTTAAAGAAAGGAGAATGAAAAATGACTCAATGGGAAAAATAAAGACTAGAAGGGGTCCAATTTAATGTTAGTGATGCTGCAAAGGAAGAATCACCATGGAGATAAAGCACATAGTTGCAGGTTTACTTCACCTACACCACAACTTGGGTTACTTTTTCACAGTGGTCTCCATAGGGATGCCTCCTGGATGCAGACCACTGCAACATTTCAAACTTCTGATGAATGCTGAGTGTTTCTATGCCAAGCTTCATCACTTGTTGCATGCTGCAAATCTTAAAACAGTCAGTGAAGGGAAAGAAGCCTTAAAGTAAGCAGCTGTGAAGCATTAAAGCAGCGTTTCTTCATCCATTTTTTTAAGGGACGACTCAGAAAAATATTGTTAATAAGGTCAAATACACTCCATCCACTCAAACATTCATCAAATGATCCAGAACCTCAATAAGAAAAGAACTGAGCTGGAATTCAACCCATCCCATTTGGACTCCCAAGAACGTCAAGTAGAAAACAGTAGGAAACCCCCAGATTTTAAAGAGCACAGCATAGAAGAAGTTCCCACCCGAAATGTTTGTCTGGCTGGTCAAGTAGAAATGGAAATCAGGTGCGGGTTAATTTGCCAGCAGGAAGTCAGACTCTAAACCCAAGTGAGACTAAAAACACAAATGAAAAGACCCTTGAAAGTACTCCACGGTGGGTCTGTGTCTTGTTCTGTGTCTGCAGCTGCTACACTCTTTAGCCAAACAGGTCTTTCAGATCATTGTTCACCGATGCGCTTTGTTTAATACCCATTGGATTCATGCTCGGGGCAGCAGCTGGCTGAGAAAAGTTCTGTGGGCTGAAAAAGGGGTTTGCTTGCATCCCAAACTCAGCGGGCACCCCGCCCATACCTACTGGCACACCCTGCATCTGGGTCTGACTGTTCTGGCCAGAACCAAACTGACTTAGCCAAGGGGTGTTGCTTCCAGATGTGGACTGAGGACCCATTTGGTTGAGAGGGACTTTGGGCTTGCTGGGTGTAAAAAGACTGTCCAAGGCTGACATGTTAGGAGCTTTACTGCTCTGCCCAGTTGGTCCTTGGTTCTGCGCGAGGACTCCAAAGTTTGGGGTGCTGGTGGTGGTGGCCATCCCACCATAAATGCTGGGGCCTGTGGGCCGCATGCCCATTCCCATACTTCCTGTCTGAAAGCCCATATTTGGGTTGAAACCGTTTGACATAGAGGCTCCCATGGAGCCCATCATAGGACTAGTGGAGGGGAAGGCAGGCATGGTGGTGCCCTGCACTGGGGAGGGCCGAGCTGTGTTGGCCAAAGACAGGTTATTGAGAGATGTCATGTTGTTGAGCAGGCTGCTGGTCAGATCCTTAGTCTGGAACAAAAACAGCAGCTCCGTCACAACAAGTCTGTTGAGCATCAATGTATTTAGGAGGCGAGTTCACACTTTACCTGTGCACTGGTGGTGCTGGCTTGTTTGATTGTCTGTGGTGCCAATGGCTGCTGGCTCCTCAGTTTGGCCGCCTGCTCCTGCTCCTTAGCCAATCGCTGTTTCTCCTCGAGAGTCAGCGACATCTAGGAGTCATGCAAAGTGACAACATAAACCACCTGGGCCGCATACGAAACGAGCATGCTGCCGAAATGCTCTGTGATATCATGCACATACTCGGTTTGGCTGCGAGCTTGTTGAAGCAGATCCGTTTTCTTTCCCATTAACACCAGCGCTGCTGAAGATGTCGTCAATCTGACCGCAAAAAAACAGGCATTCAGTAAATGTCTACTGCAAATTAAATATACACATTTTCTCAGATAAGTCTGACTCCTACCTGGTTGCCAGAAGTAGGTGGGCTCTTGGTCTCTTCTGATTGGCTTCCTGGATTTGAGATGTTTAGACTCCTGATTTTAAAAAAAGAAAAACATTAAACTATTATAGCCTCATGTGAATATTGACCCATTTGTGTCTTCCCAAAGGTTAAAATGACCCCTAAATATGCACGTTAATTTGTATCAAACGAGTAGATTAAACTTAGAAACCTCTGTTGCTCTTGCATGATGTGCAGCTGCTCCAGCTTAGTTTTATGTTCAGCCTCCATGCGGCTCAGCATGTCGCGGATAACCATCATAAAAGCGTTAAACTGAAATATGGACGAGATCATCGCATCTTTTCTATCGTGCAGTCAATAAACAAAGAAACCTCAGATATTTTGAGTCAAAATTAAGGTGAAATTTTGACGTGGATGAGTTTGGCTGTGCAGTACCTGGTTGAGATTGAGGTTGTTGTCTATACTAAGAGACACGAGATGCGGCAAACTCTTGGAGGCAAGGTGCTCTTTGGGAATGCCAAGCTTCTTGTGACTGAATGTGCATTTGTAGATACCTAAAGGAAGCAAGTAATGTGTCAAATATCGGATCAGAAATCAATCAGTGACTGAGTGCTACAGGCCTGGTTAGTCTACCTAAAATGCCCATAAGCACGGCTGGTTCTCTAGAGGGAATCTGTTGTAGGAAGGGCAGGATCTCATCGATGACAAACCATTTGTCTAGATATTCCAGAATCTTCCCCAGACACACCAGAGAGTTCACTCGCACCTACACACAATGCATTTGGTAAGTGACATCGAGAAAAGTAGAGTTGTGTTTAAATATACTTAACATTTACAAACAATGTGTGAAAATAGATGATGGAAGACTCACAGCAAGTGAGGAGGTCTGTAGGCAGGCTGATTTGATGCGAGGGATGAGCGAATTCTTCATAGACGGGTATTCAATTAGGTTGGCGAACGTTGGGATGATGTTCAGACACAGTTCCTGTTCAGTCACAGATAAGATGATATGGAAAATTACAGCTTTATGACGAAGAGAGCATCTATTTTTTCTGTGCTCTAAAAAATATCCCTAAAAAGCTACAACAAAGAGTAGCTGCAGGCAAAATAATTAAACTTTCTGCAAAAATCAGGAGCCATTTTGTGAAAATATTATGTTCGTATAGCTACAACTCATCAACGCTATTATCCCAGTTTCCCTCTTGTACCTGGATCTGTACTGAGGGGGCCTCCAGAGCTCTATAGACCATAGGTAGCACACTGTTCTTGATGTCCTCTGGTGGCGTCTTCGTCAGAAGCAGGTCCATCTTTTGCAGGAATATTAGCAGGATCTGCACACCACAGTGAGCCAGTTAGGAAACAGAGTGTGAAAAGAGGAAATTGGCTTATGTTTAACATCAGAGTATGTGGTAAGTGGAAGTGAGCCAAAACTGTGATTTTAGTGCAACTTTTAGTGCTACTGACAACACACACGCTAGCTGATTTCACAGGAACATATTCACAGCAGAGACCACTCACCATATTACTAGCCTGAAGAGGCATGGGAAGAAAAATACAGAGAAAAGATGTGATAAAGTGGCACACACAGCCAAAACACAGCATGCACAGGTTATATCCAGACAAACAGCGGTGTGAAAACACAAAGGCGACTTCTCTTTATCTTACTGCTACAAATAAAAGACTTAAAACAGCTCAGTGTTTAAACAAACAGCCATCTCAGTGCACGCAGAGCATCCTGTATATGGCAAGCGTTTCTACCTGAACAGGCTCCTGCTGCTTGAAAACAGGTGTTAGATCCGGCAAGATGAGGCGAGCATATTCCTCCTTGGTGCACTCCTCTGCAATCAGCAGCACATTGGGCAGAACAAAAGGAACCATGTCTGGGTTGACAAACTCAGATGTCAACGCAGGTAAGATGCGATACACCACCACTCTCTGTGAGGAAAAGGAAGAAAAGAATCTCATTAAACAGTGACATTTTCCTGCGTTCAAACTGCCCGATGACATTCTTCAGGTCTGTGAAAGGACGAAGTACTATGGTCAAGATATTGAAGATGATAATATACACAGATAATGATGCAGGTTATATGCACAGGTAAACATCACTACATAAAAGTTTAGCTTGTGCTCTTCTCAAGTTAAAGTGTCTTTGTTTAGAGGTAGGCACTGCATAATACTCAACACCACCCATCTGTGGTCATCTAACAACACATTTATCATGCAGGTTGCATACACTGATGCTTTAAGAATGATAATTAAGATTCCCAGAGGAGGAAGTGTGACTCAGATGTTTGTCACTGCATAAGTGAGCACATTAAAAGTTTAGGCATTGACTCTGCAAACAGTATTAAATGCTACCCTTCATTATAAGAGCAACTTTAAAGCAACCACAGCTTAAGCAAAGTGCTGCACATGATTGAAAACTATTTATTTAAAAGAACTATTAGAATCATTGCAGCATCCTCAAATCATTTAACAAGTTGCTCCTGTTGCTAAATCCAGACTAAGGATACACTGATATCTTGATATCATTATTATTCTATTATTTTCATTTGTGCTTTTATATGTTCTGTTTATTCCTTTATCCATCTTGTGTGTGTATTTATTTAGGGAGACTATTTAACAAATAGAATTATGATTAAAGACAAACTTCAGAACAATTTTCTCAGTTCAAATGGTATCTATCTTGCAGCCGGCTGTACTCTGAGCTCTCAGCAGCTAAAAGTTAGCATGATGTTGACTCTTTGTCTTATCGCTTGCTGTCATTTCCTGTTTCTTTTCAGCCACAAAGCACGTTAAACATGGCTGTATACAGTTGCTGATGTGTGACGCAGCATGTGAAGCGACACTCAGCTGTAATGTGTTGCAGAAATGATGAAAATCTGTGTCCATGCAACGCTCCTGACTTCAGGAAAGTGCCTTCAAAACAGCTCAGCAACAGCATCAGAAAGTAACATTAGGTTTCTTTAATATGCACAAGGATGAAAATTGCAGTGTCGGGAAAGCAAATGCATCCTTTCCCCCTGTCTCATACAGCCGTTCCTAACCAGGAATTTACCTTTGGTAGTTTGGGGAGCACTTTAGGAAGGCCTTTGAAGAACTGGGACTTCTGTAGGTTGTCCCGTTGGAAGAGGGAGTCGAAGTACTGCAGAGTGACTGCACCGACATCATCAAAAAACGGGATCTAAAGTCCAAACAGAAGCACGAGAAATTAACGCTATGAATCGCTTAAATATGAAACACAGAAAGAGAAAATACATTTTGAAAGTGAGATCATTGTTCATTTTCTTACAGTTCTTTTTATTATTATTTTCAAGCTCAAACCTTTGTCATCTGGTCGGCGTCGGGCCGGACGTTTGGGGTTACGCTGAGCAGCATCTTGACATGTTCCCGAACTTCCTCAGGAATCTTGTTTAGCAGTGCTGGACTCATGCTGCTCAACTACAAGAGAACCGAATTTAAAGAGAGGATCTGATTTATTTCGGGGCATCTGATCCTGGGGTGGTGAATATTATCTCTGCCTTTCAGTAGCGTGACATCATTCCGCTTTGTAATTTGCGACCTGGGACCGCTGCTTTACTCTGTTTGTGTGAATGATATGCCCTATATGTTAGAGAATGCAGGGATGGTTATTTATGCTGATGACACAACAATGTACCCATCTGTTTCAAGCTCTGAGCAGGTTAAACTCTTTAAAAGAAAATTATGTTGGTTTCCAAGTGAGGAAATGGAAACAAATTTACACTAAATCTTTTCAAAACAAAGTGTCCATTGCTAGGTTCTACATATGTCCTAAGATCAGATGATAAATGATCTCTCTCCCTGAATTATATTGGTATTGAACAGATAAAGGAGTTTTTACTGATGAAACACTCTGATGGACATTTTATGTTAGAAATATAGTCATGGAGAGGAGTATGAGTATTTCTAGTGTCAGAAAAAGTGCTACTGGTCACACTCATCTGCAACAAACCGAATTAGTCGGTGTAGCACTGATATCAGTGCAGATACTCAATATAGCAGCAGCAACAGTTGGAGTGTCGTGTCTGTGACGTCAGCTGCTGTGTTTCAGCGGTCATCAAATTAAATCTGAGCAACAAAGACATCTGCACTGCGACTTAGTAAATGACTCAGATCTAAAAAATAGTGGCAACAATCTATTATTTTTCATTCACCGCAATAAATGTTGCAGAAGTCTCCACACAATACCAAAATTTCACCCTAAATAACATTGAAAGCGATTTAAGGAATACCTAAATCCAAACAGGTTTACAAACCTTTATTTCATTCGTACTCATGCTTTCTCGGGAGCCACTCCTCCACTCACCTGGTCCAGCTGCCTGCTGAAACTCTTAAAAATGTAATGCTTGTTCACTTGAAATACAGGCTTGCCCTCATTGAATACTGCATGCATGACCACGCCAAGAGAGTACATGTCAGAAGCAGCATCACAGCTGACGGAGAGTATGTACTCTGGAGCCAGGTACTCGGGGTTGGGGAGGCAGAGAGGAGGAAGGTTGGGCTCCCACTCTTTACATGTGTACTTGGGCTGGAAGTAATGAGAGAAAACAGGGATATAAATGTTTATGAGAAAAGCGAAAACGCCTAGAAGGCAGGTTGAAGGCAGGTTGAAGGCATGCATGATAAAAAACTGCATCCATACCTCAGCATCTGAAGGGTTGTTGGAGGAGATGCTAAAGTCGAAGCCCATGATCTTCCAGGCTCCACTCTTGTTGAGGATGATATTCTCTGGACACAGGTTGCCATGGACCATTTTAACCCCACTGTGTAGAAACGACAAACCCTCCGAGATCTAAAGAAAAAGAGATGTGAAAATGTTCATTTGAATGAAAATACATTATTATGCATTATTTCCTGCACTAAGAATCATGTCTCATCAAATCAGAAAGGTTTATCTTTGAACGTTGATTTGGCATTAATAAACAACGATACACCAGTGTTCAGGTTTGATGTGTTTGTCTATTAAATATTTTGGTGCAAGCATGAACATGACTGCGTACTTTATGATGAGTATACCCATAATCTTACAAGCTTCTAGTAAAGGGTGAATTATATTTTTAAGACAAAATTATATTTTAAGACAAAAAATAGGATTAATGTGGCATGCATACAAATTTAACCTGAAAATTGGACTAAAAAGGTATTTAAAACCTGATAAATACAGTGCATGTATCAGTAAAACTTTTATTACAATCTTGTAGCAATAATATCAAATTTGAAAAGATTTGCATGAATAATAATTAACTTGACTAATTTATAATCTATGCTGCTAAATTCTTTTTTAAAAAAAACAACAACAAAAATAAAATATTTAAATATTAACCTTTGCTCAAATAATAGTGGAGCGTTTTTTCTGACAACATTTTACTAACAAAACCATTAAATGAAAAATACTTTATCCAATTTCAGGGAAATTCAAAATATGACATATATGACAAAACAAATCTGACAGTAATTGTGCAACCATGAAAACAATCTTTAGTTAAAACCTTTTCGATCTCATGTGGGAGCACTCTCACCTGTAGCAAGCCATATTTGGTCTCCACATCATAGAGTTTATATTCTTTGATGTCGTTGGGCACAGGGCTAGGAAGGTTGTCCCACTGGCCCAGCACATTGGACAAACTAGCAAACACCGGCTCTGTGCAGAATGCCAAGCAGTCTCTGAGGGCCAGATTACAAAATGACATCAGCATGATTCAAATTATGCATTTCTTTATATGTGCAGATATAATAACATATTACAAAATTAAACTAAATATACTTATCTTTGGATAAAAAATATTGGAACAAAATAAAACTATAAATAAAGAGCTATATAAAAAAGAAAATATAAATAAATCACAGCATCTATCTCAATTTATTCCTCTTCAGATCGCTTTCGTTTATACACACACACACACACAGAGAGATAAATATATCTGTGATGCAATCACCGTGACTCTTCCAGAGGATGCTGAACTGTCAAGAGACGCGGATGACGCAGTCGCGTCAGCTGTTGCACGCCTTTTTTCAGTGAATCAACGATTTGGTCCTTGTCAAACTTCTGATACTTGTCGATCATCTTCTTATCGAACACAAATACGGCCACTTCCTGAAGAGTACAAACAAAAAAACAAAGCATTCAGATCTGCGGTTTCCGGTCCCAAAACTATTCCTGTTGTAGTGTCAACAACACAAGCATTGTAAATCATTTAGCCATCCAAAACTAGTCTAAACATGCTTGCCAATGACACTGTGTGGTCAGAGTGGAGCTAGAAATACACACACACACCTGTTTGGTGGACTTCTTGGTGCCATTATAGATCCTCCAGCACAATCCAGGACCTCCGCTTGCAATATGTCGCCCGACTTCAAACTCTCGTGTCACTGGGTTACCCATAACAGCACTTGTGACGTCTGCCGTCACCTTAGTGACGGTGCTTTTTAGCTTGTTCAGCATGGACTCCATGTTCAGGCTCGACCTGGAAGCTGAGGTAAGACATTGATATTAATCAAATAGGACAGAGAAGCAATTTAATGACTGGACTCTGTCCAGTGCGGAAACACAGTGGTCTTTATAATCATTGAAGGAGACAGTCATTTTTTTTTTTTTTTTGGTAAATCCATCAGACATGGACTTTGATGTGCAAATTTTCATGCAGGTGCATTAAAGTGCTAGCTGCTACCCTGCCTCAGGAGAATAAAAATTGAAACAGCATAAGCTGTTTCCAAAAATATAAATGACTCAAAACACCCTCAGCTGCACAACAAAAAGGTTCTTTAAAAAATGTCAGTGCCTTAAAAACATGTTGGCCAAAAAGAAGTCAGACAGACAGCATAGCTGAAGGTAATGAAGTGCTTCATTTCAAGCCTTTTAATGAGTAGTCTGAAAACATTAAACTCATAAATCCATCACAATGCGTGCTGTAGATTTTAAATTTCCCATTTTTCTACAGAAAAAAGCATAAATATAAATGAGGCTGTGTGGTTCTCCAGCTAATAAAGCTGATTTGACTTCTTATAATCTAAAAGGGCATCCTGTCCTGTTAAATTATGGTAAACAACTGTGGAAGTCTTCTCCAGCTAATTTCTTTTCCATGTATTTTGAATGATATACTAATTAAATTCCTCATGTGTTTAAAGGAATACTTTTTATGTTTTAAATGGTATCAGGAGGGTGCTAATCATCCGTCCTATCAATATTCAATTTAAAGGTCTAAAACTGTGAGAGGTTATATTGATTTCAAGACAATGGACAGACTGGAAGACTTTCAGATACTAAGATCACCGAAACCACTTAACATACCCTACATACATCTAGCCTAGCACAACTGTTAGCATGTGCGCTTCACATCTTCGGAGACTTCATTTATAACAGATGTGTAACATTGGTATTATAAGGTTAAATAGTCCTGGCCAAAAATAAAACTGTATAATTTTCTAAAGGTAGAACTTTTGACTGTTATTTGTCTCGTTTAACTTGACTGACACGTTTGATGGCGAAATATCTTACTGTTAGCCAAGTTAATCGTCTTGCTCAGTCTAAACGCAGACATCAACGCTGTGAGAGCTGTGACAATAAAAATAATCAGTATTTATGCTTTTTTTAACTCCGATCTTAACCACTTTTCTGTTCATTTAGCTAATGTCATTGCCAGATAATGTTGGCGACCGCAAAAGGCTATTTTACTGACAGCTCAAGGGAGCTAACTAGCCAGTACCGCATTAGTAAACAGCTTCGTTTCACACAAAGAGGGACGGAATTAACTATATAGAATAGGATTGTCACAAATGAAAAACCTAAAAAAAATACTTACATTAATGGGAAAAAAGGCTATCAGTTTTCAGACTTCTTATTAATGGACTGTCAGTAACACCGCTGTCAGTATTGGCTGTGAAACACAGCCCCCATGTCTTCCAGTCGCATACGAAATGAGTTAGCTTAGCACGCTAGTAAACCATCAACTCTACTTCCGGGTTTTGTTATTGAGTCAGGTGCATTGACGTCATCAATGAAGTCTTAGCAATAGGTAAAGTTTAACATTTGAAGTACTTAGGTATGCATTGAAATTAATCTTACTGACGGAATAAATACAATACAATAAAAATACAATAGTTCAATACAACTACTGTTTCCTCAGAATTAACTTTATAGAAGATCAAATTGGAAATTATCTAATAAAATAATAGCATTCTTAGCAATATAATAGCATTCTTAGCAACATACAACACTGAGCTTTTTCAAACTCTGGATTTTATATAAATATAACATTTTTGTAGCAATATGCTGTTTATTTTTTATACTTGATACTTAACTTATCAAGTGTTGTTTTAGAGACCACCACCTTTTCACTGCCTGGTGAATAAAAACGTTCCCCTCCTTACTATGTATTTTGATAGTCACTCCTATCTCTGCCTTGATGTCCGCCTTAACCACAACACCATCTGTCATCTGTGTCATTGAGGTAAACAAAAACACATTTGTTGAGCATGTCTCTTTAAACATCATTGATGGGAGCTTGGAAACTTGCCGGGGCATTGGTGAGGCCAAATGATTCGTGTTGAGTGGGGGATGTTGTTGATGTCATTTAAACGTCTGCAGTCACTACAGAATCTCAGTGAACCATCTTTGTTGTTGACAAAGAAGAACTCTGCACCAGCAGGAGACGTGGAAGGACGGATGATTCCGGCAGCCAGAGCCTTGCTAAATGTAAGTCTTCATGGCCTTCCAGTGCAGTCAGGAAGGATAGGGGCCCCTTGGGAGCCAGGGAGTCGGGCAGGAGGTCAATGGTGCAGTCATAAGGTGGATGATGGAGCAGAGAGGTGGCCTGATCTTTACTGAACACCTCAACCATAGTTGTCACTGTGCTGTAGGCTATTCAGTGTTCATGTACCAAATAATAACTTTGTAGTTGAATAAATGGTAAATGGCGTTCACTTATATAGTGCTTTACTGATAAAGGACTGGTAAGGACATTTGGAATCTACTTCTTCTTATACACTTGAGGGAGGAGACTTGCAGTAGTGAATGATAAAAAAAAAACCACTGTAATTTCTATTCAGTGAGATGCAGATAGTGCCACAAATGAGACAGCCAATGAACAAGATGGTCAGTAACCAAGAATGTAATTAACAAGGAGGATAATGATGATGATGATGGAAATAAGGGGAGCCATGTAAGGATGCTTTTCTTAGATTTCAACATCATCCCAGCCATCCTACACAATAAACTGCTGCAACTCAATATCCATCTATCTACCTGCAATTGGATCAACCACTTCCGGTCAAACCGCCCACAGTCTGTGAAACTCGACCCCTTCCACTCCTCCATACTCACACTCAGCACAGGTGCACCACAAGGCTGCGTTCTGAGCCCCTTACTGTACAGCCATGACTGTCACCCAACCCTTCCCACCAACAACATAATTAAAAATGCAGACGACACCACTGTGGTGGGACTCTACAACGGAGACGAGACAACATATAAGAACGGGGTGGACAGGCTGTCCACCTGGTGTGCACAGCACAAACTAAGCCTGAATGTCCAGAAAACAAAAGAAGTGATCTTGGACTTCAGAAAGTACAGATAGCCTCACACCCCTCTCCTTGTAAATGGTGTACAGGTGAAAGCAGTCTCCCCCTGTAAGTTTCTTGACGTGCACATCTCTGCCGACCACTCCTGGACTCCCAAATTCAAGGCCTTTGGGAAGAAGGCTCAGCAGCGGCTCCACATCCTGCGCGTCCTCAAGAAGAATAATCTGGAGCAGGAGCTACTGCTGGCCTTCTGTCACTCATTGGTGGAGAGCGTGCTCACACTGTCTGTGGGTGTCATTCATGATTCAGCTGTGCTGGACAAGGGTTGCAGGATGGTAGATCTCCTGGACCGAACCTTTCATAGAGAGTACCTGCTTCCACTTGGATCAATCTTTCAAAAGCATGGTGTTGCATTTAATTTTTATGCTGATGGCAGTCAAATTTACCTTCCACTGAGACAGGAAAATGAGTTCTTTATGACCCAACACATGGATCACATTGCAGATATGAAGTCATGGATGTTAAATACCTTTCTACTTCTAAATGACAAAAAGATGGTCGTAGTGATGGCTTCAAAGCCTTTGTAGATCTTGGTCCTTGTGTGCGACACACAGCTACAGACCTGGGAAGAAAACTGGACTGTGACCTGAATCTCAACACTTAAGATTAAATCTGTGGTCAAGTTATGTCTTTTATAATTTGAGACATATATCCAAGGTCAATTTATTTCTTTTTAGACATCAGCTTGAGATTTTACTCTATGCTTTTACGCTGGGCTGGGTCAGATATCGCTGTCTCGTCTCCAGCTGGTTCAAATGCTGCAGCTCTGTTTTTAACTGGGGGCCAAACGTGAGCACATCACTCCAATTTTAAGCTTAGTTCACAGATTCCCAGTGTGTTTCAAGATCATTAATATTTTTATTTGTTTTTTGTTGCCTTGCCCTACAATTTCTGTCCGATCTGTTTTTGCGTAAGCAAGCTCTATAAATGAGGCCCCAGGTCACTTGGTCAAGCATACAAAATGTTAAAATACTTTTAACATATACAAATTAAATTAATTTTCTCATAACAATATGACTGAAAAATAACAGCTTTTTCAGGGACTATTTGTTGCTATGATAACAAACTCATTTGTTTACATATAAAGAATTTTGTTTAATTAGTGAAAAGTATGAAGAATGCCATCTAACAACTTAAGCTAATCTTTGGTGTCATAGCCACCATTATAACATCTAACACATTCTGGACCTCAAAATGGTGGATCCCATTAAAACCCACTGATAAGACAGAATGAATACAACAGTATATAAGTAAGCCATTAATTGACATTTTTTAATACTATTATGTATTACATGTTTAAACACCTTAAAGTGTATTCTAACATGATTTTAGTGTTTTCAAACTACAGATGTGATAAATAATTAAGTTATTTTGTTGTCAACTGGAATCATAAAAACTAAACCATCAAAATTCTAAAAATAAAAACAAAAACATACATTTGAAATTAAATTAGTATCCTAAAAAATAAATTATTAGAACTTACAAAATTTTCAATCAAGTGACAAAACCCTCCATTCAAGTATAATCCTAAAATCAAAAAAATAGAATCAACTAACATCTTTAGCCTAACACACTATAGTATAATTCCTCTTAAATTCAACACCATAGTCTTAATGTAAAGTCTGACGTATACAACAAACTGCAGTGACGTCAATACTTATTTTTACCTGAACAAGAGATGCTGCCAATCAGACAAGACGTCAACTACATGATTATTCCATATAGATATGGAAATATCACTGCTACATGAAACTGCACAGCCCAAAACAGCACTGTGAAAAGCCCTAATAAATAAAAACCATCTTCATTGATTGCTAAAAAAGCTTCTCATGCTGGTTAACTTGCAAATTAGACGATTTTTGCTTTTTTAAAAATTCCAGAAGCAAATTATTTTTAAATTTTCGCCACTTTATCTTACAGTAATACCTCACATGGCACAAAAATGTAGGCCTTCATTATTGATATATGCACAATACAAATTCTGTTTTAGCAACATAAAGTTGAAAAATCGACTCATTTAAAACATGGGATCATATAAAAGCATAATTAGTTTTCAAAATAGTGCAAAAATCATATACACTTGTGGCTGAAATAATCCCTCAATCAAAAAAAGCTCAAAATCTGTCAGTTTAAAAGGTTTTCATAGCTGCTTTAGGAAACTTTTGTGAAGTGTCTCTGTGAACTCAGACCGGTACTAGTTTAGTTTCAGAAAGTGCTGGAGAAGTGCTGGAGGAAGACCATAGGGTGATGCTTCTCAAACTCTTTGAGGAGCTTCCTCTTCTCTTTAACTGGCAGGTTTTTGCTGGATGAAATGTCACAAAGAAGTTGTTTGAGGCCGTCCAGAGTGGAAGCCTCACGCTGGTCCTCGTACTCCTGCGGAGTCATCTGCTGGCAGAAAGTAAAGGCTGCAACACAGAAGGAAGGAGAGTTCACAAATGGTTGTTTTGCTTTGTAGCAATGAACAAAACACTTTTATACTTTGAACCATAATCCTGTAAGAATGGGTACCAGATGGCCTGCAGAAAATTAAAGTGTGATTCAATTCTGTTTCTAACCAACAGAAAAATGTTTTTATGTAAAGATTCTTCCAAATCTGAAGGCATATTGACTTACTGTTGGGTTGCTTAATGTCACTGTGTAGTGTATGTGTGAATAATTCACTGAAGCTTCTAAGAACTTACTAGCAATTGAGTCGGGGTCTGTGCCCTGCTGCAAAGTCCTCAGTGTTCTTCTCACAGCTTCAGTCAGGGACGTAGGAGTCTATCAGTGCAGGAACGCAAACATGGACAGTAGTAACTCAGATTCCACAAGTCTAGTGTGCTCTCAGTGTATAACCACAATCATAAGAAACATCACATAAATGGAGACCCAAGGGGGCTGAGAAACTCCAGGAGCACTTTCAGAAACCATTAATTTATTGTAGATAGTTTTTAAATGACCCCTATGTTTCCCCCCCCTGTTTAAAGAGCATGCTACACACCATGCTCGGACATGCCAATTCTTTTCCCGGAATCCCCTTGTTAGAGGAAAAACATTATTTTATGCTTGTTTAACGATTATCATTTACATCCAGGGATAGCTGAGACTACAGAAGAGTACCTTGAAGAGTTCAGTGTGATTATCCATGAGAAAGAACACGAGAGTTTCACTCTGTGATCGGGTCAGCTCCTGGTTTTGAACAAGAGCTCTCTGAAAGGTCCTGCAGATCAAGTGCCTGTTATCAATCTGGCAAAAAAAAAAAACCAGACAGTAAGAGATCATTGAAATGCATCAACTTCTGATCTAACTTTAGATACAATTTAGCAAAATAAACCTCACACATTCATAATAAAAGATGCTAGTGTTTCCATTCTTCACTCTTTTAGAAGTATGTAAAAAGATGAAATTGACAGGACGCTTAATGGAAAGCTGCGCTACCTGCTTCTGCAGCCGGCAGGCATCTGATCGAGCAGCTGTGGCCATGAATGTCAACAGTCTCCGGAGTTCATCTCTCACACTCGTCTCTAGCAGCCGCAAACACAGCTGAGATGCCCTGATGGCGTCCTGCGACTTCCCTTCATCTGGGAATAAACAGGGTGAGTGTCATCAAAAAGTCAGATGGTGAGACTTTGTGTGTCATGGTTGAACACCTTTGTCGACTCATTACGAATATCTTTATTTTATCTACAAATGGTTTTAAAATCTCACCCAGTAAATTCAGAACAGCAACATGTATATCCAGGTAGCGTCCTGCCAGAAGTGGAGCTTTTTCTTGTCCACTGTAGTACTTGGCAATAGTGTCAAAGAGCAGTCTTTTCTGGCTCGCCATTTGCTCTCCATTACCATCATTTAAAGAGGTCTTGGCATGTTGTTGGCTGAGCTGTTCCCCAGCAACCACAATCAGCTGGTCAGGAAACAGCTCCAAGCAATCTGCTGCTGCTGACAGCCATGCATCCAGCCTGAAGGACAAATATTACTCCTGTAACGAGTGGTAAGCAAATATACAAAGACAAACATGGAATCAACATGGGATTAGTACTGACTGGGGTAGGTTGAGGGAGTCGGGAAGCTCTCTCTCCAGACACGTGTTGGAGAAAATTAGGTCCTGGCTGGCCAGAAGAACTCTGCATGATTGAGGATGAACCTTTTCAGGAGAGGTAAGGATGCAGTCCAACATGGGCAACTCAATGATGTGCAGCAACTGCAGCAGAGTCTGTTGTTTCCAAACGTCATCCACCACTATGACATAAAATAAAACACAAAAAGCAAAATATCAGAGACAATATGTCCATTCTAAATGAAGATTGTTCTCTCACAGAGCCTCAACATTATGATAAATTCTGACATTAGCTTATTACCAGCTTTGGAGAGAAAACCAGGATATGTGGTGGTTGTGTTCAGATTTAGAGGGACGGATGGATGCAGGTCTATTGTTCTCAGAAGCCTTTCAACTCGCCTGTCTAATGGTCCAACGGCAAGAGGATTTGATATCATCCTGAACTCATTTAACCTGAAACAAAAGGAAACATTTTGAAGAATAAAGTATTTCGGTCCATTTAGAAGCACTGTATTACCCCATAATGTCGTCATTCTAAATGAAGTAAATTGTTACAGAAATAGAATTTATTTGACAAAAACCTAAATTTAATCAGACTTTAATGCAGTAAAATTTAAAACTCAAGTAAATAAATAGGTTTTACTGTCTGCACGATAATTATCCGTTTTGTACCGTGAAGTGAAGGTAAATTTATAGTAACTGGATTAAATGACATTCATTTTTACAAAACGAGACAACAATATTAAATGTTATTAAATACAGCTTTTTATTTATGCATGACTCAGCTTAGACTAGCAGCGCAGTTTATCTATTTTTGTAGACAAAGTATTGACTGAACTTAGTGTATTTTAAAAACTTTGTCAGTGTAATATAGCCTGTAGAATAACCACATTTAATTTCAGATATATCATCTTATACCATGGGTTTCTAAACTTTCTACTCAAACACAAAAGAAAATTTAAAAAGGAAGGAGAAAGCTTCCTTTCTCTTACAAAAATACAGACTTAAAATGTAGGATTTTTAAATAGTTTATAGAGCAAAGATGTCTTTTGCTCAAATGGGATATTTTTGATTTTTAATTTACAGCGACATTATTTAATAATGGCTTTAAGAAAATTAAATCATCCTTCTATGATAACGTTTCCCTGATCAAATGTGAGCATTGACGATCAGCGATGAAATGTGTGTGGGGTTAAAACACGGACCAGCAAGAGGGAACAGGGACCTGTGTGTGATCTGATTGAGATCTAAAGAGTCAGACTGACATCAATGAATGTTTTTAGAGCAGTTATGGCTGAGACAGTAACAGTTTTCGTTATAATAAAGAAACTCTTTACAAATAACTTCGTTCTTTCCAGACAACCATCTGAATTTTAAAGTAGAAATAAATATGATTTTAAACAAGTGTTCTTGTGCATATTACAGAAATAGTGCATTAATAAATGTATAATATGAGGATAATTGTGATATAATTTGTTTTTTTGGCAAAAAAATCATACCAAGAACATCTATAGTTATGATTATTCTTACATGTGCCATGTGCCTAACCAACCTTGAGCTCTTCTTCCTCTTTGTCTCATGTTCCTCTGGCGGTATGTCAATGCTGTCCTCCTTCATGCCAGAACCGCTCAACACGTTATACTCCAGAAAGCGATAAAGGCTGCAGCTGCTATCCTCAAATGTCACCTCCTTTTCTTTGCGAAACAGCTTCATGCCCACTGGCTCAAACACCTTGGCCTCCATGAGAGCCTGGCAGAGTCGAGCTGCTTTGAGCCGAGATACTTCACTCGTGCAAAATGCCACATTCTGCATCAGATAGCTGAGAACTGCATCAACAGCGTCCGAGCCTGTGAAACATTCAGCATGCACACGCAGGTGTCTCCTGCAGCGACGCACTTCTACCTGAGTCTGCAGGGCACGAATGATGTTGTGCCATAGCTGGGTGGCTCCAAAGGGTCCTGAAAATCCTATTTAGAGACAAGATTAGAAGAAAGTACAAGTTTAGAATAGATGCTAAACAAACTGACAATTAAATAATGTGTTCTGGCTCTTGCATGCAGGTAACTAATACAGCAATTTCTTTAACATCTGTAGAGTGTCTTAAAAACTGTCCACAGATATAAATTATCTTGATTTTGTATAAATCAAATGATTTTTAAAGGCCCACACGCTCCTAATAAAATTGAAATAAAGTGATAAAGACAACTAAATGTCCACCATAAGGTTTGAGAGTTTCTTGCTAAAAATTTTTTTTAGAAAACATTGCCCATCATTTGGCGATCAATTGAACAGCTGAAACTTTTATGATTTTAACCTTTGTTAGTGTGTTTTTGTAGAACAGCAATCAACCATTAAAAGTTTGATTATGTTTTTAAAAAGCTGTTATTTCTGTTAAATGCGAAATTTAAAAATAAATGTAAGACTGTCAGGCTTATTGTTCATAAACTAAACTTAATATGAAGATTTTTAAGGGTGAACAACCACCACCCAGGAAGAAAAGTCACATAAGTCACATAACAAGGAGATTGTACCCAACGTTTCCATGACAAGTGCTTATTTAATATTCACACAGCTCTGGTGGCTTATTTACGGGGTCACAAACACATAAGAGATTTAAAATGATGTGAAATTATATTACCTCCACTCAAATCTTACCGTGCTGGATGTTTTCACGGAAACTTCTTGTTTGACTGTTCAACCTTCGAAACCGAGGAGTCAAATCAACCGCCATTATGAGACTTTAGTGACGTAAGCCGTTCTTCTTCTTCTACTTCCCTAAAAAACAGACTACTGGCGCAGCTGCTGCCCCCAGCAGGTGACAAAAATAACGCCACAACCTATTTAAGTTCCTATGCTGAAATGAATGACAGCTTATGTTTAAAATACGTTTTGAATGAATGAATGAATGATTGAATGAATGAATGAATGAATGAATGAATGAATGAATGAATGAATGAATGAATGAATGA
>JBAMHX010000026.1:17917327-17940635 GCA_037177515.1 Pseudomugil tenellus
ATTTCCCTGATGGAAGGACGCCGGCCTTGCAGATGGTTTACTAAAGTCAAGGTAATTAAGCTAATATATGAAATTTCCCCAACATGGGGTTTTCAGCCTCTAAATGTTGTCACTTTTACAAAATGTTACCAATTTAAATAGAGTAGAGTCTGAATGTTTTATCCTCATTCTACACATGCCAGATTACTACTGGAAATACTTCTGATCATTATATATGTGATTTTTATACAGAAATGAGAGCAGCGTCGAGAGTTTGTCCCGTTTGGTGATCCACCCTCATCAGGGCTCCATCTACTCTGCATGCTTCTCTCATGATGGGACTAAAATCGCCTCCTGTGGAGGCAGCAAGACACTCAAGGTATCAATTACCATCTGTTTTCCAGTGTACTCTTTTGTGTGAAACGATGAATTAACAATAGTTTCCATGGAGACAAAATACATGGAAAAGGTTGCCATTTAAACTTTAATAAAAAAATACAAAGATTTTTTTTTTAATTAGTAGCTGAAACATTATTTAAAAAAATCTCCCCTTTATCGCATCATTTCCAGACCTCTGGAATCTAAAATGAGTCTAAACGAGTTGCTGTTAAGTTTAGATAAAATTGTGTTTCTTGTGTAGTCATTTAATATTTCTGCTGCTGTTGTACCTGTGTTTAGGTGTTTAAAACCACCTCCGGTGAGAAACTCACTGAGATCCAGGCCCATGATGATGAAGTGCTCTGCTGTGCCTTCTCCCCTGATGACAGTCTCCTAGCAACCTGCTCCAGTGACAGGAAAGTCAAGGTGTGGAGACAGCTGGTCCTTTGGTGAACCTCTTTCTCACTGAAATGCGTTAAATAAGAGGTTTAAGAAAGAAAGAAAACTAAAGTTGGGAAGTTTTTGTGTGTTTCAGGTTTGGAGGGCAGAGCGCGCCGAGCTGTTGAGGGTTTTTGAAGAGGAACATGAAGAGCAGATCAACCACTGTGTGTTTACGAACACAACACGACGATGCCTGCTGGCTACGTGTTCAAACGATACCATGTTAAATGTCAAGGTGTGTATATTTGGCTTCCATAAGCTTTTTTACGAGGACTAGCTTTTTTTTTTGTTGTTTTTTTTTTAAATGTGACCCCTTTGGTTTCATTTATATTCGTTGTGCCTTCGCATTACCTATAATGTATCTTTTCTTTCTGTAGCTGTGGAACCTCAACAAGCCATCCTCCCAGAACACCATGTTCGGCCACTTTGAGCCAGTGAACCACTGCTGTTTCTCCCCCGATGACACGTACCTGTCCACTTCCTCCAGCGATGGCACAGTTAAGGTGACTGCTGTTCATCTTTCTATCACAAAGCGGTCATTTTTTTTAATGTTGCACATTAAACTGTACTTCATTCAGATTGTACTAAGTCTAATATTCATCTAAGCATATTTTCATATTAAATTGATACATTGGTGTCATTTCCTTATGCTTTCCAAATCTCATAAACAACATACAAGATGTTGAAACTGAGATATTTGACCATTTTATGAAAAATATGATGCAACAACACATCTGTAAAGAAATAAAACAGAAAAATAAAAGGCTACAAAAGTAATTTGTACAAATATAGATAAAAATAATAACTAGAGGAGCGTGTGGCAATAATCAGATTAACTGGCAGCAGGTCGGTAGCATGAGTGGATATTAAAAGAGCATTTCAAAGAGGCAGAGCCTCTCAAATGCAAAGATGGACGCCATTCTACAATAAACTACATCTAAACATTGTGGAAAAATTCCAGAAAGATTTTCCTGCATGTAAAATTGTGAAAACAGCAGAGATCACTTACTCCAGGACATTAGTGTATATCCTGGAGGGCTGTTGTCTTACAGGTTTTCACTGTATCCCTGCTACAACACACCTGACCGAAGCTAAATGGATCCAACAGCTTATGACTTTCTGCATACATGAGTCAGGTGTGTTGGAGCAGGGGTGCATGGAAAACCTGCAGGATCGTGGCCCTCGAGGACTGGAGCTGGATATCCCTGTGCTAGATGTTTCCCCACTGCAACACCTGAGTTGAGTAAAATGGATCTCCAACAGCTCCAGTTCTGCACAAGTCTGTTAATGATCATTTATCTTCATCTCACATGTAAAACATTGTAATTCATACATTAACTTCTGGTCTGACTGCTTTTTGCTCTGCTGTGTACATGCAGCTGTTTCAGGTATCGACTGCCAATGAGTGGAAGACGATCAACGTGAAGAGCTTGATTACAGACAACGATGATGAAGAGCTTCTCATCAAATGCAGCACGTGGACTGCAGACGGCAAACGTGTCATATGTGCAGCGAGAAATGCTGTTCTGGTGAGTGTTAAACAGCGAAAAGGAAGGGTTAAGAATGCGTGTTCAAATGTTGGGTGGAGGAAGATTCTGTTGTGCTTTCTAGTGATTTATGGCATGAATCAACAAAAATGGCTACAAAATGGGAACATTGCATTCTCTCTGTCCTCCATGCCCTTGTTTTGCATTTAGTTGAAGTGTCTGTTTGTCTTACAGACAGAGAGGGAAGGGTGTGTGTCCTGGTTATAAATATGTGTTTCCCCCTCCTCTCTTATACTTTCCAAAATCAGTCTGTGTCCTCCGCATTGTCATTCTGGGAGGCAACCCTTGCTTCTTTTTCGCTTGGAGGGGGAATTTCAGTCATTTTGTCCTTGAGTTTTTAAAACGACCTTCTGTAACACACTGCTTTATCTACATGCTGAAACAAAGTTTCGAGACGAAGCAGGTGCTGAATTGTTACCATGTGTTTTTCAGGTTTTTGACGTGGAGACATCAGACATGTTGCTGGAGATCAGGACCAACCGTCTGAGCACAGTGCAGTACTGTCACGCCTGTCCCACCAGCAACCTGCTGGCCATTGCATTCTCCAACTACACTGTGGAGGTAGAAGACATGCTCACACACACACACACACACACACACACACACAATGCAGATATTAGTTCCTGCTTTGATGTAAACATACAAACAATTCATGATAGATTTAAGCTTCATGAAATATTACATTTTTAATGTTGCCATTCAAACCATCATTACTAAAACTAAGATTATGAGTTGCATGAAAACGTCCACGCTGTGTGTGTGTGTGTGTGTTCGAGCTGTGGGATCTGGAAGAGAACAAGAAGAAGGCTGACTGCAGCGGCCACCTGAGTTGGGTCCAACGTGTGCAGTTTTCTCCTGACGGCTCACAGCTGCTGTCCTGCTCGGATGACCAGACTGTCAGGGTGAGGCGTTAGCGTGTGATTTGTGCATTATGTTATCAGAAAAAACTGTCAGGATTGTTCTAATTATCTCCTCTGATGGTAAAATTATGCTGTTATTGGACATCACAAGTTAGCTAATTGCTCAGTGTCCCACAGCCAGCTGTTAATTTTCAGTCTAATGGGGGATTCTCAGGAATTATTCAGCTCCGGTGCAAAAAACAAAAAAAAAAGCAGCCGTATACGCTTCTCTGTTTTCTTCCTAATGTGTTCATTTAGATGGAAATATGTTGGCTGTAATAATCCTGAAAGCAATCTAAGCACTTCTTTGCATTAAACTTGTTATTTTATCTTAGATTAAGCCGATTGATCGATGTCACCAAGGTCAAAACCCTTAACCAATGGGAAGCCCCGACACCTCAGTTGCACACTTTTGACAAATGTTTGGTTTATTTTATGAGGCCAAATCTGAAAAAAAATTGCTAACTAGATTCTTGCATGTAGAAAGTCACTGCATGACGATGACATGGACCATCTTGCTTTTATAGATCAGCACTGACATGTAGTTTCTTTTATTGTAGCTATGGGAGACCAAGAAGGTTCACACGTCCTCAGCCGTCTGTCTGAAGAGGGATTCTGATGTTCTTTTCAGCAATGAGAAAATCATAGTGTCAGCTGCAGACAACTGCAACAGGCTTCAGGTGAGCTGAAGTGAAGAAATTGTAGCTTCTTTTCTTCACATTGTTGTGTTTTGATGTGATTGTTCGTGTGTGTGTGTGTGTATGTGTGTATGTCAGGTCCGGGACGGTATAACGGGGTCAGTGCTGTTCCAGTCGGAGGAGATGCCGTCCAGAATCAGGTGTATGTGTATGTGTCGGGAGACATCTGCTGTGGCTTTGGGCCAAGAGGACGGCACAGTGCAGGTAAAACGACATATAAACACACACACACACACTGAATCCGAGTGTGAGAGATTTAAACACTTAATTGATTGACACTTGATTAATCAGTCACTCAACAGAGCAGTTACCTCATAGTTAACAGGTCACAAATAGTCTACCTGTAAATAGTTTAAATGATATATTATTAAGCAAAAACTTTCAGAATTATGATTCTAAAGGCTTTGAGGACTTTGCTTCATGTATCAAAAATAACCTTTTTGGTGTGTTTGTGTCTGTCAGTGTGTTTGAACCTCCTGTAGGGCATTTTTCAGGCCATGTTGAGTCTAACATGTGACATCAGCTCTTTGGCTTTTTATCTATTCTGTCAGTTAAACATCAGATCAGCAGCATGAACCTTTTTCATCCATCTTTTTGCCTCAATTTTCTCCCTTTTTTTTCTTTTTTCTTTTTTTTAACCAATGCTTTGTATTCCCAACTCCCTGTGTTCCGGCTAAGCTTTACATGCATTTCTTTTATTCCATCTTTAGTTATGTTTTATTCCCCTTTCTTCCTTTATTCTGACATCTCTGCTTTGCTGCTCTAAATCTTGGTGGTGAATTGATTTGAGGCACCAGAGGAGATCTTGCCTGACTTTGTGGCAGGTGTTTTTTTCTGTGAAATGTCAGTGATATTACATGTTGAGTTACCTTCACAGTTCCCTTCCATACTAAAACCTGACCTCGAGCAGAGTCCACCTGGTGAACAAGTGCTGAGGTCAGGTCAGAGTCCGACAGCGGAGAGCAGCTCTAATAAATGAAAAGGTTCTGCAGTTTTAATGAACACAAGAGTTAATGGTTTTAATTCCAGCCCTTCCCTGGGCCTCTGTGTGTGCCTGACCTCAGAGATAAATGAATGAGGAGTTTAATGGGAACAGGATCTGAGCTGTGAAGTTGTAGAAGTGGGAGATAAGTTTAGAAGAAACAATATCACTGACGTTGGGGCATGACTGTTACAGAAATGGTGGTGCTACTTGCATAGCAGGAGTTTTACCTGCTAATGCACAACTGAATGCTAGTGGTCAACATAGCAACTAAGCTTCTGGGAATTCAACTTCTAGCATTTCCAGCCTTGAATGTGATGAATCAAACACTGGAAGAAGTATGTTCATTTCAGAAAAGGTCTGCAACCGTTTTGGCTTCAGCTCAGCTAAATAAAACTTTATAGCCCAAAATGAGTTTTTTTTTAAAGAGATAACTTTTTTTTTTTTTTTTTTTTTTTACATTTACTATAGGAAATGTTGCTATTATAAAAGTCACAATTTTATTTCTATTATTGGGGTTTAAAAAAGAAAAAAAATGTTAAAAGCTAAAAAAAACCCAGTATCAATAATATATAATATAAACATGGTAGCAGGAAATCTTCAAATCAGTCAGTGCTTTTTTATTCAATCTTCAATATTAACTATACAATGCAGTCGGTCGTTCAGATCCCTAGAACCTGTGGCTATGAGACATGTGCATGTACCCTTAAAATACTATGCTTTGGAGGTGGTTTTGGTCTAAATAGTCTAGATGATGAGAAATCACAGAACAGATAAAGTCAGCGGATAAAGTCTGTTTTTACTGAGGCAGCTGTGTGGCATCAACGAATGTCCCAAGACATTTTTTTTACAGCTGCTTGAGCTGATCTGCAAATACCCATCTCCAAAACAGACACAAATAAAAGTAAATACACAACAAAATGAAATGTCAACTATAAATGTAACAGAAATTCTGCTCTTTTAATGACTTCACATGTAGTTTTAAAAAGGAAAAGAAACGTATATTCACTAAGAAGATTGGATTTATTTTAATAAGATGAGTGGAAAATACTTATAACTTTTAGTTTTGGGTCCATACATAATGAATATATTGACATTAATACTGAGTGTATATACTATACATACATCTATACATACATAGATAGAAATAGATATATATGATGTGTTTGTGTATTTATCTGCAGCAGGATCTTATGAGTGGGTGGAAATTCTCTATTATTACCTATGCACATTGTTATTTCATATTTTAATAGTCGTTATGAAGTACGATATTTGGAGAAATGTTGAGAACTTTCAGTTCTTGAACTCGTTTGTGGCTGTTGCAGTTTCTCAAGTTGCCACCAGGTGGAGCCCTGTGACACACACATGCTCGTTAATGCAGGGAAATAATTTTCTTTCTCCCTCTCTTCCTGTTTTATTATAACATTTAACTGGAAGAATAATCTTGTGACGGTCTCAGATGACACATTTGCTATGTTAAATTAAAAAAGTGACAGCTTTGAGGGGAAAAAAGTGCAGCAGAAATATGAACACAACTGTAAAAGAATTATACATGCATGTTCTGCATAATTGGTTACTTGTTGTTTCTACAAATGTGTGTGTTTATTTGCTTCAGAAAATAGATTTTTAAGCCTAATTATATAGGAGGCTGATTATAGTATAAGTATGTGCATCATTTATCATGTCCTATTCTGCAGAATCAGCTTATTTACTGTCCATTTCATCCCTCCATGTATTCTTTGTGTCTTTAACTCAAAAGGAGTCCTGCTCTGATTTGTTTAATCCCTTAGTAGTTGGATTAAAATATGAATGTTCCCCATCTTTCTTCTTTACATTACCCTTCTTTAATATTTTCCTGCTGTCAGATGTTTTCCTCTCCTTGTTGCATGCCAGAAATCCTTGAGCCGAATGTGTGAAACCAGCTAAGACATGTTCTGCTTTTGAAACTTAACATGAAGCTTGACAAATATGGTTGCCGCGCCTTAAGGCTCGTTCTGCTCAGACATTTCAACCTCTCATCTGGGACCTGAATATTTAAATGCCTGGTAAAATCCCAAGTGTTATTTGGCTTCCTTTAGTACACTCAGAACTACCAGATGCTGTTCGGAGCATGTTGTGTTTTTATTTATTCCCTGTGGCAAAGCTCATTTGTGCTCCCCAACTGTTTTTGGTGCTTTTTATGTGGACGTGGGGAAGGAGGGCAGTAGGATGAGATGTACCAAAGGTCTAGCCAGCTGGGAATTGAATCAGGGACTGGGGGGATTATCATCCATATGGTTTGCTTCGAAGACTTGATCATCAGGTCACCTCAAATCGGTCATTTTATTTTTTCTTTTAAAAATAGATCAAATTGGGAGCAATGGTCCACCACTCTGCATGGTATGTGTTGATGAGAAAACAAGTGTGCTGGAGCTGAGAAAAGACAATATGTACTCTGGCTCATTTTAATTAGAGGCATTTTAATTTCCTGTATTCATGTTGCAGATGACGTGTATGCTCAGCGCATATGTAATACCTGCATGTGTATGATTGTGCAACAGTGTCGGAAATGGAGATTTCAACCATAAGAGGCCACATGAGGTTGTGGGAAGACTTTTGGTACGAATAATGTCAGAAAATTAATCACAATTTTACAGTTAGCATGATTATTATCTATAGTTTCACTCTATAATTGTTTAAAATCTCTATTTAGTTTAGTCTATTTGCAAAATAATGGCAGCTTGTGTTAGTGGTTGTTCATGTCTGGTTGTTTCTCACTTTTATTGGTAACTTTCAAAGATGCATGACAGAAGGGTGATTATTGATACCCCAGCTAATTAATATCTAGCTAGATATTAAATTTGAGTATTTATTGGTGTCAGAATTAAATTTTTTTATAATTATTTTAGCCAACATAAATACTGAAAGCCTGCTTCAGTGGCTATTAGCAGCAGGGTCCATCTCAGGGGCCTCTGAAACATATTTCTTCTTCACTCCTTTTTTTATACTTTAAACCCTCCACAACAACAAAATCTTAATGTTTTTCTATGATACCAACAAGAATCCTTCAATTTAATCACTTTCCTTTATGGATCTTTGCAATGAATTAATTCTGGCATTTATCACCATGATAAACCGTGGAGTGGAATGACCGGGGCATCCCTACTTTGAACACCCGTATATCTGTTTCTGTGTACGAGGCACTTCTTCCAGAACAACCAGCATCAGTCCAGAGCCTGAGGAGCTCTCGCTCAATCCAAATATCCCTTTTGTTAAAACATTTCCCTGAAATATGCAAACGTTTCCTGCGTGGTGGTGCTACCAGAACTCTCTCCAACTCATTAGCAGTCCTCCTCTGGAGACTGTGACTGTCTGTTAAGACATTTCATGTTGCCAAGTTGTTTCAGTCTTGACAAAATGTAGAAACTCATGCTGCCGGTGAGATTAAAGCATCATCACGCATCGTATTTAGGTCCCTGTGGAAGTGTTCAGGTCGTAGTTCCTCACGCAGCTGCATCCGTATAAAGATTCCCATCTTAATAAGTAATTAGGATGTGTTACCTTTTGCCAGAAAAGCTGTTAGAACACATGATGGCATCTTCATGTCCTTGGGTACTGTGCCTCCCTTTTAATAACATCTCCAGGGCTGCCAGCCCCCCCCCCCCCCCCACCTTGGCCTTCTCCAGAATGAGATGTACCACTCAAAGCTCACTTTTATCCCAGAGCTATTCATCACCATCAAGCCACTCCTTTCTGGCTCCTTCTGCCATACATTTCCACCAAACTGACATTTTTGTGGGAAACTGTTGTAAACTCTTATCACATGGCTCGAATTTCAGTCCTTACTGTTCAAGTTTGTATTTGTGCCGCTAACGTCTCTTCTTTCCATCCTTCCAGGTGTTGGAAGTGCCATCTGGGAAGCTTCTAGCTACTCTGCTGGGACACACGAAGACTGTGCTTCACTGCCAGTTCAGCCAAGACGGCCAAACCCTCATCACATCCTCCGAGGACTCCAACATTAGGGTAGAATCTCCTCTCTCTCTCTTTAAGCTTCTCGTGTCTCCATCTCTGCGTGTCGGTGTGGCATTTCATTCTCCTCATCCTTTATCACTTTGTCCCTTATCCATCTATCACCTTCCTTTCCTTCCTAATCGATGGCATTGTCCCCTCCTCCACCAACCTGCTTCCCATTTGTCTTCCCTGCTATTGATTATTCTTCCCCCTCCATGCTCATTCTTCACCTTGAGTTAAAATACCTGCTGTTACGGATCATTCATCCTCACAGTGTCTCAGGTCTCTGGTGTTTTTACTTTCCCCATCTTGTTGCACTCTACCAGCTTCCCTGTTGGCCTCTTCACCCCTATATTCTTCATCCCTCTCTGCTGTCTCCTCTCCATCCTTTTCCGTCTCTTTGCCTCTGGCTACACCACTCCCAATAGCTCTTTATCTCTCTCTTTCTGCTGTACTGACCACATGCAAGTGTCTGAATATAATATGTGTGTACATCAGGCCGTTATGCTCTGTCAACCCCACCATTCATGCTCCGTTGCTCATTCCCCCTCTCATCTCCTTCTTCATCTCTTGTTTGCCCACAGACCTGTCACTGCAGCACTTCTTTCCCTCTCTGACAGTGCAGCACCTTATTCTGTATTCATGTGGCTGCTGCCTACAGCATCACTATTCTCAAACAATCCGACGCTTATTCCGAAACTATCCCGAATCATGCTGTTTGACATGCTCTTGCTCGGAAATGGAAGCGTGTGTTTGGATGTTAATGCAAACGCAGAGTGAATGTAAAAGACACTGTTAGTTGATGGAAGGTTTTCACCTTCAAGGCCGTAATGGGGAGAAAAGATGCAACGTTGCATATAAAGCCGTTGATTAATGGATGATTCTCTGTCTTGTGCCCATCTCTGAGCACAGATTGTTTCCCCTTCCTGCTGATTTACCTTCCCCAAATGCATAATACAGCCACTTTATATTCTCCAGTCCGACGTTTTAACTTCACAGCCACGACGGCATAAAAGAGAGAAGGAAAAACATGAAATCATGTGATCTACAGCACCATTAACAGCGTCGTAAAGCTGCATTTCTGCACTCAGGGACTTTCATAAATATTCCAGCTTATGTATACAGGAGGCAGTGTTGCTGCTACAATATTGTGCAAAAAAAAAAAAAAAACAAAGCTTGGACATCTTTTTGTGTAGCAAGATGATTTTATTTAAATCTGCAGTTCAGAATTCCATCGGTAGGACTTTCTATCTGTGATGTAGAGATTTAGGAGATGGAAAATAAATAACATGTACAGAGAAAGAGATAAATCTCACAATAATATCTTTAATACTGCTTTGTTCAACATTTCTTACTAGGAATTCCAGCTAAACTCCAGCCATGAACAATGGTTCGTGTGTGTGTTGTATCATGTGTCATGTATCTGAACCTTGGTGCTTTGTGGTGAATTTTGCTTTAGATACCAATAAAAACATAGTTTTTAATGATAACGTTAAGGTCGTTGACCTTTGATTTTGTTACACTTTGCATCTTTTCTCTTTGAATTTGACTGACATGAGTTATCACGGTGAGGACATCCATATGAATATGAGTTCTCAGGGAGATACTCAAATACATTTGCTACTTCCGATTACACACTGCTGGGTCTGTTTCTCTCTGCAGGTGTGGAAGTGGCAGTCCGGTGGGTGCAAAGTCCTTCAGGGTCACAAGGAACAAATCAGATGCTTCTCTTTCCTCTCCGCCTCACCAAATGACACCAGACTGCTCTCCTGGTCCTTCGATGGTACCGTAAAGGTGACACCCGTGGACACTCGCACATGTAACCGTGACGTTAAATCCGACATTAGATAATCTGACTCTGCCCACCATCAGGCGTGGGACACAGAGAGCGGGGACAAACTGCGGGACGTCGAGGCTCATCGAGGAGCCATTCTGTCCTGCCACGTCTCGCCAGACGGATGTCTCTTTGCCACCACCTCTGCTGACAAAACTGCAAAGGTTCAACACTCATACACACACATACACACATGAGATACATAAGCTCTATTAGTGCCTCCAGTAACAGCATGACCTATTACTCATAAGCACCTTCTCTCAAAGCAGCTCTCTCTGAAATGATTTCTGACATTTACACATAGATGTGTTGCCATGTGCGATGTCTGAGGCTTAAAGTTTCCCCAGCAGGGAGCCCTGATCCTTAGAGGATAACATCCAGCAGATGTTTCAGGTTGGGGGAGTTACTTACAGGTCAGTCTGTCCTCAACCTGTTGGCTGACCATAAGCGAACCACCTCCCTGTCTGGGTACAGCTGTTGCCAGGTTTGTGTTTACCGACACCCCTGCGCTCGACTTTGGCGTGACTTTCATCAACTCAGTGGGCTGAATGAGATGCACGCAGCTATTAATTTGCAGAGGACTGAATGATAGTAAGACCACAAACCCTTTGACACTGACCCTTCTTCAGCATCATTAAATATTTGTTGGTTTGTTTTCAGTTTATACGCAAGTAATTCCTTCCTCGGTGAGAACTGACGTCCCAGCAATCAGAAATGATGCAGAGCAAATCTATCTGGTGTTTGTTAAACCGCTGCCACCAAGTTTCACATGGGAATTTGGATTTGGTCGCCCGCCAAGCTGGCTCCTGACGGCGAACGGCAGTGAGATGAAATGTGTGTTTTATGGATTTGGCAAAGATCATAATTGAGATGTAGGTGTATGTGTGTGTTGTGGAGCTGGTCAGCAGCCAGTTGCATAGTCCTGGCTCCCCAGACTGAGCCAAAGCTTTACTAGCTCAAAATGGACACAAACACCAAAATCCCTGCTTTCCATCTTTCTAGAGGTCAAACCAGAAGGCTTAGCCACGAGTGTCTTTGTGGAGCACCACAAAAAGAAGAGTGCTCTCCTCTCTTTTTCATTCTTATACTCTCAACCCTCTTTTTCCCACTCTATTCTTTTCTCCTGACCTTCAGATAAATGAAGCTTTGTGCACAGACATTGTTAGTCGTCTGCCAAAATGAGTGTCTAATTATGAGTTGTGTTATTTACTCTGCAAAGCAGGATGGTGAAAGGACAGGAAGGGAATAAATAGTATGGAAATTTTTTTAAAAAAGGAAGCACTTCCATTAGATTGGAGGCCAACGAAAAAGAAAATGTAAAAAGCACTTCCAAAAAACTGCAAAATATGAGAGGTCATCTGTTAACAGAGAGCTCTGTGGATTATTTTATAGTTGGCATACAGTAGTGGTTCTCAAATGGAGGTGCATGTATCTCTTTGGGTACTTGGAGACACTGATTAATAGTTTCCAGGTAGCATTTCAAATAATCATGTATGTCAATAAATTAAATGGAAGTTTATCTATTATAATGCAGATTTAAAGATTGTAGCGCAAATCAAATAATCTGTAAATCGCTTATCAAAAAACGTGGATATATTGTAGAAGATTAGCTGTTTAAAATACAGATTTAAGAAGCAAAAAAGTAAAGCTTGGAAGATTCTGTTCATGTTTAAATGAAAATGTTTTATTGGGATGTATGTGCATATGCTCCAATCCACCCATGTTTTTATGTTTATGTAAGGATAAACTAAGCTAATAGCAGCACGAAGCCAGAATATCTCCATCAGCATTTTACCAATAAAGTGTACCTATCGACAGGATTTTAGTGTCATCGCTTTAACTCAACGAGTAGACGGATACACTGACAGATGGCCAGCTTTGTTTGTCTCCTGTGTCTGTTTTCATGGTGCTTAGTTATCCACCATTTGACGCAGAAAATGGAGAAGTACCAATAAAAATCATGGGGGCAGTGTTGAGTTGTAATGGGAACAAACCAGAGAAGAAGAGGAACATGAAGACAACACAGAAACTGCCAAATAAAAAGATAAAACAGAAGTTGATAACAACAAACTTTGTGGTTTTATCCTACTACTTCTTCTGGTGGTCTCGGCATGTTGTAAATTACTTTATAGTAATACATTACGCTACTAGCCATTGTCAACTCCAGCCTCCAAGCTTATATCCAAGCTCTGCACTGCCCACTAGTGGATGAACTGACCTAACAACTATGGCAGCATAAAAGACTCATCGAAGTATGAGAGCGGCGACATATAAAACAGATGTCCCCATTAATGTATGTTACGGAGCATAAATGGGCCTTAAATAGTCCGATAAATAAAACCCAGATAAAGGGCAGTGAATGGATATGTTTTCACTCATTTTACATATTGCTTAATCCAGTTGAGGGTCGTGGATGGATGCATTTATGTTTGGAATTGTATGTAGTCCCTAATACATTAGAATAAATTAAATAATAAAATGAATAAAAAAACATCATTTTTTGCAAATGTTTGGAGGGAACATCTTGATGGAAATATGCTCTTATCAAATGTTTAAAAAAATGAATGTTTCTTCGACTAAAAATTAGAATCAATCAGGCACTGATGCAGTGCAACTCCTAGCTGTAAGCCTTAAGTGGTGCCCCCCCCCTTTTTTTTTCAATTTACTAATTATTTTAAAGTATAATTATGATATTATTTACAGTTGCTCCAGAGTACAAGTCATATCATTCAAAAAATGCATCATGAAGAGGAGTTTCTGACACACTGTTGGTTGTGCTCTGATAGAAAGGCTGTTTCATAGCCTGATGATGCCAAGAAGGCCCCCGTGTCATGTGTAGCAAAGACATAACTATGTCGTTAACAGCCTCTCCCTTTATCTTTCAGTTACTGAAATCATTAACACTGATCATACTTTGTCATTGTAACTTTAAATGTGCCACAATTTCTTCTTTGTTTTTTTGGTCAATTCAATTCAGCTGTATTTATAAAGCACTACTTCACAACAATGTCATCTTAGGGCGCTTCACAGACATCGTAATATATGCCCTAGTTATTGGCTAGGGCATATATTTGCAAGCTATTGGTTTCCCTTAGCTATGCCATAGCATGCAGGAGGCGACAGTGGGAAGGAAAATTCCCTGTTGACAGGAAGACAAAACCTCCAGCAGAACCCGGCTCAGAGAGGGCAGCCATCTACCTCGACTGATTGGTGGTCTCAGTGCATGAGTGGAGACTCTGAACTCATGACAGTGTTGTTCACCTTCTTTATGCAACCAAAAAAAAGCTCTGGCTGATTAGGGTGTACTTGACTGAGAAAATATTCCACAATAGTGAATTGCTGGAAGAAGTTTCAGAAGCACTGACTTAGATTCTATGATTAGGTGCCTCTGAGTTACAGAAAACCATTAAAATGAGTCATTTCAACTCGGCTAAATGTCAGAATTTATGCATTTAGTTGTGATCAAGTCAAAGTGTTCTTTCATAAGCAATTCTTTCATTTTTCTTCAGCCTTCTAAACAAATTACTTTCCTTCTTCTAGATTTGGCACTGCGAGTCCTGGCAATGTGTCCACACACTGAACGGGCACAAAGAGTGTGTCCGAAGCTGCAGATTCTCCTGGGACAGTCAACGCCTCGCAACAGGAGATGACAATGGAGAGATCCGGGTGTGTGTGCATGAGATTCAGCCTTCGCTTTGCACTTACATGAGTTTGATCAAATTGATCAAGTATCAGAAGATTTCAGGGACTTATGTGGAGGTAGAAGGTAAAAAGATGATCTCAAGGATTTATACTAAAAGACGGGGGTAAGCTGTCTGCTAACACACCGTCACAGGAGAAGAAAGAACAATGTCTTAAACTCTAATTTGCGATTCAACATACAGAAAAAAATACAGTAGACATTTATTTTAAAAAAAATCACTACCTAATTATATGTCATTACTCATTTAGATAAAGAGCTTACTAATACGTCGTGATTACTGCAGAAGAAAGAGGAGGGCTGAGACGAAAGGGAGGAGGCAGGGCTCCTCCTCAGGAGGAGGTGGAATGTAAGATGTTGAGAATAAAGAAAGCCAAAAGAGGAGGAGATGTCTGACAGTGGGAGGCGAAGGAGAGGACTCATCCTGCCAAATTGGAGCTCCACGGCCTTTAAGTCTGAGCCTCTTGTGAAAAAAACACACATGGTCTATATAGAAAGAGAGAGAGGCAGAAATCGACATGTGCTGCTAAACCTGCAGAATGATGCACCATCGGTAAATAAATGGGTAATGCCATGTGGTGGACTTTGAGCCCAGTGGCTCCATTATTTAGAAACGGGTGAATTCATCATGTTCAATTGTATAAACTACACTAACCCACTCTTGTTTCTATGGAAACAAACATGAGTCAGGCATGGATGGAATAAATATAGCTGTACATGTGATGCGTCATTGTTGAATTAACATGGCAGCTGCAGACAGATGCAGTGCTCTCCACAATTGTATTAGTTATAATGTTATTTCATTATACGGCACAAGTCATCCATTGCAAAGCATTTTAGGTAATTCCCGTGTTTGGATGTCTCCTTTGTTGCCCTTGTCATGGTTTATTGAGAAAAAGGTCCGTGCAAGCAGGTCAAAGCAATGCAGAATAAACATTTTTGCAGAGTTCTTGAAAAGTTGCTGAAAGAGGACATGGAGAACAAAGGATGTAGGACATTCTTGAATACTCACCTTGTTATTTTTTTATTTTATTTTTTATTTTTTTTTGCTGATGTTTTAGTCTGCACGCTTTCATCAGCGAAAGTTAATGCCGACAAAAACACTATTACACACACACAGGTTATAAGCACACACCTGGGAATGAGCCATCAGTTAAAGGACGACAAGATCACTTCACAGTATGCGAACAAGTTGAGTTTGATGAGCCGATTAAAATCCATTAAACACAAGTGTTTAGAGATGTAAACAATCTAGACAAAAAAAACCCTCAGAAGTCTGAAAATAAAATCTGGGAAAACGTGTCAGCATGAACAAAATAAGAGCATCATTTTGAATTTTGCTTGCAAACAAAAATTAGCTTTGATTAGCATCATTTTCCTTTCTGAGGAGTTAATATTCTGCAATTGGCTGTTCACCACAGCTCTGGAGCAGCAGTGATGGATCTTTACTGAAGATTTGCTCCCAGGATGAGAAGGATGGCATGGATTCACTCCACGGAGGCTGGGTGACCGATCTTCACTTCTCCCCAGACAACTCCCTTCTGGTCTCAACTGGAGGCTATATTAAGGTTTGCTAACCCATCTCTCTTTACGTTTGTCTTCATTACTCGCTGAAAACCAAATCACCTCAGTAATCGCCTCAGTAAATGGATTGTAGCTCAGCGTCTTGTATGCCTCTGCAACTATTTGCTTAGGTTTTAATTAGATGATATGTGTTGGTGTTTGTTTTGGCAGCTGTAAACAGAAACACCACCATGTTTGGCAGAAGAGGACATGATGTGTGCTTTGGGTCATGATTTCTTTTCCTCCACTGTTTTGTATGGCTTAATTAAAAAGTTAATTTAAAAGATGACAGGAAAAAAAGAGATGGAGGATAATAAGCAGCAAATATTTCCTGCTGGAAATGAGCCAGATTTGCTGTTGGGTACTTTTTGGATTGATTTGAAAGAAAATTAGCTTATTTTCAATCAGACAAATAAAACCCCCTTCAATCCAGGTTGACATGGAATATTTACTTGTTATGGGAAGTAAAACTGATAAAAATTAGAAGGTTGATTTATGTTATAATGCAATTAACAGATTGGAGATTCTTCAAAAATGTCTTATTCCCATTTAGCAGCAATAAAAAAAAACAACAATATAATATACTGCATGTGCTGCACATAGTCATTAAAGCATGAACCCAAGGGGAGAGAGGAAGCTTAAAAACATGTTTTATTATTAGGTGTAAAAACATATTCAGATGATTCCACATATGTCCCAAAATATTATTTACCTTCCCATCCCAAAACATACATATGTAGCTATGCTGTCTTTTTTTTCATTTGCAGCACAAATCATTACTGCAGCCAGCAGGTTATTGTTATTGATGCAGAGCTTTGCTTTTAAGTCAGAAATCTTCAATTCCAATGTAACATTAAGCCAACATTTCTTACAGATAAAGTTTACTCACATAGATGGAGGGATAACAAATATGTGACACTTCAGGAGGAGTAAGAATGGCTAAATAATTAGGTTAGCAGGTGACATTATTGTTAGCCTAACAGCATAATTGCCCAAGCAATCCTGCCAGGCAGTGGATTGTTCTGGGCGGAACTGGTTTATCAGGTGAAGTTTGAATTTATAAGAGATAAGAATCTAAACAGAGATATTATTGAAGATGGATCATATTATATAAAACTATGGATCACATTGTACACAGAAGACCTGTTCCGCACATGATCGTAGCGCTCAACAAGCCTCTGCATCTAATCAAAGATAAAGCTCAGAAACACTCATCAGCTAACCTGCACAGGTACTCTATACCCACTATTCTCAAAGTGGGGTCCCCGGACCCCCGGGTGTCCACGAACCATAGCTTAAGGGTCGTTGGCGCTTTGGCGGATTTGTTTTTTTATTTGCAAACGTAGCTCTGCTGACTAATGAAGACCTGTGAACAAGAACGGGACCCGTTGATGTGTCACTCATTACAGTTTTAGAATATAAACGGAGGTGGCATGTCTGTTTACAAATGTTGTGGGACGGATCAGCAAGGCATGTACGAGTGAGTGTGGGGTGCGCGGGTGAGAAAGGCGCATGTCTGGGCAGAGTGCTGAAGATGGGGAGAGAGCGAGCGTGTGTGCGGGACGTGTGGAGAGGTAAAGACAGGTGTTAAAGAAAAAGCTGTGAGAATAACTGTTCAAAACACGAATAAAAGCTTTGCAACTTCGGCCCCGGAGAAAGACACATTTCCCCTGTCTCTCCCAACCACAATCAAGAAAGAAAGCAGGAAAGGTTAACACAAGTATCTTCTGCCCAGAAGAAAAAAATAGTTCCAACAACAACCATAACCGTGTTGTTCTCTCAGAAAGATACACCTGCAGCACAGCATTTTGTCATTATTTTAAACTTATTAAAACCGATATAGTTAATTGCCCAAAATGTTTTTTTTTTCATTTCTTAAACAAATGCTTTACATTTGTATTGAAAAATAATTATCTACTTCTCAGGTCCTTTTTGGAACATAATCACCACGATAAACAGGGGTTCAATGTAGTTTAAAAATAAATTAACTGCTCTTCTTAACTGAATAACAGGACTACTATGCCAATTTAAACGGGCTTCTCTACTGAACCAATGGCGCTGCCTTTTACAAGATTTGGACCAATAAAGTAATATGATACTGACAGGTAGCCTAATAGATATGTCGCCCGTGCTGCTCTGTTCTGGTCAAGTCTTGCGCCACTCCAACCTGCTTGTCACAATGGATACGTTTTTAAATAGATCTAAATTAAACAATGGCTTACGAGTTAAATCAACAAAAATAAGAAAGTATGACCAAAGTTATCTAGCGTTTGGATTAATTGAGAGCTGCGACGGAAGGCCAACATGCGTCTTATGCCTTAAAACGCTAGCAAACGAAGACATGAAGCCGGCTAAGCTAGTGAGGCATCTGACCACAAATCACCCAGAGTTTAAGGACGGAACCAAAGATTTTTTCCGCCGAAAAGGTGATGATTACATGTACCAGAAAACACAGATGGCGAGCCTAGCCACAACATCCCAGAAAGCACAGAAGGCTTCTTATTTAGTGGCTCAGCGGATCGCTAAAAGTAAAAAGCCGCACACCATCAGTCAAGATCTTATTCTGCCTGCAGCGGTAGAAATGTGAGGTCATGCTAGGACAATAAGCAGCAAACAAACTTAAATCCGTACCGCTTTCAAATGACACCGTTAGAAGAAAGATTGAAGAGATGTCAGCTGATATTCAATCCCAGTTAATGGACAGACTTGGTTCGTGTGAACTGTTTTCTATTCAGCTGGATGAATCAACAGACATTTCCAGCGTAGCTCAGCTGATTGTTTTAGTGTGAAACCCTTGGGAAGGAGATATTTTGGAGGAGTCTCTGTTTTGCAAAGAGGTGCCTGGCAGGACAACAGGAGAAGAAATCTTCAAACTTCTGGATGCTTTTATGAGTAAAGCGGGACTCTGCTGGGAGAAGTGTGTGGCTGTTTGTACAGATGGGGCAGCGGCAATGACCGGCAGGAAGAGTGGAGTTACCGCGCGGATCAAATCTGCCAACCCGAGGATTGTAACTACTAACTGCATGCCGCATCGGCAAACACTTACGTCCAAAGACATGGGACCAGATCTTCACTCTGTTTTGTATGCAGCCGTGACTGCGGTCAACTTTGTCAAGTCAAGAGCATTGCAGTCACGTATGTTTGCACAACTTTGTAGGGATATGGACGCCAGCCATAGTGCACTACTTTACCACTCTAAGGTACGTTGGCTCTCTCAGGGTAAAGCTTTGCAGCGGGTGTTTGAGCTACGCAAGGAAATGGCAGAATTCACGAGAGAGGGAAAACCCGACATTGCACACCTTTTTACAGACCCAGAGGCTTTTGGCCAAGTTGGCAGATCTTGCAGACATGTTCAATACACAGAACAGCCTTAACCTCTCCACACAAGGTGGCCACACATCCATCCTAGAAGTCAGTGACAAGATCGCTGCCTTCATGTAGAAAACATATCTATGGAGGAGAAGAATACTGGATGGGATAACAGACATGTTTCTCCACACCAACAACATGTCAGTTGCAACGGTACAGGACGTCACAACACCACTGAATGAGCACTTCATACTTCTCTGATGTGAACACAGAGGCCTGGGACTGGGTGCGCGATCCATTGGCTTCTACTGCAACAGAGAATCATCTCACAAGTAAAGCAGAAGAGCATCTGTTGGAGCTTTCCAGTGACAGGACTCAGATAATCCAGTTTCAGCAGGGTAGTCAGGGTAGTTTTTGGCCCTCCCTCTGTCATAAGTATCCTGAACTCACTGCTGAGGCCATGCAAATATTGCTCCCCTTTCCAACCACTTACCTTTGCGAATCAGCATTTTCCACTCTCACTGCCATGAAAAATAAATACAGGGCTCGTTTAAATGTGAAGGATGACCTTTGTGTTTGTTTGTCATCCATTGCTCCAAGAATAGATCAGCTGTGTCGTGAAAGACAGGCTCATCCTTCTCACTAAGCGAGTTATTGGTGACTTATAAGCAAGACGTCTTGATAAAAAAAACTACAAATATTGTTGACAAAGTTTAGTTAATTTTCTTTATTTTTGTTCCAATAATTTGTTCAGGGAGCCATAACCTTAAAATGTAATGTGTTCTAATTTTTTCTGCCAGAAAATTGTTCAGGGAGTCATAATTAAAGTTTAATAATTTTTGAGAATTACATTTTTTTCTTTTCTTCTTTTAACTGGGTCCATGTGGAAGTTGGTTGTTCTACTACTGTTAATTTATTTAATGAACTTTAAGTTTGAGAACACCTGCTCTATACGATGTATGTGCACAAAGGTCTAATACACAGACACACACAAACACATAACCAAAAAGGCACAAACAGGAACAGATTGTAATTACAATAATTTATTTACATTGTAAGAAAGCTGTTAAAAATATCAAAAGGATACAAATTAAAATAAAAAGGCTGGGTCCTGGATGGAAGGGAGTGGTTTGTAAAAATGGGCCTTCCCCACCAGGGGCCCGCCGGTAGTGCTGGGTCTGTTATCAAGTCTAATTTTAAGGGTTTTTTTTTTTTTTTTTTTTTTTTTTTTTTAGGAATGATGAACAGGGAATAAGCTGTTAGGAAGATGGAGTCAGATAGATGTCACAATTAATTTAAAATCTGAATTGTGCAGCTATTTTAGGTCCATTGGACCTAAAATAAGCAAAATAGAAACCGATTCAACACAAGTCAACTCAGTCAGTATTATTCTATACATGGCTGTTTAACACAGTTAATGCCTGACAAATGTCCACTGCAAAACACCCGTCACTGAACAAGTAAAGATTACCGCTAATGCTAATGCTAATTAACTGCTAATGCAAGCCAGCCTCTAACCGAAACGCACATAACTCCTGAATCTTGACCCCTGCAGCCGTCCGTCTGTATCAGCAGTGGCAACCTGCAGAAGCACAAACATTAAGGAATTTCATCTTGGTGACACATCAGGTGGAAAATATTCTGCTGACAAACAACAAGGAAATGCAAGCAGCCTCCATCACTGATGTAAGCGACTGTCATGTATAAATAAATAAACCTGGATGTTTATGGCTGGTTGAGCAGCCTGTTTATACACAGACCACAGTCCACCCGGGTTCAAATCAAACCCCTTCCTTCTCCAACCTCTTTTCCTGGCAAGCAATTGTCCAATAAAATCCTCTAGAACTAAAACACACACATAGAAAGAAAAAAAAGAAACATATTAAGACAAATAAATAAGATATTCAAGATGTTTTCCTTCTGACTTGTGTAAATCTCCCACACTAACTACATGATTGGACACAATCCCACAGAAAAACAACATTTAGGTCACATAATGCCATACAATTCTAGAGGAAAATGGGAAAGAAAAATAAAGAAAATAAATAAAGCTGATTTTATTGAGCTCCACACATTCATAAAAAGCCTTTGTGGGGGCACGTCTCATACAGTCTCTGCTCAAAACACTTGCATCAATTTGACCATGTATAAGCTTACAATAGCCACTTAAGTTGGTTGTCAAATAAAATAATAATAAAAAAAAATTATAGCCAAAGCCCTCATTATCATTATTTCAGAATCGTTTGTATTAATGAACATTATCCTGACTGCATATGTCCATACATGCAATTCTGCATTTTCAAAGATTCATGGTGTTCCTGTACGTAAGATCGAGACAATTGCTGTGTCTTAGTGAAGTCATTCATCTACTGCTGCTGCACAGCTGAAGGTTCACATAAAAACACTGTATCTTAGGGAAAGATCCCAATGACACCTTGTGACGTGACCGGAATTGGGCTCATCTGTTTGCTACCTCTGCTTTTACAGCAGATGGGGGTCACAGAGTGGGCAGTGTCAGCTGGACTCTGATTGGCTATTTGTTGAGCAATAATCTAATTCTCTAGGGAGCGATCCTGATCGATATGGCTTTATATCTCAGATTTCTCCTGATGCTGTGTGTGTGAGGTGCTCTTATGTGTGCATGTGCACTTTGGTTTATACCTGCATGTGTGGGTTGATGGAGATGTTCCTGTTTATAGCAGAACAGTGGATGCTATTATGGCTTTTTATAGACAGATGGCCAGTATGCATCATCAGATTTCTCTTGACAAGATCCTAAACTCTGGAAATGAGCTGAAATGTGAAAACAGCCTGGAGATTTCTTCTGTTTCTTGATATAATTCCTTATTTATGTAATTGATGGTTCAGAAGATGCAAAGTTGTTGAGAAAACAGTCAGCTGTCATATAAAAAATTCAATGTAAAGATGTTAGTATCATATGTTTAGTGACAGGCTGAGATATTTTATTAGACTATTAAAGAGAATAATGAGGTGATTAAAACACAATAAATGTAGCAACATAAGACCATATGCTGAGGCTTAATTTAGTTTTTTTAAGCATTTATTTGTATGTAGTTGTTTTTAAATGAATTTGAAGCAAAGCCATTTGTAGGAGATGAAGATTAGATTTCACTATGAGATGTGCTGCACTCACCAGCCACTTTGTCTTCACAACTGTTTTAATACTTGGTGTCATACATTCAAAAAGGTGTCAGAAAAATTCCTCTGAGAGTTTTATGCATATTGATATGATGGTGTCACATGATGGCTGCACATGATCACCACACAGATATGCAAATATAATGGTTGCAAGTTTGCATTCATTAAGAAAATTTAATCACTGTAAAAGATTCGGGAATTATACAAAGGCTCTCTGTATAGATTATGGCCACAATAAAGACAGTGTTCCTCTTTAGAGGAAAGCTGAAGGATCAGCAACATTTCAAGTAAGTAGTCCCGAGGATGTCTGACAAGACACACGTCAACATAAATTTATACACACATCTGCATGTTTTTTAATTAAGTCTCTGTTTTTCTAGTCCAGCTACTATTACAGATGCATGCTGATTTTTTTTCTTTAGTTTCATTCATCATTGCTACATGGTTGATGGTTGGTGAATGTATGTAAACAGTGTTTCACTGTTGTAGTATTAGCCAGTGGGTTTCGTCAAAAAGTAGCATTAGTACAGAGGTATTCAAATAATTACTAAACAAATTTGATAAAAAGATGAAATAAATTACAGTTATAGCAACAATTATATCATATGTAGAAAAAAGTGGGAAAATATATAGTTCATCTAACCAGCAACAGAGTTTAATTACTTTTTTCCTAAAATAGTGTAAATATGCATGGGGATTTAAAAGAAATGTTTCACAGGGAAATTAAATGGTAAATTGTTGACAAATAATAGCAGAAGACATTTCTGCTTTGGTTAATCCCGAGATATGCAAGTGTTTGTTATATAAAACATATAAGAAAAGAAATGAG
>JBAMHX010000026.1:17948764-17959908 GCA_037177515.1 Pseudomugil tenellus
GAATGACATTAAAACTGATAATTAAGCTGTCAACATCGGGGTTTGGGTTTTTTATCTTAAAAATAGATGTTATTCTGACACTGCTTCTGCTTTCTTTGTTGTTGCACCACATCACGAACAAAAAGCAACAAACAGTTAACAAAGAGGGCTTTGTCATTAGTCCATTAATACAGTGAAGCACAGATTTATTAATAGCAACAACTTTTTTCCAGTTTGTGCTATTTTGTTCCAGCGTTTTGAAGAGTTTTTACAATAACAGTGGATAAATTTCTTTTTGAGGTTTATTTTATCTTTGTAGTACTTGACTACAGTGAGGCTTTCAAGTTGTGTAGCAACAAAAATAAAAAGTCGTCTTCAAAATTAAAGCTTGCACATGTTGGTTGCACCCCGTGGCTTAAAAAAAACCCCCCCAAAAAACTTTGATCCACCACTTCTCCTTCTTAAAAATTTGTCCAGAAATGGAAATAAGCCTTTTTGACAACTGCCATCTCCTGACAGGACAGGTATGTAAATAAGCCTGCGTTTTACAGGCCATCCTGTTGGTTCAGGCAGCATTCAGAGTTTTGACTTGGCTCTGCTCTCTTCTCACATCATGCTGTTCCAAATATGAGCTTCCCGCTGTGCTGGTACGACATAGAAACAGAACTGCCTCTAAAAATACTTTCCCACACCAATAAGATGCAAAATAACGCCTGAAAGCTCTTTTCTTTACCTTCTCTCTTCTAATTCCAGAATACAATTATGTACATGTTGTTCCTCGTGTTGCCACAATACATCCAGATGTTTGCTGTATGCTGTTGTGTCTCCTTTGCTGTTTGTTTCTGGATGATAAAATTTCAAAAGGGAAGAAGTTTCTTTGGAATGAAAGCGTCCTGGATTCGGTTCTTTCCGTGTCAATCTCTGGGAATGAACACAAGCTGGTGAAATATTTATTTGGCAGTTGTTTTCCCCCGCCTCGCTCATTAAGCCAGGGTTAATTGTCTCTCTGGCTGGAGACGAAGGGTCTCTGAAAGCATGCGTATCAGGGCGAGATGAAATGAGGCAGAGTGGAGATGGCACCGTAGAACAGTGGAGCGAAACGGTGCATGTTTTGAATAATCCATAAATGGTTGCTGAGAGAGTAACCCACTTTTCAAATTTTCAGCTTGTTCATTTTTATCTTAAGGTCTGACTCTCGCTTCTCATCGCAGCGTCCAGACTCTCTAAGTGCTGAATTGTTGCATTGATGGACATTAGTTTGTTGACATAAGTGAGGCTTTTTGGGAAAATGCTGTTGCTGGTGTTGATCTGAGCACCGTACTCACCATAAAAGATTGCTTTTAAGTAAAAAGCAACTCAAAGCCTCTTTTGACCTGTGGATGGAGCATAGATGTGGAAAGAAGCAAAAGGCACGTACATGTTAAGATAATTCTTGGGGTGCTGAGCTCAAGAGTAGCAGAGACTAAGAAAAGATGATGGCTGGAACACCAAACAAAAACAACTTTTTGGCAAGGTTTCATACCCAACTAGGTCTTCTTTAGGCATGGAGCATAGTTGATCACCAAACTGAATGAACACTTTTCGTCTTAAATTAAATTGCGATTTAAGACGATAGAGGTTGATTCACAATTGGTTTTACATTTCTGAACATAACTATAGTTTTTTAGAAAATATTTTTACGAGAGTTAGAAGCATTTTTTTTCTTGCCAAGTCTTGATCGTGTCCTATTTTCAACATTGATACATTTTTAATTTTGTGGGTTTTTGTGACATTTTAGCTGTTTACACAATTTACACACATATACAGATCCAAGTATTATCCTAATATCCACTAATTCTTAGGAAGTGTGTAATCATCACCAACACAAAGTACCTTCTCTAAGCAGACAACATAAAATATTCTGCATCTGTTGCTTTGTTTACTAGAGTAGCTTCAATCAAATCAATCAAACGCGCAACAGCTCTTAGCGCTCACCCCCTCACCATCAAACATTAAAGTTCTTGTTGCCCTTTAGGTTTTTGCTCGTCATTACGAGACTGCAAGTCGTCATATCAAATCCCATCAAGATTTTGCGCCATATTGTGTTGTGCCAAACTGTTTTGTGCCCCTACTCTTCAATCAGATGATGCATCCTACTTCTGCAGAAATAGCTCCTATTATTCTGTTTTTTTATTAGTTTCTTTCTTTGGAGAGGAAACACATGCATTTCCATTTTCCTATGCTGGTGTAAATACACTTATGAGGAGGTGATTAAAAACAGTATGTGAAAGAGACATGTGCAGAGGATTGCCTGGGCATAAATTTTTTAGTAGATGAAATGCTAAAATTCTCACTTGATTCTGAAAAAATGAGGTTGCTTTATATAAAAAAAGAGACATTAGAATCTACTCCAGCGGGCATCCCCACTATATATATATATATATATATATATATATATATATATATAAAGCAGAGAAACTGTACCTACTCCCCGTGGACTGTGTAGTGGAGCTATTTATGTAAGAGGAAGATAAATTACCTTTCTCAACCTGCCTGAAAGACCCAACTGTGCTCTCACTGGCACAAAAGCATTGTTCAGGCCTTCACAGGAAAACACAAGACAGGTTTCCAGTTATGTAAGTGGTGCTGACTTTCCCTCAGGCAGCCTGAATAAGCAGACCTATTTAGCCTTCAACTTCTAATGTGGAGAACTAAATAGGTCTGTCATACACGGTGTAGTGCTGCTTTGGTATTGGCTGGAATGAATTAGGGTTACTGACACTAACATAGTGATAATCCAATGCTGAGCTATGCTGATGCCAGAAGTAGAAGTTGCCACAGAAGTCCAAAAAGGCAGGTTATAAGAAGCCGCTCACATGACAAGAACCCAGATTGAAGTTGAAGTACATAAGGTATGTACTAATTCTATCTGAATACAAGAAAAATCCTGAAGTTGGGTAAAAAATACTGACAAGTTGTGGTGAGAAACCCCATAGCAATGACTTTCAATGTCAATGCTTTGATTTTGTTGCACATATGACTTACAAAGTAGCAATACTGAAATGTCCAGATATTTTTAATGAGGCACCCCAGAGCTCTACTGCTAATTTGGCATTCATTGCTGCATTTTGTCTCCTCTCTAAGCTCCGACCAGCCATTAAAAGTCAGCCTAATGTTGACTTTTGTCTCTTTTTGTCCCCTTTTTTTGTTTTGTTTGATAATGTCGCCTTGTATCTCATTTCCGAATGCTCTCATTTTAAGCAACAAATATAACAAACAGTAAATTGATAAAAATGCAGAAGTGGTTGCATATGATTACAGAGATAGGCTTTACTCTGGAAGACTCCAGTTCAAGTCCTGTTCCTGGCAACAGAGGTCAACTACTATTGGCCCCAAGCAAGGACCTTAACTCCCCCCTCAGGGTGTGGAAATATGGAAGCTCAATGATGTGTAATAAATCTACTAGAAATGGGTTAAATGCAGAAGCTAATGTCCTAATTGGGATTAATCTATCTCTCTCTATAGAGTCTATCTATCCATGAGAGTAATCCTCTTCACAGAAGTAAAAAATGTCCTCATTTTAACTGTTATTTATACATAAAATAATTTTTATTAAATGCTTTTTACTACGTTTTTGACAGGCTTGATCTCTTTCCAAGTAATAGCTTAAGGTTTTGGCAAACCATTGTTTTTCTTTTCATTTGGAATTACTCTTGTTGGGGAGAGTGTGCATGAGTCTGAGAAAATCTGTTTTTGTGCAGATTTCTTGGAGTAACCTCCTTCCAGACTTTTGATAAAGGTGCTGGCGTCCTCTCCGATGCAGCTTTTTCAGAAGCGGCTCTGTGTGTGGTTTTAAAGAAAACACTGAAATGGAAATCTGGAAATGCAGTTGTGTGTTACATCAGAAAAACGGACATACTGACAATAAAATGTAAAAAAAATGTTGCAGCTGTGTCAGCCACCATGGGAGTGGTGCTTCAAACACTGATTGCGATGATGACACTACCTGCTGTTTGGGTTAACACAGATAAATAACCTGATATTCCCTGATGCTGTGAAATTATTCATGCTTTCAATGAGCAATTATTAAAATGAACACCTTTTAAAAGTAATGTTGTAAATCCGTTTAGTAAACTCGATTTTCAAGCCTCGTTCACAAAACAAACTTGCTTCTTAAAACCCAGTAATTAGCATTTTGCTGCTGGAAACAATGCAGATCTTCTCCCATTTATTATTTTGCCACGTTGCGGCATCAATTTCCAACGTTTTGCTAAAAAACACAAACCAAACATTTTTTCACATGTTTTCACATGTTTAGCAATATTTTTCTCCTGCACACTTAGTGGAAAAGCTTTTTTATTTGGTTGCTATCTGAAACCCCTCCACTAGAGGTCACTAAATCACACAATGTTAATTTAAATCCAAAAACTGTGAATCCTGTTGGCTTTATCCCAAATATTTCAATATATTCATGTGCATTTTTTTATACTTCTTGCTACAAATTTGATTCTGGTGGTTTTATTTGATGCCCTCTGAAGTTACCTACCACAAACATATTCAGTTACATTTATTTTGATTCAATTTAAAGTGTTGCTCTTGGTTGTGTCCTCTTAGCTAAACGAGCTGAAGTAGCATAAGTAACCCTCTAAATACATTACAACACTGTTTTTTGCATATTAACATACTGATGTGTTTTTTTTTCTTCTGACTCCCACCTGTGTGTCACCCAGCTCAGCATTTATATTCATATAGCATACTCCATACTCACAGCCTCATATTTTTATTTTGCTCCACCATACTTTAGTTAATTTCAGCAGCCTCAGCATAGAAAAAAGGTTTTTGGATGTCAGAAAGTACACACATTACACACACTAAACAGCTCAGAGGTAATTTAGCATCCATGTGAATCGTTAACTCCCATAAATCAATTGTCCCACAGTGATGGTGTTGATATCAGCAGAACAGCCATCTGTTCAGAGGATACGAGTGCAGGTTTCACACAAACACAACAGTTTGAAAAATCTACATCTTTAATCTCTACTGGCTCTTTTCTTCAGTTCGTTTTAATCTTTTACCTTCCCTGCATCCACAACTTTTCTCTTTGTGAAATTGTTCTCATTCTTGGGTGAAAACAACTCATTTTCCGCCATGTACAAGCAGATTAAAAATGCAAGGCATCCACTCAAGTCTTGTCATCGTGGTTCCATGTAAACGATTCAGCCCAGGGATTTTTCTGGCCCTTCTTCTCTCCTCATAGTAAAAGCAGCCTCTCTCAGACGCAGCATCATTTTCACGCTTTCTTTCCACACATTTTCTCCTCTTCCCACCATCCAGCCAGGCGACTGCTTTAAACATTTATTTTGCATCTCTCTGCTAATCCTTTTTTTATAACCAGATGGAGATGTGGCGTGCTTTTCCTCCTTTTTTTGTTCCAACCAAGTTTTCTTTATTTGGTCGTTGCTGTATTTTCTTAGTTTAGCTGTCCTTCAACTCTAGTTTTTCTCTTTCTGATTGGTGGAATATTTCTGTGTATGCTTGTATTTATCTGCAGCAGGCAGCGAATTATTCTTTTTGTTTATTCTTTTTGCAGTCAATGTTTTGGCACCTGGTGACAATTTTATTTTTCCTTCACACGGAATTACACTTAATGTGAATCTGCACTTGTTTAATCTGTCTAGTGAGTCAACAGATCCACCTTTTGTCTGCATACTCACACATGTTCTGTTCTTGTTCAGTTAAAACAAAATTTTAAAAAGCTGCACATGATATCTACATTGTGCAAGATCATGAAAAGAAAACTGACAACTCATTAATATTTTGGTTCTAACTTTAGAAAGTGTTACTGATGTTGTTTGGCGCACCATCATCTTCAGTTATGATGAGATAAATGTCTTTGTTTGACTTTACAGTCAAAATTTGACTTGCAGATTAAACACTTGGTCTGATCCTCTGTGAATATATTAGAACTAACCTATGCGCAATATTTTAAGTCCACACAGACATAATTAGGATTTCTTTCTTTTTTTGCTGAGGAAGTGGAGATACAACCCAAACCAGAGGCTGTGTTCTTAAACTTAAATTGATTTAATGAATTTGCTAGTTTAAATCTACTGAGAGGAAATGACACCTGTAATCATTTGAGGCAGTTCATCCCGAGTCCTTCTGCTGGAGGTTTTTACTACTAAAAGCGAGTTTTTCCTCTCTGCTGTCGCCTGCTGCTTCATTAGTGCTCAACATGGGGATTGAATTGAAAAGAGGATTTCCTTCTTTAGGGCATTATATTAACATATATTGCATAACATGGACTGAACTGGATTATGTAGTCAAGTTATTTCATTTGATTACATTTTATTATTACTGGATTGGATTATACATTGAAAAGTGCCTTGAGAAGATTGTTGTGAAATGGTGCAATAGAAAAAAAGCTGAATTAGCTTTTGTTGGAAATAATCCAGATTTTACTCTATCTCCATGTTTTTCTGGTTTAGTGCAGTTGCTAAAGATCTAAAGTTGTTTATCAATTGTGTTTTGATTTTACTTTCTTACAGGTGTTTTCAGATTATGGGTTAAGTTTATAAATGCTGTCTGTGTTTGTAAATGGTGTCTGGTTTTTCTAAATGCTGAATGACACAACGGTGCCAGAGAGGTCATTAACTCTGTTTCAAGTGTGATGAGGAAGATTAAAACACTCATAGTTAAAAAAAATAGTAAATTCAGTGATAAATGGAATTATAAATGGTGCTCTGTGAGGCCCATTATGCATTATTTAGAAACATCAGTGGTAGTATTACCACCAGGGGTCTTGGAGATCTACCATCCTGCATCTTTTAGATGCATTCCTTCTCCAACACACCTGAATCAAACAAATGACTTGCTACCAGACCTCCGCAGAACTCAGTAACATGCAGGAATTCAGCATTTCAGCATTCAGGGGACAAGATGTAGAGAAGCCCGATTTAAACACAACACAGGATTTCTAAACATTTATAAATATTTTAGTTGGTCTCCCTGCTGACATCCATGTCGCGATAGCAGAATTGATGCTGTTTTAATGCCAGTTTTCAGTTCTTGCTGTTTGTGTGTGTTTTTTAGGTGATTCAACAAGTTGTACAAAAATCAGTCTGTTTGTAAAAGAGAGATCACTTTGCTCTAAATTACTTATGTTTAAAATTGCTATGGCATTGATAGTGTTATTATCATTGGTTCTTGATGTTGTCTGAGCAGGGAAGGGGTGTGATCATTGCTGGTAAAACTCTGATACATGATTGCATTTATATGCATTTAGATAAATAATCCTGCCTCAGCTCACACACATAAACTGAGAGGCAAAACAGTTGTGGTATGTAACTTGGTTGCATCTTTGTGAACGTTTCCTCATCACACATGGATACAGTAGGATTATATTTAACATCATGAGTCAGTTTTATAGACTTATTAAATGAATTAGCCTAACTGGATGACATGCACCTTTTCGGTTGTCCTCAAGGGCAAACAGCACATTGACTTTGATGTTCTAGTAAATCATACAGGTTTATCATGGCACTGGACACATAGACAATAAAGGACCAACAGTGGATGCGTAGAAATGATCCTAAGCACCTATTGTTTGTATGTGCTCTCTTGCACTAATGTGTTTTATGTTGTTAGTATATGATAAGTAATGGTTTCCTGCCTCATCCCTGAGGGTGTGTAAGTGAAAAGCTAGAAGATGGTATTTGCATGTGGGAAAAAGAAAAAAACACAATTTTCTGTTTCCTTAGTGAATTATTAATAGCTGTTAGTTAGCAGGCCTCTGACTCTTGCAGTTTTTTAGAGTTTAAAAGGGTCGGGGGCCGTAATGACGTAATGCCAACTGTTTTTTAAACAGTTGATGTTAAAACTCGCCCCAGAGGATACATGTATACTAATGCATAATGAATAACAATGTTCATGCAACAATACATAACAGGTGTGATTGTCCTTTGTAAATATGTTTTTATTCGTTTTGCAAAGACCACCTTATACTGGTGCAAAAAATTAGAATATTATGAAAAAATGAAATATTTGTTTTTGTTTAAGTTAGAATTTCAAATTTGCAAGTAGATTTAATTTACGATATCTAAACAGGAATGTGTTTATATAAGGAAACATTTGTCTGATTTTTAAAGAAGAGTAGTTATAAATCTAGTATTTCAAAATATTAGAACAACAAACATTATTTTTTAAACAAAAATAAAAATAATAATGAATTTAAAAGGGGGCCAGAGAAAGCCAGTTAGTACTTGGTTGGGGCTCATTTAGCATCAATGAGTCCTTGGATAAGTGGAGGCATGGAGGAAACATGTTTGTGAGTCTGCTCGGGTGTGATGGTACCCCAGGTGGTCTCAATAACAGTCTTCAGCTCTGCCAGATTGCTGAGACAAAAGTTGGTCATCTTCATTTTAACAATACCTCTCAGGTTCTCAATGGGGTTCAGGTCAGGGGAACTGGCTGGCCAAGAAAGCACACTGATATGGTGGTCAGCAAACCAGGCAGTAGGTGATTTGGTGATATTTGCAGGTGCTAAATCCTGTTGAGACACAAATTCCTCATCACCAAAAAGCTTGTCAGCTGATTAAATCATGAAGTGTACAAAGACCTCCTGGTAAACTGCTGCGTTCCCTTTGGACTTGATGAAACACAGCGGTCCAACATGTAATGATGACATGGCACAGACTGTGGGAACTTGAGACTACACCACTGCAAAACTTGCTCTCATTAGATGCTTGCCATACAATGAGCAATGATGCGATGAACAGAACGAACCACATTTAAAGCAAATATTCTTTTTACTCAGCATCAAATTACTGGTGGGCAACCAACACCTATCTAAGTAAAGTTGAAACTATCTTTCAGTGGATGCTCCCAATGATTGTCTGCTTTTCTTTTTTCTTTTTTTCTTTTTTTTAAACAGTGTAGCTGCTAGATATCATAATTTTCTGGTTGGGTCAAATTGTATAGTTGTTGCTCTTGTGTTTTTTTTTTTCCATTTTTGTGTCCTTGGCTCCTTTTCTTTCCTCCTTTTCACCTCTATTTACTCACATGTCTGTGATCCTCATGTCAACTCCAGCATTAATATTTAATTCAACAATAAATAAATAAATAATAAAAAGTGATATTTCATTGTCTAAAGTAGTTTATTTTCCTTTAAATCCATAAAACTCTGTGAATTGGACTTTAAAAGTACAAAATCAAAGTTTTGTCCTGACATTTTCTCTTCCAGTTTGTTTTGTTAGGCAAACAGGAAAAGAACAAAATAAAAACATCTAGAAAACATGGTCTTTTGATGCCATATTTAAATTATGCAAATGAGCTCCCCCTTAACCATGTGTGGGCTCTGTAAGGCAGACATCTGCGGTCCGACAGTCTACTGAGACACACAAGTTGTCTTTTTTAACACTGCAACACACGTTCAACAGCTGAACATTTAAAAGGAACACTGGACACACCACTAAAGCTTGAACCTAACAATGCAACTCCAGGTCTTTTATTTAGCTGGAAAAGGTACAATAATCTTGTTTAGCTGTGACATGATAGTGGTTAATATTCTCAAAGTTTTATGTCCGCACATGCACGCCAAGCCGTACATGATTGACTCAATGCAGCTTTGATGATTCATCCCAGTGAGACAGAGCTCGACTGTAAAATGCCAGCTTTAAACCCAGATTAAACAGAATCACTCAAGAGAACTGATGGGGATTGTGTGTGAGTGTGTTTGTGTAATATACTATTAAATATATCATGGTCCCCTGTGCAGCCATCATGAATCTTTCAGTTTGAGTTTCCCGCTATGATTGAGTTCTCTGTAAATGTTTTTACATGTTTGTTCGTGTCTGTTAGGGAGTCTTGCTGTTTTATGAAGTGGTGCACATAATACAATTTACCTCGACAGGATTGGGAATAAGACACAACGCTGGAATTCAGCTGAAAATTTCTAAAGGGAAACGTATTTCTTTATATCGCACCGTAAACCTTAAAGACTATCTTTGTTGTCTGTTACAGTGGTGGAACGTGGCGACTGGTGACGCCCTTCAGACCTTCTACCCAACCGGAAGCGCTCTGAAGAAGATCCACGTCTCCTCAGACTTCTCCACGTTCGTCACTATAGACAGCATCGGCATCCTCTACATCCTCCGGAGGGTCGAGTGAAGACGGATGTTAAAACCATTACTGTTCATTAAAACACTACAGTCACCTAACTGTGTAGCAAGTTTACATATGTTCCTCCTTTTGCACAGAGACATACTCAAGCCAGCAGCAATGCCCAACTCAAAAAATAGTAAAAAAGATGTTTAAAAAAAATTTGTTCCTGAACAAAACACGAAAATTAAACAAAATTTATTCACATATGTTCACAGTATATTACTGTTTTATTCATCTGAATTTTGGGGTGTGAAAGGTGCGAACCAGGAAACTAGTATTAAACTGTAGTGTTATCAACTATTTTTGCCACATGGTAATGAAATAGGTCTCTTTATATGTATGTATCACAATAGCTAAACTTCTGTGAAATGAAAACTCATTTAAGTTTTTATTTTTAAACCTGTAGAAAGTAGATGCAAATGTCCTTTTTTTTTACAGTGTGATGAAAATGATTAAAATATAACAAAAGAATCAAAGCACATCAACATAAATGAGCTGATTATCAGATTCCGCATGTGAGATACTCGCATCTTTTCAGATTTGACTAATAAATTCGGTTTTGTGGGTTAAACATCATTGAACGAACTGATGGATGGAGAAAGACAGACTGTAACAGTCGATGCAGGAAATGATACCAATAAAAAATAAGTGCTCCAAAATCATTTTACATACATACATTTGACAATAAATGTTCTGCATCTACTCTGAACCTTTTTGAGGTTCTTTTTTTGTCTACAACAGCTTTAGCCCTAAAAAGAAATGACTGCAGTATGAGAGCATGTGCTCAGTGAAAGGATTGTGCCTTCTCAGTCCACCAGCACACACAGAATTCTTGTGCAATTTGATGAGCATTAAAAATGCATGTCGTTCATGAAGTTTTAATGATTTAAACATTTAAAATCATACGCAATCAAAGGCTGTGGACTCTTTGCACTGCCAAAGTATTTGTACTTTTGAACTTACATCAAAGGAAAATGTTTTATACAAAAAAATGTGATTTATAATTTATAATCAAATTTCCACAT
>JBAMHX010000026.1:17969662-17985459 GCA_037177515.1 Pseudomugil tenellus
TTTCTTTCTTTCTTTCTTTCTTTCTTTCTTTCTTTCTTTCTTTCTTTCTTTCTTTCTTTCTTTCTTTCTTTCTTTTCTTTCTTTCTTGCTGCCATGCTTGGTAAAATGAAAGCTTCTACTTCCTGGCGTCTGTCTCAGTGAGTCCACCATTCTGCTGCGAGTGTTAAAGAGTGAAACAGATAAATTTAGGTTTCCCAGTGTTGCTGTGGATGTATTTATTGGCTATTTGTTTCCAAAACCCCTTTACTCCACCCATAATCTCACACTACGCAAGATGCTTTTATGTAAAAGGAAACCATTAAACTGTCCTGGTTGACATCTCGTTTGTCTCCCATTGCCCCTGCTTCCTCTTAAATCGCACGGTCTCCATCACCAGGTGCGATTCAGCCCAAATGTGTTGAGAGTTATAGCATAGAGATCAATGAAACCTTCACAGGGAGCAGTTTTATAGATGAAGGAAGCTGCTGCTACCAACAGATAAACTCTAAATGCAAGCACACAAATAAAGCTTGTCCACGTATTTTTGTAACCTGCTTTTTCTACCCATGAAGAAGAGTTGATGGGTGCAATCTGCATAAAGTTCAGCAGCATTTAAAATCCTCTTAAGGCAAAGCAGAGATAGGCTGAGTTTTATTTTCCAAGCATTATGCCTGAGATATGCACGTGGTGCATGGATCAGATTAAAAATCCCAAAATGCTAAATCTAATGAAAGATCAACTTAAAACACATCATTGTCAAAGCTGCAGGAAGAAAATGTTAGTTTTAATCAAAAGCCGACAGAGTGGAACAGGGCTTGTTGGTCTTGTCCATCTGATGAAACTACTTTAACATTAAAAAGGGATTTATGGTGATTTCAGCTTTGTTGACATGCAAAAATGCCACACAGAAATAATTCTTTCTGTTAAGAATAAGGTCATAAAGTTTGAAAATTTTATTGGTGCTTATTGTTATTCAGTTTTGTGCTTGTATGTTTTTTTCCATCAGCCACATTCAGATGGGGTGTAAAAATGTAAAATTAGATCCCGTAAAGCAGGGGTGTCAGAGTCCACTCCTCGAAGGCTGTTGTCCCGGCAGGTTTTTGTTGTCTCCATGCTCCAACACAGTTGAATGAAATTACTTAAACGTTTGACCTGGAACCTGTTGGATCAAATGGATCCTGCACTAACACACCTGATGCAAATCAGTGCAGGAAAGAACAAAACCTGCCTTCGATACATGTGCCATAAAACGGGGGCCGGTCGGCTAAAACAGCTCAAAGTACTGCCTCAAGTTAAATTGTTTTTGTATTTCACATATTTCTTTTACCTATTTTTATAAATACATTTGAATAAACCTACTTTTCTCTGTTTCAGAGACAATGGGTGTAATTTTCTGATGTTTTTAATTGTGTTTTATTTTTCTAATACAGTGTTTTTCAATCCTGGTCCTCAAGTACCACAGCCCTGCATGTCTTAGAGGCAACAATGCTTTAACACACCTGAACCAAATAAATGCATGTTTACAGGCTGCAAAGAACTTGATGAGAAAGTTAATTCATTTGAATCAGGTGTGTTAAAGTAGGGTTGCCTCTAAAGGCGTCTTTCCACACGGACCTAGTCTATGCGGCCTTACACCAGCTATCCCGGCCTCAGAGCGTTTCCATTACGATTTGTCGGATCGTACTGGTACACTTTTTGGACCTACTTCGTAGTCGGGCCAGGCCTTTCGGGCCGTGCGGGTAGCGTGAGGTCTGCAGGCTGATTGGCTTGCTGCGAATGATGTCACTACACAACGATGTACACAGTAATAATTACTGCCTCTCCAGGTCGTCTTGTCTTGCCCGACGAGATGTCTCCTGATTTGTGCCGTGAGTTTATTACTCGCAGCAAGTAAAGGGCTGCTTTACCTCCTTCCATATTGTCTCTTTCTTCTTCTGTGGTATCTCAGCTAACGTTTTTTTTTTTATTTGTTTTTATATTTATACAAATTAGGGGGGTTCGGTGTGGGAGGTGTTAGCCATAACCCTAACCCCTCCCACAATAGAGTGTCTGGACTTAGACTGGATTTGCAATGGAAAACATTCCAGCAGAATAGAGTGCTCCCCGGCCGGTAGGGTACGGCGGACTAAGTGATAATGGAAAACCCCCTTTTAAGACATGCAGGGTACTTGAGGACCAGGATTGAGAAACACTGCATGCAACTTCCATCTATCCATTTTCTTAACAGCTCCATCTCATTCAGGGTCGCAGGTAGCTGGAGCCTTCTTATGCAGTCATCAGACAAGAGGCAGGTTACATCCTGGACAGGACACCAGTCCATCACAGGACAACACAAAGAGATGTGCAAGCAGACAAACAAGCAGACACACTCACATTCACTCCTAAGGACAATTTAGAATGACCAGTTAACCTAACATGCATGTCTTTGGACAGTGGGAGGAAGCCAGAGTATCTGGAGAGAACACACAATAAGATGGGGAGAACGTGCAAACTCCACATTGAAAGGCTTCTGCCTGAGCAGAGGTTCGAACCAGCAACCTTCTAGCTAACCACTACGCAACGGGCGCGGTCGGGCATACAACGTGTTCATTGTAAAAAAAGTAAAGGTCCAAGTAAACATGTTTATGTGTTGTAACCTACACCGCTGTGTCTTGTTCCTTTATGTTACATCCCTAACAAGTAGCCTAGGTACTAAAGGGAACAACACAACGCCAGTAAAAACAAAGGCGAAAAAAGGCTATAGATCAAGTATATTTATTAGCCAAAAACACAGAAAAAGAACCACAGGAGGACCATTAGCATCAGGGAGAGCCAAGGCCAACATAACAAACAAAACACCCCTAACTATAAAACAATAAGACAAGTGACCTAACCTCCAAAACAAAATCATACAAACCTACATCTAAACTAACCTAACCTCACAAAACGCAGGAGAAAAAGACCCCCACCCAAAACAAAAGGCAGCTCTCCCCTACAAGGCCAATCTGTAACATTAAGGACACAAACTTAAACAACACTAACTCACACACAACCACATAACCTAATCTACACACAACACAACCATGGCATGAAATGGCAAGTGGCTAAAAGGCACAGCAATGCAGTTCCTCAGGTCCTTTAAAGACTACTTCCTGTCACTGATGTGAGATCAGAAATCAGGTTGATGAGTAGCACCTGGAAAGGTAGCACGTGAATGACACATTATTGTAACACTGTATTTAATATATTCCACATGTTTTTTCTATTTGTTTACCATAAATTGATCTGCATTAGTGACATTAGAGTTGTTTTTAGGTTTATTTCATTTTATTTAATTATTTACGAGGTCAAACGACTCTTTTTTACTGTGTTTGCATACATCAGTCAAATAACATCATGATCAAATGTCAGGCTGTATTCATGAGAAGTTCACAAAGTCATCTCAATTATTTTAGGACTAAAGAACATCATTGTTTTATTTGTTTTTTTCATTTAAATTAAGGAATCTATCAATATTATTTTCAATTAATGTGATTATTTTCTAGTGTATTCAATTTTAAATTTATCAATAAATAGAAAACAATGCATCCATTAATCCATTATCATCTAACTCATCACATCCTCATGGGGATAAAAATCACTTTTACATTTTTAGAATAAAGAGAATAAAATATATTAATAAAAAAGCAAATGCGAATAGGGTGAGATTAAAAAGGATTTATTTTAAAGTACAATATAAATCTAGTTTGACATAAATGGTACACAAGGGAGTGCTATCAGGATTATAGTATTATTTAGTATTTAGATTTCCGACTTTGGAACATTTGTGACTGTAAAGTCTGTTTTGGAAATCTCTCCAGCTGGGAAGGTCTGGCAGCGCAAACAGAAAGTCCAGAACTACATGCACACAAAGTTCATCTGCAGACATTAGTCGATGTTTGTATGAACAAAATTCCTCTTGTATCCTGATCAGTTCTTCATTTGCTCCTCACTAACATGGACATCACACACACTGCAACACTTACATTCACACAACAAGCAAACACACCTTCTCATCTAAGCACGCGGGGATGAATCATTCCCACAGTCCCCCTGTGTGTTCTGGACATATGCTATCTTGTTTTTTTGACACAACACAACGATTTTCTGGGTTGTAATCCAGATGTTGGGAGTCTATCCACATACTTCAACTCAACCTGTCAAACTGTTTTAGATGGTGTGGCTCCACTAAAAACAAGGTCCTTTAGACCAACACTGGAGCCTTGGATAAACAATGCCACATTCCATGGCATGACTGCAGGAGAGCTGAGCGGAAGTGGAAGAGGGACAAGTTACAGGTCAGATGCTGCAAGACGACTAGTGTCTTTATCAGGGGAAGCTGTTAGAAGCAAGCATCTCTCTGATATCATCACCTTGAATTCTCACAACCCTCATGCTCTGTGTAAAACTATAAAGTCTGTTCTTAATCCCACAAACAGGTTGTTTGTGGGATTCAACTGAGGTGTGTGACAGCTTCCTGAACTTTTTTATTCATAAAGTTATAAGCACCATGGCCCTTATTAGCCCCCCTTCCTTTGATCCTACTATCTCTACTATGTGCTCTGCTGTTTTCCACCAGTTTAAGCCTGTTAGTCTGCCCTCTTTGACAGACATAGTCAGTCATATGAAACCTGCTGGGTCTACCCGTGACTCACTGCCACCTCGATTTTTTAAAGAAGTTTTCCACCTTGGCCCTGTATGTGCTTAACATTATAAACAGCAGCCTATCAAATGTATTTGTACCTGCGAATTTTAAGCATGCAGTAGTGACACAACTGATTTAAAAACCTGGATTAGACCCTTCTGTCTTTTCTAATTTTAGGCCAGTTTCTAAACTCGCTTTCCAAAGATTCGAAGATTCTGGAGGAAATTATTTGCTCACAGCTGAATTAATTTCTAGACGAGCACCACATTTTTGAGATCTTCCAGTCTGGTCACTGTGTCGTTCTGGTTCTGTTGGAGCTAACAGCAGCCTTCGACACATTGGATTAGGTCGTCTTGTCTCGCCTGTAGAACTGGGTAGACATTGAAGGTGGTGTCCTACAACAGTCAGGTCCTTCTTCACAGACAGAAGCTTTTGTGTAAATTTTGGAGCTGCTGACTCTTGTGCAACACCTCTCACATGTAGAGTGCCTCAGGGCTCTATACTTGGTCCTCTTCTTTTTCTCTGTACCTGCTTCTACTTGGATCAATCTTTCATGGTTTTACATTTCATATTTATACTGAAATTTACCTGCCACTGAGACAGAAAAACTGGTTCTGTATATCCCAACACTTAGATCACATTGCAGATATGAAGTCATGGATGTTAAATACCTTTCTACTTCTAAATGACAAAAAGACAGAGATGGTCCTAGTGATGGCTTCAAAGCCTTTGTAGATCTTGGTCCTCTAACCCATTATGTGCAACACACAGCTACAGACTTTATTTTAGAATTTGAGACATCGAAGGTAAAGTCATTTCTTTTCAGACATCACCTTGACATTTTACTCTATGCTTTTATCACCACTCGTTTAGACTACTGTAATGCACTTTACGCTGGGCTGAGTCAGATGTCGCTGTCCCGTCTGCAGCTGGTGCAGAATGCTGAAGCTCTGCTTTTAACTGGGGCCAAGCAATGTGAGCACATCACTCCCATTTTATCCTCACTTCACCGGCTCCCTCTGCGATTTGGGATTGTTTTTAATATTCTTTTATTTGTTTTTAAAGCGATTCATGGCCTTGCCCAACAATATCTGTCTGGCCTGATTCAGCCCTACACTCCTTCACAAGAGATTGCCACCATCTAAACCTCTAATTCTTCAGCAAAAGAGTACAAGGACTTTAGAGGGATTAAAGCAGGAGTGTGTGGGAGCTTAAAACTGACCTGAACTGAATTATGAACAGAACTTTGTGTGTGTTTTTAAAGTTCCAGTTGGCTTGCTTGGGCGGAAGTAATGAATGAGCACTTACTGTAATGGCTCCACTGTCTCTGGACAGATTTCCTAGCAGCATTCTGTACTTCAAATTATTAAAAACTGTGTTTTTATTGTATCTTATTACTTTACCAAAAAAAACAAAAAAAAAAAAAACAAAACAAAACAAAAAAATATTTTTCTTGTCTTAGAATGATCCTTTCATATCAACTTGTTGTTGGTTCATATACAATGCTGCTGTTTCAGTCGCCATTTTTACTTCAGTGTCTCTGAATGGACAAACAATTCTGTGTGTGCAGTGAGAACCCTGCAGTACCATCTTAGATAGGCACTAAAGCACTGCTAGAGATAAGTAATGCCCTAGAAAAAAACAATACACATACACAATGTAGAAATTACCTGTGCTGAAGTCATCACTGCATCTGAGTGAGGTCACTGCCTGGACTTACAGATAGAAACATGCTTGTGTCTGGAAGAATTTTATTGACCACCATCCATTCACAGTTTGGATTGGATATGAAATAATTTCCATGTCTATATTTACCACAAGTTATCAGTAAATATTACACACAGTACCTTTATGTCTACTATTGTCCTTTGCATATCCAACAGTAAACGAGCATGACGGACAGATTCACACACTTCTCCAGTCACTCTTGATGAAAAAAAGTAAGTTCTTAGATTTAAGATGTTCATTAATTTTCATAATAATAATAATAATTATTATAATAATAATGCGTTAACTTTAAACTGTTAGATATTTAAAGGACCTAAATAATCAAAAGAGCTATGCTTATCATCGTAAACATGGTTCTCTATATTCTAACCCTTTTGCAGCATTTAATACTAAACATGACTTGTCCTGAGCAGTTAGTAAAGCTTTCACAGAGCTCAAATGAAGGCAGACAGATCTGGAGCAGACGGATGTTTCTAGCTGATCTCGCTTCTGGAAGCTTCTCTTTGCTTTTTCGTTTTATCTGAAAATCTTTCGTGGCTCAAAAATTATGAAAAAAACACATATTTTTTTTTTAAAAAAAAACACTACATATCTTTTGATATTTGGCTTTGAGTATGGAGACTAGAAGTCATTTACTGACTTAAATAATTGAGGTGTTATTGGTTACTATTCGGATCATGAGACATAGTCCCTTCTGTCCATGGACCCCTTGCATCTGCTCTCATTTAAAATATAATTCTTTATATTGCAAATTATGTTTAGGTCTCTGCTGACGTCAGGGGAATGTAAAGGTGACATAAGCAGCTTTCTGTGACGGCTTGGTGTCACCGCTGTCATGTTGGTTGAGTCCCATCAGCTTTAGGTGATTTGGGAGCAGATGTCAAACTCAGCTCAGAAGTGCTGGCTAGAACGTTAGCCAGAGCCTGTCAGTTCTTATCATGTTTTTCTTTTTTTTTTTGTTCTCCAGGGTGGCTCTCCATCATGTTCTAACACCACCCAGCTTCCTGAAACATTTCTACTCTGCATCCAGCTGCACAACGCATGACAACTTATGTAAAATATTTCCTCTGAGCGTTTTGTGATGCTGTCACATCTCATTTTTCATCAGCACTCATCTTACATGCTAATTCTGTGCAGATTTAACACCTTAAGCAAATTCCACCAAATGAACATTTAAATCATCTGAAGCTTTTTATGAGAAAAATGTAAAAAAGCTACAAAACAGCTACAAACCGCCCATTGTCTCGCTACATCTGGGCCATATCTCTTTATTTGTCCAGCAGTGCAGGTGGTTATTAAGCAAATGAGGCTTAAATCTAACAAAAAAGCTATCATGGATCATTAGATGAGATTTATTCTATTTGTTGGTTTGCAATCTCATCTTTAGCACTATGTTAAAGAAACACCGCATAACATTACAAGCTCAACATGTGTTGATGTTGCAGTATCTTGATGTTGAAAAACCACATTTCGCATCTTTTTTTAAAAGATTTTTACCTTGTGACACAGACCTGTAGTTGGTGTATCTACAGCATAAAAGCAAGAGGACGTAATTGGAAGCGGATATGCAAAGAAAGATAGGAAAGAGAATGGGGCAGAATGCAATACGGAGGCTGAGATAGCCTTTGTTTGAGGACACCAAAGGCCAAATATCTTCCAAAGTTCATCTAAGGCGCCTAAAAACAAAGTTCTGAAAATATAACATTGAATTTCAAGTTTCAATCTGAATCAAAACACTGTTTAATGACACGTATACATATTGGTTAAACTTTCTTTTGTCTGTTTAAACGATGACAGATAATTATTAGCATAGAGACTCAGAATGTATTTCTAAGGTTTGCTGTAATAACTTACCAAAAACAAGGTTTGTGAGGGAACAGAGTTTGGCAAAAGCAGATTTCATCTCTCCACCAGATGTGACCATTTTTAAGGGAGCAAAAGTTTACCGCACAGTCAGAGGTAGAAGCAGAGCACAGATCTGCACCCAGCAGCATGCAACCATGTACCTGCACTCTGCATGCTGTTAATGCTTTCAGTGAGCGACAACACATATGGTTAGTTTGCAGGAGTATCCTTTATGTGCTGGAGGAGAACTGAAATATATTGCTATATTGCTTGTATAATTCTGCCCTAAAATGCTGCCAAATTTGTATTTTGTAAATAATTTCTCTTCAAAAGTTACTTTTCCAACCGAGTCGATGCAACATGTTTGCTGCTTGTTCTAATATTTGGAGGTTAAAAAGTACGTCTCCTCCATGTGCACATGGAGGATATATTATATAATAACAGTAGTAATAACTACAGCTTTAATCTAAAGCAGACGCTTTGAAAGGACATAAACATTAATGAAATCAAAGCTTTAAAAAACTGGACCAACACATTTCATAATGCAGATGGAACTTGAATCTTCTTTTTAAGGTTTTTGTGGGCACTAGTGGCCTTTATTTGAAAGTTGTATCACAGAAAACGAGTCAAAGAGAGTAAAAAATGTTTTGCAGCAAAAGTTTGGGGGAGGATCAAACCTGGGTTTTCAGCTTCTGTCCGTTTGGCACCTCATCCAGCAGAACTATCCACTTCCTTTACTTGAAACCACTTAATTACCAGAATATTGAACTTTTCTAATGAACTTGTGATATTTTTACCATAAAAACTATATTATTAGACAAAAATCACAGTTTAGTTACCCTTACAGATAGGACTCAGTAGAAGTCTGCTTGGACACTGAGACAAGGATGCTGGTCCAGTTAATGAACTAGACTAAACTCGTGTTTCAATCAGTTTCAGCATGCAGACTGCTGTGCATGCCACTTTTAAAGGACAAGAGGATTGTTCAAGATGTTTCTTTACTATAAATGTGCATCCTCTGGCGTTCCTGGATATGAAAGAGAGTCTTTTGCCTTACATCCCTTAGCAGGGTGGATTTCTGTTTGCCTACCTTGGAAACACTTTATTTCTCCATCACACATCTTCCATCAAGCCAACTCCCAAGTTTAGTACATTAATAGAATGTGAGTGTAATTTTCTCTAAAATAAATTGGTAAAAATGCTGTGTTTGTATACTCATTTACCAAAAGCAGAGAATTATTTCTATAGAAAATATTCCCCTCATATTCTTGGCTTGTATGCATATTTAAGTGTGTAATGCATGAAGTAAACAGTGTAGATTTAAATGTGATTGCAGAGCTGCATTTTCATCCATTAGTAGGCTAAAACAGTCTCTGCTGGATAAATGCCAAATATAATTGTGATTATTACTTGAGCCATATTTTTCTGTTGTCTCATTTAGTCGGTGGCCGTGGGCAGAAAACACCATCTGGAACTTTGGCCTTGTCCCACGGTCTGACATGCAAAAGATGCCCGTTACTGCAGACTGCAGTTAAACAGGAGTGTGTCGACAATATGAGTGGACGTATTGGAGCTTATTTTGTGCTCCATTAACTGCTGCACCTCTACCTTTACAAATGAAATGATGCTCCTGCCTAAAAACAGCAGCCAATTCCTCCACGTCCTGTCTAATCGCATAGAAATGTCATCTTCAGTCACAACCCAATTCTCTAGCAGCGTTCTGCTCTTCCTGCAACAATGAAGTGTTTTTCAACAGAATACATCACATTGCAGATTGGCAGGAAAATGTGTGCTGCAGCCCCACTCCTTCCTCCTCCAGTCTCCAGTCCAGGTGCTGTGTCTGTTGGCTGCAGATTGGACGTGTCTAACCTGCAAATGGATTGCAGATCCTTTTTATTTTGCAGTTTATGACTCATGACAAATGCTTGTTCGGCTTTTCAGAGACTCGCTGTAAATATAATTTCCTGGTGGGTAATATACATTATTGCTCAGTTCTACATTTTTATAATCAGAGTAAATGTCTGTAATGATGACAGCACAGCAAAAATACTGCAATAACACCAGTGTAATTGTGTTAATATTCATTTGTGATTCTTCTTTCTAGTATCTTACATGTTGTTCTAAGGTAATTTTAGCATCTAAACCACTTTTTCTAAAATAATTCAATTGTTATGATCACACTCTTGCATTTGATGAATGTATAAGAGCAAAACATTTCACATATTTATTGTATTTTGATGATGGAGAAAGCAAATGATTGTTAATTAGAAAGAGATAAACAGATGTTTCTCTCTACAGGCATCAGTCAGACCTAATAAAATGCAAGTGGTAATACCAGCTGGTGTTATACATTGTTGGAAAGCCTGATTAGTCACCTTTACAACAAGGTATCACTTGGAAGTATGGTGTTTATGTCCTGTATCTGCTGTAATATATTTTATAATATATATTTTTCATCCAATGATCATAAAGTTAGTGCTTTTAAGACATTTCACCATCCTTGTCAGTGTTGCCATCATTGGAGTACAGATGTTCAGCTGTGACTGGAAAGGCCGGTGATTGGCTTCCACATTTTCATTGGTCCATCCCAGGACACATGTACCAGGAATGATTATGGATAGAACGTACAGCTGTAAAGATGTATTCACAGCGTAGCTTGTCAGAAAGATGATGCAAAAACTACCAGATGGATTTCATTTATTCTTTTCTGTCAGGTTGAAAAGGAAGGAATTTCACCACTTTGACTTCTGTAACAAACCTTATGTGTCCACGTTCAGAAAACACGACTCCATTGGACCACAGAGAGAAATATGGTTGTACAAGTCAGATTTTATTTAATGTGCTTTACAAGGATATAAATAATGGCCAAAATTACAAAAATCAGTGTGCTGGAAGCCCAAGCCTATGTACATTAGTTGATCAGCAGTGATGTCACAAAATAATCCATGTTATCACTCAAAATACAACCTCCACAATCTAGCTCTTTTTATTTTCATATTTTAAAATGTCCTACGTGTATTCTGGTACCTTGTTTCTCAGTGGCATTTACTGCTAATTCTTTTCTCTTTACATGTATGAACAATGAGTTGGCAAAATATCTATGTACATTTTATAACTGGATAGTGTCTCATCCAAATAATACAGTAATACTGCGTTTCTTTTTTTAAAATAGTACATCTGCAAGATAAGAGTAGAGCCCCATGAGAAATGGAGGTTAACCTGACCTAAGAGTTAGCAAGCAACCTGCAACATTCACTCTCTGTACAAAGTATGAACATCTACTTTCAGATATTTATTGATTTTTTTTAAACAATTGCCGTCATTCTCAGGCTCAAGGTTTTAATCTCAGCATATAATAGAAAAATAATGTAACATTAAGACAACAGTAGACAAGAATTGCACAAGAATAATCATCATGGTAATATAGTACTCTCATATTAAACATTAAAATGTCGGGCAATACGAATATTCTTTTTTAAAACACTAGATGCATTTTCGTTCACGTAGGTTCATTCATTATGACACCTGTTGCATCTTGAGCGTGCCATTTTGCAGCAAGTCCAATTAGATTTACACGCTTGTGTGCATAAGAATTATTTTTCTGACATTAAAGAAAATAAAGATACTGACACATGCCCAATGGTGCTTTTAACCGAGCCCCATTGTCTTATCAACCTTATCACATTCCCCGTAGAGATGCTGACCACACAAAGTTCAAACCTCCCAGGTGGGGGTGCATAAAACGGGTCCTGGCGTAGCTGCAGAGAGTTGAGGCTGCTTTCAAATAAGTGTACATTCAGAGCAGACGGCCGTCTGTCAGGCTGCAGTCCTGTTTGTGTGTGTGTGTGCGATATTGGTCCGATGATTATTGTGTCAAGCATCATGTGGATGAATGTTACATTTTTTGTAGTCAACCTTAAACAGTGGAGTAGCATCCATGTTTGTAGTCCTTTTTGCATTGTGTGTGTGACAAGGTCCATGTTTAGGGCTGGCTACATTCTTTGCATTCCACAGTAATAGACATGAGCATCCGGCATTGCCCTGCAAATGAGATGACATCACTTATCGAGAGAGTCCTCACACCCCCGCCTCTCCACCGGCCCCCCTGCTCAGCAAAATCCAACATGGCCACCATGCGTCTCACAAGCCACATGCTTAAACCTTCTACATACAAGTTTGCTTGTTTTTTTCCACCCAGATAAAAATCAGGTTTATGGGCAGGAAAAATCCACATTTTTTAAGAGAAACTCTGAACATAAACACAAATGTGTTTGGAAAAGGTAGTAGAAAAAAAAACAACAACAACAAAAAGTCATCTATGTCTTCCTGTGTCACAGGTCAAGTTGACTCACAAGTTTCTAAGTTTCAAAAATGAATTTGATATAAAGAATCAAAAAAGTTGAAGTACATTCTAGTAACCTGCTGGATGAACCAGTTTGAGCCGGTTACACTGTGCTACATCGCCTCTCCTCTTTATTAGAAAAATCTTTAAAAAGTCTTTAAAATCCTCCAGTTGTCGCATTCAGACAACGTCCCTCATCTTCATCAGCTCCCTCAAAAGACAGTTAAAACACTGTTCAGCTCCACCAAATCTCATTCAAGTTGTCAGGGGGGGCCGGTGGGCAGAGGGGCTGAGAAGTGAGGGATGGAGGGGAAAAAAGGAGAGAGATGAAGCCAAACGCAGAACGACAAACTGGTTGATTCATTAACAAGCAGGAGGTGGATAAACCGAGCTGACCATTCCCCCTACAGGAGGAGACAGATGTGCACCACAGCCTCTGGGATCACAGGTCATGCGCCGGCCTTGCAGGCAGGAGGACGAGGCTCGGGCCAGAGAGAGGGAGGGAGAAAAAGAAAACGAGAAGAGACAACGCAGTGCCAATCGTCATCATGCAGTGGACAGGCTCGGCTAACGGAGAGGGGAGGGAGGGGATAGGGCGAGATGTATTGTATATTTATTTTCAGCCGGTGAGGTGACGCGGCGGCGTGCGTCGCTCGTGCCCAACTCCGGGGCGGAGCCCCGTTACAGGGCAACCTCTGAAAGGCACACACACACAGGAGTGGACAAGGCGGGTGTATGTTAGAAAATAGTGGTCTCATACTTGGTGTTGACTCCTCTCTTGGCCTCCTGACCTGGCTCCACAATCCACGGCACGTTGGCGTGGCCCTTCTGGTCCATGGGCGGCTGCTCCATCTGGGACAAAAATAAAGCAAACAAAGACACAATGCAAGATTATTCACTTTTAATTGGTGTTTTAAAGCAGAGATGAAGAATTGGGAGAAAAATCCCCATCTGCATGTGTTTAGCTGGATCACAGAGGAAGTCGAGTGGAACAAGGTGTGCATACAAAGAAAATATTTTTTATAGGAATTCAAAAAAGCAAAAAAAAAAAAAATCAACGTCCACATGTCTTGCTGGAGCAAACAGGGTTAATCTGAGTATTCTGCAGACCAATAATGGAGTCATGATTTTCTTATCTTTCCTGAGCACACAGCTGCAGGATAAGCACTGAAAATAACTCTAACTTGAAGCCAGTTCTCCATCCTCTCCTGCACTCCGAAAGCCACAGCGAGACTTCATAATCCTATTTTTTAGGTTATAGGATTAGCGATAAATTGACACGCTTTCGATCTTACAGCTCCGTCATGCTCAGTAAAGAAGCTGACCAGAGCATCAAAAGGCTCAACCGTACCTGGAGCCCACTGAATGAGCTATCTCTGCTTTCACAACTTTCATACTTAGATTTTTCTGCTGGAGGATAAAAGAACGAGGACCCTTAAAGTCAGACATTTTACAAACCTTCAAGGACATGCTAGACCTGCAGAAGGATGAAGCTGTGAGCAGGTTGTGTTAACACTGAAGCAAATGGCAGTGAATTAAATAACTAAACTAATGTGGCTTATTCAAATACAGTCTCAAGTGAGTTATTTCCAAGGATGCCATCTATTAATCTCCAGTATGGAAATTAGATTTGTTTATATCCAACATATATTGTCTCAACCAGCTTATTCTAATGCAGGGTGCCAGGTGGGCTGGAGCTTTCCCTGCAGCTACCTGACGACAGGAAAGATACACCCTGGACAGATTGCCAGTCCAACATAGAGGGACAAACAAACACTTGCAATTACGTAAACACAAATAAATAAACACAAATAAATCCAGCAAGCATGTTTTTGGACTATCAGAAGAAGTGGGAGATCCAGAGAGAACTCATGCATGAACAGGACATGTAAATTCCACACAAACCTGGTTTTAAGCACACCACCATGCAGCCCTGATTTTTGTGCATATTCAGACACAAACATTTCAGGAGGGAGGATTTACTAAGGGCTCCATTTCCATTTACCAGTGTGGTTAAATGGGTTTTCTATGATTGCTCTGGTTAAGATGCTGCTCTATATATTGTAGCGATCATCTACTGTTTTGTCTGTGCTTAAGTACTGTGTTGCATAAACGAGTTTAAACGAACATTTTCTTTGAACTTGTTTGTTTTTCTGAGAATGTTGAACTGAACACAATGTATTTGCAATTAAAGCCCAGAGCAACAGTCACTGCATTTCCTGGCACTGTGTGTACTTCACACTATTTTACCCTCGATGCCAACTCTTTGCACACACACCAGTGCAGTCCTGCTCTAAAATGGCAAGCAACTGTGAAAGGAAAGACACTGCAGCTGTGATGGACACATGGAATGCCTCGCATTAGGATTATTTATCTGCAATTTATGGACTTTTTAGAAATTATTTAGTACTTTGCAGCAAAATGCAACACTATAATGTTTTTTTTCTTTGCATGCTTATTTCTTTAATCTCACTACCTAAAATTAAAAGCATAGTCTTACCATTAAATTTAGCCTTTGTCCAGTGTCCATCAAGTGTTTTTTTGTAATCTGATAGATACAGCCATTGTGTGATTAAATAGTCATGGCCTACTCATGATGTTCCTCAGGGTTCTGTACTTGGACCAATATTTTTTACACTATAAATGCTTCCATTAGGTCATATTATCAGACAACATGGTATTAATTTTCATTGCTATGCAGATGATACTCAGATTTCCTTATCCATGAAGCCCGATGGAACCAAACAGTCCATTAGAATACAAAGATGTCTTAAAGACATAAAAACCTGGATGACTCTTAATTTTCTCCCTTTGAACTCAGACAGACTGACGTCGTTGTCTTTGGGCCTCAGAAACTTTGGACAAACTTGTCTAGCTTTGTAATTAATTTGGATGGCATCAATTTGGCTTCCAGTACCACAGTAAGGAACTTTGGAGTTATTCTTGACCAGGATTTGTGCTTTGGCTCACATTTAAAATAAGTTTCTAGAACCGCTTTCTTCAATCTACGTAATATTGGGAAAATTAGGGACATCCTGTCTCAGAATGATGCAGAAAAAAAATAAATCATGACTTTGTTACTTCTAGACTGGATTACTGCAATTCTTTATTTATAAACTGTCCCAAATATGCCTGAAAATGTTCCAGTTGATCCAAAATGCTTCAGCGAGGCTTCTTACGAGAACTAGCAGAAGAGATCATATTTCTCCAGTTTTAGCATCTCTTCATTGGCTCCCTGTT
>JBAMHX010000026.1:18055471-18065802 GCA_037177515.1 Pseudomugil tenellus
TTTCCCGGGTGGGGGGAAAACACGCGCTTTTGGGTTTTAAACTGTGTAAAAAAGCAAGGACGCAAAAAGAAAAAGGGGCTGGGACCCGTGGCTTGGTTTTTTTTTTTTTTTTTTTTTTTTTTTTGAGGGGAGGCTTTCAGAGGCCCACTCACTGTCTGTGTGCAGCAGGTTGAAAGAAGTCGCTGAAAGTTTCTTTTGATTCATGTGTAATTGTAGATGTGTGTCTAGATGTGCCCGGGTCTGTTGGTAGTATATGTAAGCCTGTGTTTGCACAGAACTAGATGGAAACGTCTTCTTACATTTTAGAATTATGGTAAAACCATCTTATGATACAAGCTACATAATTCAGTTTTTCCACCTTGACTATTCATTGTTTCATCAAAGCAATTGAGATCATAGCTGTAACATTAAAGCCACATTTATGCTCAACAGTTGTTAATAGAGATATATGATACATGCAGTTTCTGGAATATTTTGCATCACCGTAGCATCAAATTGCTAACTTTTATTACTTCATCCTGCTCCTTTTTGGACAATAATTGTTACTTTTTTCTTTTTTTAAAGAAAAAAAATTTAATTGTTTGTTTGAAATAAAATGCTTCAATCAATCAATCAAAACTGTGTGGTAAAACAGTGTGCACTGTAATATTTTTGAATGTTAAATATTCAATGTGCCATCCCATTAAAGTGTCAAATAAAGACAGCATACATACAAAAAACATACATGTATGGAACTTTTTGTATGTTTTTTTGTGTCCTTTACATAAATATTTTATACTACTGTCTGTCTATTGCATTGCTTCTCTTTCTTGTCCAGCTTCATCTTATTTGTCTGAAACTGATGTTGCAACATTGACCAAACAACTATTTTCTGCAAATACAACTGAGCTATAGTTGCAGCCAAAGGAATAAGAGCTATTTGTATGTAGCCATTATCTTACCCTGTGGTACCAAAATGTTTTAAACTAAGATCAGCATCCTTCATATCTTCAGGTAAAAGAAAAGCTTAAGAAAGCTTGAATCAGATTGTTAGCTTCACTATGGTAAAAAGCTAATTAGGCATAAGTGCATGCAAAGTGTTAAAAAAAACTGGAGCATGGTGGCTATAAAATCTCACTTTAGTGACTTCTGTTGTGTAGAAGAATCAGAGAAAGACAAGCTGATGCTGAGGTACAACTAAAGGCAGATGAATGAGAGAGTACAGCTATCGCTTTGAATGAAGCAGCATTATTATGGTAAAGCTGCCAAATATGTCTCTATGATGTGTATTTATGCATCTCCTATAAAAACAGACAGTAGGGAGGCCCGCTCCCCTGCAATGACTGGTTGGGTTTACCATCCTAAGAATTCACCCCCCAACCATCAGAAAGCCTTTCATTGGATGCAAATCCATACTCTCAGTTGCTGAATAAATCATCACATTTATATATTTTAGTCAAGAAATGATTAAAATACTCCATGAAAAGGAGATGCATTGAAGGAGAGCTGACATGAAAACAGTAAAACAATAAATCTGACCTCATGGGGAATTAAAGTTGAAATGTTTTGACACACATTGGTAGTTCTGTGTTTGTTCCATTATACTTACAATCCAACCTCTCATGCTGTGTTTAACTAAATCTGAAGGGGTTGAGTCCTTAATATGTGCAACCCAATTTATCCCCTGCAGGTAGATGACTCTAAATGTTTTGCTGCTATGGTAATGCTTCTGTTGGATGAGTTGTGGAAACACAGTGCAGCAACATTGCAAAAGATGATGGACGCTTGCAAACAAGTAATAATCTTAGCCATGAAGTAGATGCATATGAGCACTGTAACCATGAGAACTTAAGACAGAAATGTGGTGGGATGGAGCTGGGAAATTTATGCAACTGTAATTGCTCCTGGGTAACAACCTCCCGGTTACCCAGGAGGCAAAGCTAAGATGTGGTTTACAAAGTGGTTTACACTGATATGAATGGGAGAAGTTAGGGATTTTCTAACCTTTCAACTAAAGAATGGCACTCTATTTCCTAATGTGTCGAAGATGATGTAAGCTCAGCTGAAGAGACATTAATGCCTCAAAAAATGTGCAAAAAGCAGAACATTGTCTCTCAAGGCTCTGGCAAAACACAGGGACGAGAGCAGAAATCACCTATCAAATCAGATTAATTCCCACTCCGTTTGTTAAACTCCAATGAAACATGATTTCATGTCAACCTTCATCGGCCTGACAGGAGAAAGATGTGTGTGAGTCAATTCCGTACCCTTCCACCCCCAGTTTCAGTCACTTTGTGTTTACATTGTGTACAGAGACATGTACACAATCCCACCACTGATAAGCATCTTTCTCTCGCTACTACACACACCCACTCTCACCAGTGTTTTTCTGTTATGAATAGAAACAGTACCGGTCCACATTCACATAGGGGAAATGTACCCCTGTACCCTCACACACACACACACACACACACACACACATTCACACTGTCTGCACCCCAGCCAAATGCTTCAGCACTCTTCTCGGCACATCCAGCCACATTTAGATATGCAGCAACTGCATAAAACAAGCACAGAAGACATAAAGTTCCTTTTTGTCCCCTCAGACGACCTCCTCTTTCAGACTCTGTGAGTGAAATGATTAAGTGGAACAATAATAATGTCACTCCTCCAAAAGAGAGTCGTTTCATTTGAATTGTGAGTGTTACATTTTCCCAACACCGCCATGATGTCTGCTGTGCTTAAACTCACAAAAGGCACACATTTACTGTCTTCAGGTAATGGAGGCTGAACTGAAAATGTCATTTCCCACTCTATCTGAAAGCTTTTTACTTACATCCAGTCCTCAGTGTTTCACAGCATGAACTGGAAAAAAAAGGAAGGTTCATCAAGTTCACTACAAACTGAGTTCTGTCCTCACTTCAGAACATTTAAAATGGTCAATATAAAAAGGAAACATCGATGATCTATGTAAGTTTTTATATTTAGCTTATTTTTTGCTTTTCGCCTCACTCCATCCGTTGCTTCTTGTTCTAATGATGAGTCTCATTTGTAACTATGGCAACAGAGAACCCCAGACTAGCATCTCTCTCAGTTTGGGGGCATTTAGGTGCTTCTGACCTCCATTACATCATGTGGAAAAGTGCACTTAGGGTAAATGCAGTACTGAAATAATAATCACGGAAGTAGTGCTGACTTATTTATCACTGTGGAAAACTAGAAATAACTTTTACAGCTTCAGGCAAAGACAAACAAACCAGAGTCAGCTGACCTGGAGACAGATTTTATGATGATTAGCATTAGAAATGTCCTGTTTCTATTTGGTAAAGCTTCTTCCAACTCACCAAAATAGAAAATAAACATCACAAAAGTGTGTTTAAGTCAAGTTGTGTACCTTACCTGACGGTCCTCTGATAGTATCAGCTAAATGAAAAACTAACTATGCTGTAGAACAGATGTGTACTTCAACTGTCTTAATGTTTCCTCCGGAAATACTGCAAATGTCTACCAATCAGATGGCAAAACAACAGATGCGTCACTCTACATACCTGCATTTCTATTGCGACACTACTGCGCACTCGCACAGCTGTTAACAAGCAGAGGCATGAAGCAGCACAGCCCAGAAACCAATGGGATTGGGATGAGTTGTGTTCACATGTAAACAAACTGCAGTAAGCTTTAGCTAAAATACATGCACATTGTTTTAGCACGTTTCAGGAATGTAATAAACTGATTAACGATTTAGCATTAATCTGTCTCAGTGTTAAAGCCTTGAGGCCATTTTACGAGAGACAAAGGTCCCATGACCCTAAATATGATTTATTTCCCCCCGGAATTAAATAGCAGAAGCAGTTTGTGTCTTTTGGCTCAACTAAACTTTAACTTTAGAGGTGTCAGACTACAAACAGTCCAAACAGCAATGCCAGTTTGTGCTTTTTATATATCTGATCATCTAAATTACAAACCTCTTGACTTACATCACTCACTCCATTGGTCCTCTGATTCAATAATTCATTACCACAAGGGTCAGAGCATATAATTAGATCTTAGATGCATCAAGATGCAGATGTGGAAGTGTCTACATTGACTCACTCATGCAAAAAATCTATTTTGTAGCCTACATTTAAACTTGTTATGGTCATGCCGATGGAAAGCAAATAATCAGACTTATAAAAGTACATAATATTTGCCCGTGATGGCAATTACCGTAGTTTGAAATATTGACTTATTTTTCTATAGGTTATTCAGACATTAGGGCATTTTATGTGATAAAGATGTAGCACTAATCACATATTCACATTAAAAGTAACATTAATGATTGCCATTGGAAACATGACATTAATCTTAATGCATAAAATCAAACGCCTTGCCTTGGAATGCAAGCATAATTAACATCATTACATTAATTACTCTTGTGGTTTTGATGCCCTGACATGCCATATCTACACACACATCTATAACAAACCAGACTCCCAGTTACAGATACCTTAACGGAGCATATCCACTGTGGAACTGCAGTAAAACAATGAGGGTCTTAAAAATCCAAAACTCCAACAGCCAGAAATCTAATGAACCATCCTTGTTAGTTTCTTAAGATCTTCAGCTGCAATGGCTGAATGTCAGATTTTAGCAATACATTATCAGTCATGTGCTAACAATGTCTGTTCGAAGCTGTTCACTCATTTCACTTTCAGCTCAGTGTGAGAGTCCTGCTCCTTTGCAACGTGAGGGGATTATTTTCATGAGGAAAAAGGACTTAGATGTTCTCAGTGAACAAACCGACTATTCAGCCTCTATCATTTTCCTGCTTATTCACTGAGACCCTGGTCCAAAACAGCCAGTAGGTATCTGCTACCAGATTACCCTGAGGTTCCGATATAAGACTGAAAGCTGCACATAAGCTTTAAGCAAGGGGGAAGATTGGGGGGCAGAGGGTAAATAAAGGCAATATTAACACCAACAAAATTCCCTTTAAAGCCCTTTGACTGAAACAAATTTTCACTCCATAACAATGGCTGATTCAGCATCTATGTTCCATCTTGTCTCTCCTCCGAGTTCTCTTTAGCTAGTGAAAGTCAGCTTGACTCTTCTATTAGGTCTTGCTTTGTCACTTTTTTCTACATCGTGTCCTCTTGGGTTTCTTTGCTGTATCAGCCACAATTGTAATGGCCAGTGTGTTGATATCCAGTTGCTAGCATATGTACCATAAAGCAAAATGCTGCTGTAACGTGATTCACTGGGCTGAAAAAAAGTGTAGTGCACAGGCAAGGTGCACAGAGTCTGAAAGTTTATTGCTGGTCAATACTGAATGTAAGAGAAAGAGGCTGTAAATGTAATGTAAATGAAACAGAGGTCACAGAAAAATAGCAGCAGTGTTTTTTTAGTTTTTTGGGGGGATGGGGTGGGGTATCTGACCAAATAGAAAATTGATTTTTAGATCAAGGACAAATAAGTAATACAGAGGCAAAGTGTTGAAATGGCAGAAGGGGGTGACAGAAAGATAACTGTTGAACAAGGAAAAATAAAAAGGCTTCCTCTGTCGCAGTGCAGATGGTTCATCTAAACAGTCGTCTACTTTATGTTCCAGAGTTTTACAAAGGAAAACAGATTTTTCCCACATTGATTTATTATTGATGATGTTAATCTCCATTAAAACACTTTGCAACCTTCAGATAGACATGATGCAACAAGCTGTCTCGTCTCATTTTTATCATTTCATGGATTTTGTTCACAAAAATCTTAAAGAAAAAGTGAGCACGTTCATGTCAACAAAAAGCTAAAACCCAAAAGACACCCCATCATCTTATGAACTGGGATGTTTTCCTATACGTGTGTGGTAGGAGGTGGAGCTGAAAGACGATCCAAACACCAGATAAGGACATGTTTATCATTACATCTCTTGTGGTGCCACACTGGCTGTTATTAAAGACTACAGAGTAATATCTGAACTGTCAGTCATCTCTTGGATAAAAGACCGAGCCAAAAATCTCCTTAGTGCCATCGGATCAGAGAATCCTCCTCAGCAGCCTAAGCTCCAGGTGCTAATCTAACAACTAGTCACTGCTAAGCTATTTTAACAAACTTACACCTAAATGATAGACCAAGAAAGTTGAGACTGTGAGGACAGAAAATTTGAACTCTGAGTTGCTGATGTGGGAAAGTGTAAAAGCAACAGGAAATTTAATGAGCAACACATGAGAGCTACAGAAATGTTCCCTTCAAGTGTTGTTGGAAATGTCACATTAATTAGCCAAAAGCACCCTCGTGTACTCCCAAGTGGCAGGAGAAAAGTTTCATTTAAACCAAGACGTTATTTTTAATTTAATCAGCTCCAACAGATGCTGTCCGTCTGCATAAAGGAAGACTGGACCATGAACAGCATGTTTTCATCAAGTCTGGTTTATTCAACTCTACTGAAAGGGTGCTTTCTTATCAACAACTAACAACTGCCTCTTTACCTTTAACAAAATGTGATTTAACACGTCTTGAAACATGATTACATTTTATTTTATATAATGTTTGATATTGTAGTTTTCATATAAAGCTTTGTGTGCTTAATTCCTTCTGCTAGTTTATCCTAAATCCACCAGTTCCAATGATTACTTAGATTACCTCTGAGAAATGAATTCAAAAATACAAATTCAGAGTGAAGGTGTGTTTTTACCACTGGACAGTATGTACGTCATATGACCCATAGGTTTCTGAAGAGCGGATTTGAAGCCAATATCGTCGCCATCTTGGTGTTTCGTCATTACCGGAAAATCCCAAAATGGATGAAAAGGTAGAGCTGAGAGGGCTCCATCACGGTGGAGCCAGCAGGAAGTACGCAGCTGTAACCAGTGATAGCGCTCTTCAATAAGGAAGGAATTCAATAAGGAAGTATTTCTGCTTCCTTATTGGCGACACAATCGGCAGCCAGAGATTGCCGCAAGGTTTTTACTGGATTGTTTTTTAGCTAGTGACAGCAGAAGATCGCTAGTCAAGGAAGGTCAACCCCATTTTTCAGTCTTCTACAGAAGATTAAGTTGATTTAGTTGTCATGACAGCTGTGCGTTTGCCATATCAATCACTTTTTAGATGAATGTTTGGACATTGCTTGAGGTCGTTTACTTAGTTTGTTCCACAACTTCACTTGACACACGTAAACACAGAGAACCTTTGCTAACATGGGGAGAACATGCAAACTCCACTCAGAAAGTCAGCTGTTCGAGCAGAGGCTGGTGTGGTGCACAGATGTGCTAAATATATTTTTTCTATATTTACCATCTCCTTTAAGAAAATCCTTTTTGCATATTATCAGAAACCAGGTTATGCTTTTTACATGATCTGTAATGTTTGAAAGTTAATCTGATCATTGACTTTTCAAAATGTTTGACTTCTTTTGTCATTATGAAAAGTGATTCTAGTGTAGATTGTAGTGTGTTTCCCCAAATCGGCACACATCCGGTAAATATGGAATCGCCAGTAAACAATACAGAATGTGTATGAATATGTGGTCAAGCACATTTCACTTTTCTCACCATTTTATTGTTTTGTGATAGTTTTTGTTGTAAATCTTTTATATATAATTTTCAACTTATTTTATCTCCATCATTATCCCTTAAAACTTATTTTCTTTAACTCTTTCCACTTGGACACCATCTATGTGTGCCTGTACTTGCATGCATTTGCAAAAACTTTATTTTAGTTTTATCTAAATGTAATGATAATCATCAAAACATCATGGTTAAGACATCTAATTTTGTATATGCTTTGGCTGACCTTTCCAAGAGATTGCTATCTTAGGGATCACTAAAGAAAATCTTTCTGGCCTAATATAATAAGACTGTTTAATGCCATGAGTGATTGTTGTAGGAGCTGAATGCCACGTGCATGAGGAAATTCAGCCGTTTGATTCAGGTGTGATGGACGGGTTGCATCTAAAAGTTGCAGGATGGTAGCCCTCAAGGACTGGAGTTGGGCACAGCTGCTTTATATTATACATATCTGTCATGATTTGGAACATTTGAGTTAAGTTGGTTTTAGTTTTTGGTTTTATTTTGTATGTGTTTCCTTGTGTATTGTTTCTGTTTCTTTACCTCTTGTAATTAGTTCACCTGGTTTGATTTAGTTATTGTGTTCACCAGTGTCTCGTCTTGTGTATTTATACTATTGTTTGTCAGTTCACGTTTGCAGGTCCATTAGTTTTAGATCGGGTTTTGTTGTGTTCAATCCTTTAAACAAGCTGAGATAAATTGCCATCCCTGCTGCCTCCTTGCCCCCCCCCCTGTTGGCATTTGGGTTACACTTACCTATATACCTTTTTATGTAATTACCTTGTTGTAATTAGAGTTTTTTTAATAAGTATAACAGGTAAGTGCCTGTACCTAAACGCTGCAACAACTAACTCAAACTTGGATGAATAAAGTTCAAACATCTATCTGTTTAGGACATATCAAAGTTAAAAAAACATTACAGGACCATCTTTTCACCCTTCTGTTAGCTTTATTGTCTCGGCCTGCTCGTGTGGTTTTAAAACACATTAAACTGTGTTCCTTCTGTGTTCGTGTTAACACTTTGAACCTGTCCATTTTGTTAGCTAACATCCTCACATATGACATTGTTAAGATCATGCTTAATAATTGATAGAATGGAGCAGAGCCTAGAAAGCCTAAAGTGAAGCCTAGTTAGCTCATGCTAACACACAGCCATTGTTGTAGCAGAGAGTCCCATGCATTATAATGTATTTTCGCTCCTCCTTTGCTTAATGTTGTGTTCTGAGACTACAGATGTGGAGGGCAGATTTACCTGGGTGCGTGGGTTGGGGATCTTCAAGAATGATGAAACGCAAGCCTCATGAAACATTGTGCAAATTTGTCTGGAATTGGCTCACGATGCTGTAGCATTTGACACATCAAAAGAGCTCCATCTGCAGGATAAGTTCATCTGATGCATCACAAGGAAGCATTGACAAGACTTCATCAGTGCACATCTGTCATCCGTGTCTCATTGTTGACTTAGTGTTCAATAAAATCATACATTTTCTACTACAAATTAACATCAGATTCTTCTTTAATATAAATGTTAAAGAGCGCTGATGGGTAACAGTTATGTTGTGAATAACGTTTACCAATCTGAAACGAGTCGTTGTCTACTCACAGCTACATCTGTAGCGGGACTGGATGGTGAGAGGTGCATGTGCATCTTGTACAGATGTTGCATTCTCAGATGCAATAGAATCAGAGATACAGTATAGTTGCAGATGCCAGGATGCAAATATTTTCTATATAGGACCTTGTATAAAAAAAGTGTTGCAAATGTTGTGTAAGTCAATGCAAGCTCATGCTGCGTTTATTCTGAATCACACTTGATATTAATACCATCTCGAAGGAAGTTCTGTTACATGATCTGAGAACCTCTAGGCACTCATTGATGGTCTCATAGTTCTGACATGAGAAGGCGCGACATCAGTGGCCAGAGACGTAACCAAAGCTCCAAACGGTTCATGCTGTTCGTGACGCAGCAAGAGAAAAAAGCAGTTCAACCGAGTGTAAAATCTTTAAATAAGTTTATGTGTTGGGCTCCGGGGTTGTTGCTGTATTTTACCCAATCACTCTGGATCTAAATATGTGTGAAGAAATAGCTTTAAGACAAAGTTAATTGTATTTAATGTATGGTACATGATGCATCATAAATATCTAAAGTCTCAATCAGAAACTCTTCATTTACACATAATTTGGAATAAGATGCAGAGATATGATCTCTGATTCTCCACCAGGCATCTTTCTTTTTAATGATATTCTCAAATGAAAATGATGATGGATCACTACATATGCTGGAAATCAGCCTCAGTGTTGTCACACCACAGCTAACGTTGGGCTCCATGCCAGAGTCGGAGATGGGACTTCCTGCAGAGAGCATTACTTCATTACTTATAGCCTGAACAAACTAAACACAACCTTGAGGTGAAGAGCGGCCACCATGTAGACAATAAATTCACCCTTTTTTTCCCCCAACTCAAGCAGGTAGAGTTTATTGCCACGGCAACTGGCTTGTCTCCCACGGTTACACAAGTCTTTTGAAGAGTGGCGGCGGTCTCTCACTTGCGTCACCTGAAATTACATTTACACTAGTGTGAGAATGAAACAGCGAGAGGTTAATAAGAGATGAAGTCAGCAGTGATTAGAAGTTGCTGGATTTATATAAACGCAACCCTTATATGAAGCTCTCATTTTCAGTCATCTTATATCAGAAAAACAAGAGAAAACTATAACTGAAAGGGGACCACATAGGACTGGGTTGATCACAAGGATAACATATATAATATGAAATAATATCCTACCCAAAGGGCTTTATTTGGTGTTTTTTATATA
>JBAMHX010000026.1:18065902-18081559 GCA_037177515.1 Pseudomugil tenellus
TATATATACTGCTACACTTACTTAGTCACTTCTCACTGATTGCAATAGTCACTGAGGATGACCAGAAGCAAGACTGTGCACGTCAGTGTAAGCCGGATTCCAGTTCAGAGCTCCAAAACATGACTCATTATCAGCTCAGGTCTCAGTAGTCACAACAAACCATAAAATAGCAAAACAGATTTAAGTGCAAATACAGGGATGAACAAGAAAGCAGGAAAGAGGAGTTTGATTTATGGCTTGCTCAACATAAATACCAAGCATTAAAAAGTTTTAATGATTCGCATCTGTATCTTGAGATTTGAATAAATGAATTTCTTCTCAAAAGAAAAGACAGGGCGAAGCTCTCTCTCCCTGTTCTTATGCAGCCAGAAACAGCAGAACACTAACAAACATCCTGTCATGCCCACAGTACACAGTTACTATGAATTCCTCATTTGGGAAAGATAAAGTATGGATTATTAGCATTTCTCCTGTGGGGATTTGTTTTTATGCATACAATTAAGTCTGAAGTAGTGCTTGCCTCTCCACCTTGACAATATTTCATGATTTCTCCGGACTCACCATTTCTGCTGCTTCATCAAATTGGTTCAGTGCATGTAGTGTCCCTTTCCTGGCTTGAGTGTAAGAATAATGTTCGATTGGCTACCATGTAACGTGACTCTTCCTTAGCCAATCAAAATCGCTTATCCCATTGTTTACGCAGCCAGTCTCCCCACTAGCAGTTTGCATGTGAAGCAAGTGAGGCCTATTGCTGCAGTTTATTGAATCGATTCATATTAACACATTACACTCTGGAATGCGCTGCTTCGTGGCTGCAAACTGTAGTAGCTCTGTCTTAACTGTTGTGTTTTTGTAATATAGCCATCTTTTTTAAGACATGAACTGTCAATTTGGGTTGTCCAAGAAGACTTTTCACACTGGTAACAAGCTGTGCTATACAGGAGATTTTCTGGATATTTTTTCTGCTTTTTTAAGACTTGTTATGGTGAGTCTCCATGGCAACGAGAGTTATTTACCGCCAAGATCAACTGATAATTCTCTCCAAATTCCAGATTATCAGTGAAATAATACTTCTAATATCAATGGAGTTGAAAAGAAAGAGAAAGGGATGCAGGACAGCGTGAGGCGGAGAGAAAACGATTGAGATTTAAACTGTTTCTTCCAACTGTTGTGATGGGTAACGTTAGCTGGCTAGCTAACAAAACTGACGAGCTCCAGGTGCTAACGAAACATATCCCTGACTTTAATGCGTCTGGATGCGGCTTCAAGACAGTCCATGCAGACCGCAATATACAACTCAGTGAAAAACTAAAGAGAGGAGGAGTTGCAGTACTGGTTATCTAGCGTTGGTGTCATCCTGGACATGTTACTGTTAAAGGGAAGATCTGCACAAGAGACATGGAACTGCTAGCTAAAACAAGCGACATGCTAACACCATGAGCCTACAGCTTTCCTGTCACACCTCCACTCTGTCACCCTGCAGCTCAGTCAAGGACCTGAACACAACCTCATCTCCCTCCACGTCTCCTGGTGTCAAGTCCAGATGGTGCGATTCCCAGAGTTTCCTGCTTAAGACAACTATGTCCGATTCTCCAGCACCAGTTCAACACCAGCCTGAGTCAGAAAAGAATAACAGTGATGTGGAAAACATCCTGCCTTGTTCCAGTGCCTGAAAAACTCCAACAAGCTGAACCAAATGACTACAGAATTTAAATTTCCCTCTGGGATTAATAAAGTATTTTTCATTTCATTAATTTCCTTTTCATTCATCACTCTTAATGTCCAGTAACATAACGGCATTGCAACAATGGCAAAATCAATTCATTTGATTATTCCCTTCCTGAAAAACTAATGCTGTTAGAAAACGAAGGTATACTTAAATGCTATGACTATATATCTGAAACTATTCATCTGATTGATCTCAAATCAAGTATAAATGAAAAGTCATGACCTGAAGATGTGTTACATAATGACGTTATACCCTAATGTTCCTATATTTGCATATGTATCCCAGGATTAGAACTTTAAGGCTTTGTTACAAAAACCCATGGGACACCTTCAGAAAGTCCAATTCCTATTTTGGTGTTGCAAGGGGGAGTAATTAAGCATTAGATGGAGGATTTCAGAGTAGGTTTTTCTTGGTTGTGGGGAAACTGGCTGAGTGTTGTTATCCTAATAGCCGAGCAGGAATTGTGGCTAAATTCATTTGACCACCTCATCAAACACACAGCGGTCAAAAACGTCTGAAACCTGTCATGTAGCACAACTGCCTGAGGTGATAAGTAAATGAGAGCAAGTGCACCGAGTTCATGAGCAACCACGTCCTGCTCATTAATAAATCGTTGTTGTTAATTAGAACTATATATCTCAGGGCAGTGCAAATTGGAAAATAAAAAACTGTCCAAAATGGGCATTGTCCAAGGGCACAAGATTATGAGAAAGTCCACTGAAGCAGTGCTCATTGTTTATGCACATGAAAGATGTAATAGTTGCAACAACTGTCAATATGTACCACCTCTCTTTACAGAGAAAGCACTACTCGGTGACAATATTTCCATCAAAAATGAAATCCCATTAGCCTAATAAAGACAAGACTAGATCACAAGGCATTGCTCTGAGATGAATTACTGTTTCTCCTCCCACCAATCAAATCTGACCTAAAAGACTTTATACTCCATCACTGCACTGCAGAGGAGCGTTATACCGACTATGTTTTTTATCTGTCACATTACAGGAGCTCACATTCAGCCTCATGTAAAACAGAAGCCAGGCCTTCAGACATCTGAGCATGTCTGCTTCAAATGCCACAAGATTTAAAGAGAAGATGATCATAAGTAAAATGTGCATGTTTATCTCTGCAAACTTAGACTATCACATTAAGTAGTTTGTGCAGAGGAATGTCTGTGCAGGTGAGGATGAAAGAATCAGAACAAACTGAGTTTGAATAAATCCACAACGAGTGCTGCTCTCACACAAAGCAGTTCACTAGCATGTTGTTAATGCTCCAATAACCAATCCAGATCATTGATTGTTTATCTTTGTGTTTAATTTTTAAGAAAGATATCCAATAAATTTTCCAACTTTTTCCAATCTTAAGAATTTTCCAATCTTAAGAAAAGGGAAGCATCTACTTCTATTGCTTCTATAGGTGAGTGAAGAACACAGAAATGTTCGTATTTAATGTTAATTAAGACTTATGTGTGTCGGGTGTGATGCAGCAGGAAACTCCCAACACTTGCCCCCTCTAAAAAATAAAACCTCACTGGTAACATGAAAGTCATATGTCTGACTCAGATTAAAAATCAAAAACAGTAAGTCGACTGCAATTCAAAAAATTGATGAATATAAACATACACAGGGTGTGGTGGTGGGAGGGCACCAAGGTGGCCCTGTTTGCTGCACTCGGGGTCGGGTCATCTCTCAGTTTTAATCACACTTCATCAAACACAAGGAAAACACTGACATCATACAGACACCTTTGGGGGGCCGGGTCATGGAGTGTACGCAGGGTTGGGCAATGCCTCTGGCAGTGTGCGGTTACTGCTCATCCATTTTAATTGCAAACAACACAGAGCTCATAAACATCTGTGTGGAGGGCTTAGGGGTGATGAGGTACTTTTTACACCTCCGTTGGGTGCAGCCACGGACGGGACTCTGTTCCCCTCTTTTAGCTTCTCTACATTGGCTACCAGTCAATTTTAGAATTAACTATAAAATTGTATTCATCACTTTTACAGCTCTCCATGGCACAGCCCCCACCTACATTAGTGATATGCTCTCCCCCTATGTGGTTGGTGCCTGCGATCCTCAGGTCAGGGCCTCCTGACTGAGCTCCCTTCCCATTTCGTCACTAGAGGAGGCCTTTTTGGCCAAAGCTCTGAAATTGTGGAACTCCCTACCTGGGCGGGGCAGCCATAGAGCTTGACAGTTTTAAAGCTAAAGGAACACAGTCACTAAGATCTCTTTTAGATTGTTCAGGAACAGTCATTCTTTCGTATTCCTATTCGTTTACTCTGCTGGAGTTCATGAGATTTTTTTTCCCCTTAATTTCTGTATAGGTGTGACGGATGTCAAAGTATAGGTGGTTAGATTGCGTTTTTTTTTCTTTGTGGTGTTTCTGTCTCTTCTTTATGTTCTCTTTGTGTTTTCTTTCTCTTGTTTTCTTATCCTTTTTTCTGTCCCCTCTGGTCGTGTCCAGCAACACATGGAAACTCTGTCAAACTAAGATTTTAGTTAAGAATACAGATGGTCAAGAGGAACTTTATATACACGTATATACATATAGTTCTTCTAGACAGAATAAATTTGCTCAGCATGGCACAGCAGACAGATCATCATTCTGCCCGCCTTAATGCTGAACAAGACAAAAAAAGCTTAATTGAAACTCACCTTCTTAGATTGGCTTTTTTATTGTGATTTTATTGTTATAAATTACTTTTATTCACCTCTACATGTATGTTATTGTTATTTACCTGTGTGTATGTGATTGTTAATGCTGTGAAGCACTTTGTAACTTTGTTTGGAAAAGTGCTATATTATTATTATTATTATTATTATTATTATTATTATTATTATTATTATTATCATTATCATTATCATTATCATTATCATTATCATTATCATTATCATTATCATTATTATTATTATTATTATTATTATTATTATTATTATTATTATTATTATGTTGGCGTGGATGGGAGGCGTGTGGGGGATATGGATGGTGTGGATGTGATTGGATGGGAATGTGTGCTTGTGCCAGTGAGAGAGGAAACTATGTAGGTGGGGGAGTGGGGAGAGTGCGTGGTCGGGTGGGCGAAGAAAGAGAGGAGATAGGTGTATGTAGGTAGGTGGGTGTAGATGTGGAGGATTCTGGGTGGGGGAAATAGGAGGATGGGTCTGTGTACATGGGGATGTGGATGGGGTGGACTGAATGTGAAAATGTACTGACATGTGGTTGTGTGGGTGTGTGTATGAAGGGATGTGTTTGAGGGGGGTGTGGTTGGGTGAAAATATTTGTGCATACGGGGGACAGAGGGGCTGGTTGGCTATTCTGCCCTTGGGGATGGTGGGGTCCCTCCTGGTCTCTGGATGCCCTGGACACCCGACGGGGTCTGCGATTGCTGACCTGGGTCTTCCTGACTCTCGAGTAGACGGGGTCACCTCAGCATGGGCACATTTCTGTCAGCACTTTTCACCCCGAACGTTCTGCACTAAGCTTAAGGTTTGTTCACTAACAGCCATTTTCCTTATTTGTGTTTACATATTTAGCTCATTCATCTCTGGTGCTCCTGGCATCTGCTGATTTCATCTTCCTGCAGGGTCCATAGGTATGCTTCATGTTTATGTCCAGATATTGTGGATGGTATAGTGTGCGTGGTCAGATTATGGCGGTCCCTCCCCCGCACCCTGTATTTGTTTTTTGCGGGTTTTTTTGTACTATCTCGCTTCTCTTTTCTTTTCTTTTTCTTTTTTTTTCTGTCCTCTTCCTTCTGGTCCAGCATGACATGTAAAATCTAATAAATATTTAGCTAAAATATATAAATAATTCAAACTATCAAGAGTATTTGTATATACATATATACATAAAGCTCCTTTTGACAAAACACATTTGCAACAACTCAGCAAGAAGACCATCATTCTGTCTGCTTTAATGCTGTACAAGACAAAAAAAAACCTCTGCACTGTATTCAGTCACTGTAGTGCACTTTGAACTTTGAATATTTTTGTGTGGAATGTCCAGCATTACATAAACCATTACAAAGCATAACAGCTGCACCAGTGTTGGGTCAAGTTATAAATAGGGCTTCATTTTGTCCAACAGCCTACACAGGTGGCTGACACCAGCATAATTTGCTGCAGGCCTGGGGGCTCTGTGTCTAATGCTTGTTTAGGGTTGGAGAAGTAGTCAGGATTTTTAGGGAAAGAATGGGAGAGGAGATACAGACACAGGAAGGAAAGAACTTATATGGTGTGCTGGGAAAAGTGCATACACAGTTTCTTGTCCTCATTTCTCAATCCATCCCCATGAAATCTCGCATTTCATTTTCCTGATTTATGTTTACCAACCCCCCCTTCCTTCCTTCTGCAACATTAGACATTCATTCTCTATCTCTCACCCACTCTCTTTTTCATTGGCATCCTTTGAATTCTGTGACTCTGCCTTCTGTACCCACATACATATACGTTAGTTTCTCTGACTCTCTCTCCCTGTAAGCCACTTGTTACCATGGCTACACCACAATGGGCCTTACAATGCTAATAAGAAGAGAGAGCAGGAGAGATGAGCAAAGCAGCAGAAGAAAACGGAGGAGGGGAAAAAATTAAATGGAGAAATAAATGGATTCCAACCTATTCCTGGTGTTGGAACTTAAGACGAGGATGAGAAAAACAAATGCAGGTAGACATTAAGAGAGGTGAAAAGACAATACTCATATCTAAAGGGAAAGTTTTTTTTCTATGTTTCTGCATAGTTGCTATGTTTTTAATTTGGAAAAACCTGTGTGTTAATTTAAGGAAGCTTAAATTATAGTAACATTTTAAAAAAATAATAAAATAAATTCAAAGTAAAAAGTAAAAAATATAATTAAAGGATTCGTATGAATTATATTCATATGAACATTCTATTAAAAAGTAAAGGAAAATAAAATAATATGAAAATAGTAAGTATTAAAAGTTATTTTACTGAATACAAATAACTGTTGCATGAAAACATCACAGACTTTTGGGTTGCATATCATGGCAACATAACATGAAATATAATTGCTGCATATTGTGATTATTATTGGTTATGAACTCGATTGTCAAACTGTGGTACGCATACCACAGGTGGTACTAAAGCTCCTTCTTGTGGTATATGAGGGAAATCTTTGACTTAACGCTCTTTAAACAGCAATATCTCTGGAACATTTTAAAATTATTACTTTTTTTTGTGAAAAAACAAGATTTCATTCTTCAGAAGCTAGCCTGCTGATGAAAAGAGGCCTCTGATTGGCAAAGAAAATATCCTATCAGATCGTTTTCCTCTGTCATATGTTTTTACACATCCAATTGGACTGCTTTAAAGATCATGTGGTGTATCGAAGACTAACTAGAACAAGATGTCCCACTTCTTACTATTTTGTGTCCCAGAAATGACTACAAACACGTTTGGGCTTATTTTGAGTGGGAGAAATCAGTCACATGCCATCGGAGGTGTCAGCTGCAATAAAATGAGTGGTTAGTGTTGCAGTTTTTATACATATATATATAATAGTTAGACCCTTTATATTTAACCCATTATCTCTAAGACATTTATAAACATTTTTAAAATGTCCAAAAAGTTGTTTATTACAGTTTGCTGGGTTTTTATATATAGATGTGAAATTTCTTTTTCTATTTATGTATTCTTTCTCTTCAGGAGTCAATAGATTTTTAAAATTAATTTGACCCAATAATAACATGGATATTATGAAAGCTCAGTTTGTTCTGAAAAGAAGAAGATAAATACATGATAGTGAGTTACAAGGTGACTATTTTATGAGCTATAATTCACAAACAATTCCAGGAAAGGATTACTTACAAAAACCTCTTAAGACTCTAAAGGTTATTCATTTTCAAATCCAATCAAAATAGTAAAAAATGTATACAAAACACAAAATACGTTTAATTCATACTTAAAGTAAGTGTCTTCCCTTTGTTTTTATTTTAACAGCAGCCTGCTTCTTCGTCCGATTCATGCACTTGAGCCTGCCCAGTAAACAATCCTCATAAGAAGTTAACATACTTTCTATCTGAACTGCTTATAGCTAATAGCCAAGTATATTGTAACTTTATGTATTTACTACTGTATGTTCAGGTCGGTCATGGTGGAATTTTGAGAGCATTTTCTCAGATGGTACAGACTGTAAAAGGTTTGAGAACCACTGGGTTATGACATGCAATATTCAGCTTTGTCCATAATCTGATAATGTTGCTAAAATGTGCCATAACTTCGAGAGAGGAACTTAATTTGACCTTCTTCAGACTTTTGAATGCACATGTACAACTATTTAAAAAAAGTCCTTTTTTCCACAACATGTTGTTCTCCAAAAGAGGAATTTAAATAAGAAAAAACAATAAAAGTGAATCAACCAATAAATGTTTGGTAAACAGATCTCATCACGTCACCTAGCACATTACTGGTTACTGAGACATTATGAATCTTATGTTGTAGGATACCTACCAATTATTTTCTTTCAATATTTAGTTTGCATTAATCCGTGTATGAGTTTAAATCAATAACTTCTTACATTATATGTCAATTTCACCTAAATTGAATGATTCCTAATCTTTAACAACTATTGCATAAACTACATTGTAAATACAGGAAATACATGTATAAATATTTGTCTAAAGTTAGACATGAATGAAGATGAATTTCAGTTCCAGAGTATCACATGACCCCTGTGTTTTGCTTTACAGCACCATGTCACACTCCAGTAATTGGATGTTAATACTCTATATTTCAACATGCACCATTGCTGATTTGAAGAAATCCAGGACATTACTCGTGAAAGCAAAGGAGTAAGGGACAAGAGTCAATTTTACACTGACTTTCAATGAACGGAAAGAGCTCAGAGAAGAAACAGGCTCCAAGATAGATTCTGAATTAGAGTTGCCACAATGCAAAAACCTCTTAAAACACCATTTTTAAGGACCACTTAAAACAATTCAAGAACTTGTAGCAAACTATGTCATTTATAAAAATCACAATCTGATTATCCTTAAAAATCAGGAGCCATAAGTTGTATTTCCATTACAGTTTTTTTTTTACAAAATAAAATTAATATTTGTGAGAATTAAATGACATTTGTAAAGTTTTGACAAACAACAATTGTGATTTGCAGTTTGTCCAAACTTTAGAGTTTAACACATAAACCACAGTCTAGCTGATGAGATTTTATCAGAGCTGCAGCTTACAAGTACCATTATTTTGGGTTTTCTGCTTGCTGAGGAAAATTTGCCACGGGTGTTGAAGCCCTTCTCTTTTGTTTCCCTTTCTAACTCATAGAAATCTCTATGCTTTGCGTTTGTTGGCAACCTACCGTGCCAGCTTAACCTGTCACATGACCTACTACAGCATGTCTGCTGACGTGTAAATGCAAAAAAGTTATTCTTTGCACTTTTGTGATATAATTCCATATCCAAATGTCTGAAAAACAACATCATGAGAGGATAAAACTTTTTAGCTTTTAGCCTTTCTAAATGTAGGGATCCTTATTATGGGATTTTTAGAGTGGTATTTAGGTTTTGTGTAGTTCTGGGATCATGGAAATGCAGCTCTGGAAAAGTGCATTTTTATCCTATATCTCTGACTCAGACCAGTATATTCCTCTACATAGTTTATTTTTCCCAGCTTTACCGATTTAATTTAGTCTAGTCACTGAGAGTCCAGAAGCCTTTCAATAACCCATCAGCTGGAACAAGTTACTTTCAAACAGAGAAACATCAAACACAGACCGAGAAACTGTGTGAAGTGTTGAGTTCTTATGCATTGATCCAGGTTTGTAAACTGTAAAAAGCATCAGTTTGCACTCTATTCATAGACAGAATACGGAAATATATTGAAAGTGAAACTGAGAACATTTGGTTTCTGATCAATAATTGCTTCTTAGAAGATATTTGTCTCACATCAGCATCAGGCCAGGATTCAGCGAGTAAGATCAAAAGGGAATGAACACACTTTTAACACAAACAACGTTGCAGTGCTTCAGTTTGGATAATAGCTGAATATGTCTCACTCAGTTTGAAATCTGTGTGCGTGTCTTTGTGCATACACCTGTGGATTGATAATGTGTCTTTTCTTTTTAAGCTCTACACAGATCAAAGAGGAGCTGGGCCTCTGAACTGCTTCTGGATGAAAGAGGCGCGTGTCCTACACACACACACACACACACACACACACACACACACACACACAGAGGAAACATGTCGTGCCTGGTTGACTTCCTCTGTGCTGGCTTTCCATTGCTGCCTGATAGCAGTGGGTGTGAGCAACAGTTGGACTGAACGCCAGGTGAGAGAAGGAAGTTGATGATGACATCACTAGCAAACTGTCACCAAGGCCACCACTTTGCCATGACGACTGGGAATCTAGTCACTATGGTAACTTTTTTGAAAATGACACTGAGGACAAAAAGGTCAGGAATAAATGAGGGAACAAAATTAATTCATTAAAAGATTCCAGTCAGTAAAGATTGCTAAGCAGCATCTTAGTCATCTATAATAGAAAAAAACACAAAAACAGGAAGCTTGTTTGCATTATTCTTCATGCTTCTAGCTTAGTTTACATAAGTACAGTACATTGTAAATATTTTCCTTAGTCAATACATCTGTGCTGGGTCAGATCAATATATCCCTATTAAGGATATGTACCTCAATCTTTTAAGAGAGTTGTAATCAAACCCTGTGATGCAGAAAATTAGTCCATGTCTTTGTTACTTCTAGACTGGATTAGTAAAATTTCTTATTTATGGGCTGTCCCAAAATATGCCTGAAAAGTCTTCAGCTGATCCAAAATGCTGCAGCGAGGCTTCTTACTCTTATGCACCCAGCTCCCAGTGTGTGTACGAGAGGCGGACACCCTCACTACCTTTAAAATCAAACTTAAAACCTTCCTTTATGAGAAAATTATTATTAACATATTTCTGCAGATTTTATTTCTTATTTTCCTTTATCTGCAGGTCTTCCAGGACAAAAGACGCAGTGTATATTAATTTTTCTTTCCTGCAAAGGAGTTTTCCTTTGCACTGTTACCTCATGCAGCTCAGTATGGGAGATTGGATCAAAATTAAGGCTCAATGCAATCTTGCTGGTTCCCTTATATAGACTATTTTTATTAATTCGTCGATCTCTGTGATGCGACTTGGGACGACATAGTCATGAAATGGCGCTATAAAAATAAAGCTGAATTGAATTTAATTGACATAAGTAAATACTGCACCTGCATCATAATATTATTTATTTATATAATATCTCAATCTATATAATTTATTTTTATAATTGTTCATGTTGGATCTTTGGAGTTTCACAGTTTAGAAGCTGTGAGATATACATTTTCATTCATATCACACACTTGTTTGGTCTTCAAAGTGCTATTTAAGTAAAATGGAGTTGGGGTTCTGTCCTTTCACTGCTGATATTTAACTTTACGTTCATCATTCAGATACATTTGCCTCACTCTGCTGTCCGTGATCCTGAACCAAGAAAAATGCAGCTGAACTGATGATGTACTGAAGACGCATGCCAACAATTTGGCTAAAACATTCCCTATTGCTTCACAAGTAGTGAAGAGATGAGCTGTATTTTATTATCGTTAGGTAAATTATATGCTTGTGATGACCAACTGGTCAGCTCGAGTTTAAACTTTTTATTACTCAAATGTGTGTTCATAAATCAACACAATGGAAAAACCTGGACTTAGTCGACCAGATCGTTGATTTTTTTCTAGCTCATAACCTCAGAGTAACAGTTTTAAATTAATAAATGTGGCCTCACATTAATATAAAAAGCAACCATGTTTGTAAGACGCTTTCACAGAAGATGTCAGAAAGATAAAATGTCACTAAGTTATTTCTGGAACTAACATTTGGCCTTTTGTGAGTGATATTTTCTAGATACCTAGATATCTGCAATCTGATGCCATTTTTATAACACCTCTAAGGCGTTTAGCTCTTGGCTGTGACCTTCTGTATGACAGCACCACACATATAATATTAATTTTCGAGGAGAAAGAGATAAAAAGTTCATTTGGTCCCAAGGGTGAAAAAGTTCAGGCACCACCAGAGTGGTGAAGCAACAAAGATGCCATGAAGATGAACCTCAGCCAGGAGACAAGTGAGAAAACAAGAAAAGAGATGGACTGATTGGAATATAACATTAGAATAAAAACTCAAACCAAGGTGGAAGTTGTTCACTTTGCTGACTTAGAGAGGATATTAGAACAAATCATCTCTGATTACAGATTTAAATGTGATTGTTGCCTTGGAACGGAGACAGAGATGCCATGACGGGAGGAGGAGAGATACATGCTCTCTCAGCCTTTCATGCCAACTGTCTTGTAAAAGTAACAAGGTGAGTCTCACCTGTGAGGTGACAGTCGTCGTTTGAGCCCGCAGAGTCCTCCTGATTGGGGCTGAGTGGGGGGCTGGCAGGGGGGCTGGTGCTGAAGCTGGCGTAACCCAGGGAAGAGCTCACCTCACTGGGCTCGCAGCTGTGGTTGACTGGCCTCTGAACATCCAGGGATGAGGACAGAGAAGTGCGCTGTTTGGGCTAAAGTAAGACAGGAGAAAGTGTAAGAAAAGAAAACACACATACAGACTTTTCATGAGTTTGACTAAAGATTCAGAAATCAGAAGGTAAATGAGATAATTAAGGATGGACAGCCTTAAAATGGAGTGGTGAAAGATCACTAATAGCTCACTTCAAACGGGCAAACAAGCAATCCAGTGATGATTAAGCCTCAATTAAGTCTAGATGGCATCGGCCACACACATCTTGCATAACGAGATACTAGCAACATTTTAAAAGCTGCTGCTTTGCTTCAAAAGGCACTCGGGTGGTTAAAAGTGTTGGCGCACATGTATGATCAAATGTCCTGCTGCACACCTTAAACTTGAAATTCCCCAAAATATACAGACATACAAGATATTTTCAATGTTTTCTCTGGAACTCCATGAGAGAGAAAGAGAGGTCAAGAGCAGATAAAAGGGAATGGAGGTTGAAAAAAAGATGATGCTCTTTTTTTCAAAAGAAAAGATGCATTTGAAGTGGGTTTTGAAATGGTCTGAATTAACTTGAGGTGAAAAATAAGCAAAGCAAGAACAGGGAAATAGGTCGAGCAAGTTTCCTTTGCTCAACCTCAGAGAGAGAGTCTGAAGACATTGAGGATGGAAAGACACTGAGGTAAAACAGAGATGCATAAAAAAAGAACAAAAAAACAAGGTGACAGAAATGCTTGACAAGAAAATCCCTGGATAGGAGGTGCAGCTGCACTTCTGTTATGAACGACAGGCGTAATTAAGACACAAATGGAGACTAAATAAAATAGATGTCAAGCAGCCTTCATGATAATGAACGGGAAACACAAAAGAAAGGCATGGGGATACATGATAGTATTAAGAGGTCAGAACAAGATTAAACTGACATGAAAGCTGCCAAAATGACAAAGGAATCATTGTTTTTGTAACCACTTAAAGATAAATATTGATTGGACATAATAACTGGTTTCAAAATGAAGCAACATCAGGTCTTGCTTTTAAAGAAAGTATAAATATCACTATATATATCTTATTGTTTTCAGAAACATGAGACCTTGTTTCATCTTCTTTTATCTGCTCTTCCCTCATCCTGATGATAATCCCAGCTGTCCCTACCTGTTTGTAAAGCCAAGCTGTAACATCGATAAAAAACAGCATTTAAACTTCACTTTTAAAACTAAATAGTTTATTTATTAGTTAGCTCATTACGTCTATAGTATGGCTGATTGTTTTCTGTCCAGAGTTGAGAAAAGCTCTGAGGAATCCAGCATCATCTCTCTGCAACATCATCAACATGTAATAACACATAGAAATTATAAGTGAAACTGCATCTATTTTACAGCACAAGTTAAACTATTACATTTCATTTTCTGTTTGAGCTTCATTTGAACAAAACAATTACAAATTTACTGTTCAACCTGGCAGGAAAGCAATAGGATTTAAATGAAAAAAGTCAATAATGATACCAACCTGTGATGTGCTATAATTCATTGGAAAGCTTGATTAGTTACCTTTATGAGTTATAACTTGTAACTATCATGCTTCTGATGAATGGGGTGAATTGCACCCTTGTGTGCTTTTATTTGAGGTATAAATACAAACAAAAGCCACATCATCATTACAGAATTCAGCACAGCCACAGAAGAAAGATCACCCTCTTGTTTTTTTCCCTCACCAGTACGAAGAAGCGGACTGCAGCAGCAACCTGCAGAGACCAGCGACGTCTATAGGACCAATGCATCAACCAGACAAGATCACAACAACCCAGAGAGGCATCAGGGAATAAAAAAATGATGTATGAGCCCAACAGGGAATCAGTCTGAGTGGGTACAGGGAGGGAGGTTACACAATCCAGCTGACAAAAATATCTTTTCTTTTCATTTATCTTTTTATTGGACATTAGTCATGCTCCAAAAGAGACACACATTCAAGCTGAATCCTTATGGGTTTCTACTGCTCACCAAAGAGCTGATGATATATGACAAAGAATCAATATGAGAAAATATACTGAGCATTATTACATTACTCTGAAATGAATCCACTTCCCAGCATGAGCTCATAGAAACCAGATAAACCAGAAGACTGTTGCAAAGCATCGTGTTCTGTCGATGCAGAGACAGACGTGTAAGCTTTGATGAGTTTAATTCTAACTTTAATTTCCACAATTCACTACTAAAACATCTCTTTATTGCAGCACTTATCTGCCTTGTCTGCGCACTTGGCCTCTGAGTCGTCTCTCTGAATTTGTGCTCATTAAAAACTTGAAAGAACACATACACACGTATACCCACAAACATGAGACATACAAGAAAACACACTGCTGCTCTGTCTTTGGTATTAACAATGCAACTGGGTGGCGGGCTAATGAACATGTCATGGCCGAGTGGAAGGGGAATAATGAGCTTAGACACAAATGCACATGCAGTGACAACTCACACACAGATTTACACACACCACCACGCATCACGCAGGTCTTCCACGCCTGACTAAACTTCAGCAGACAGCTTTTTCCTCGATTGCAGCAGCCGCCCCGGAGGAGCAACACGCCGTTTAACACGCTGCTAATGTGTCCTGCACCTAATAAGCAGCAAAACCATAAAACATGCAGTTCCACATCTAAAACAAGGTGTGTTGGCTTCGTGTTTGCAACACCAAGATGCAACACCAAGCAATTATGGGCTTGTTTCTAAATTTTGAAGAACTATACAAAATGGTGAAGTACAAGATCGCATGTTTTACAATAAAGCTGAGCAGAAATAATATTCATTTTGCAGAGTTCATTTTTACTGCATCCAAAACAATGAGGTTGTGTGTCTGCTTTTGTTAAGTCTCTTTGGTTATCAGCAGTAAAATAACAAGAGCAGGGAGCTGAAAGGTAATTATCTTAATGATGCTGCCTGTTTTAATTGATGTTTTCAGATGATGGAGCAACTTCTCTTCTTATTATATGAACGGTAATAATGCAGGACATGGACCATTGCATGTGTCCTTTGTTTCCCATCCTCTTCCTTTCTTTTATGTGATTTCAGCTGCTTCACCCATCAACAGAAAGATGTAAAACATACAAATGTAGATAGCTTATGTGTGTGTGTGTGGCATCATCATTTCCCAGTTTCCCTTACAGAAAAACACGTTTGCACATACTTAGACATGTGTACTGCAGGTGCAAACATGCTTTTTTGTGTTTTCGTGTGATCACATGGGAATCACACATGAACAGCATACATGTTCATCCAACCAATATAACAAAATAGATGCTGTCTGTTTACAGATCTTTAAGAATTTTGTTGTTAAAGAAAATACAATATAGCAAAAGAAAGCAAAAAGTTAACCCTTAAGGACCCAACCCATGAAAAAGCAGGTAAAAAGTGCAACATATATA
>JBAMHX010000026.1:18131901-18147653 GCA_037177515.1 Pseudomugil tenellus
TCCATCCATCCATCCATCCATCAGACCAGTCCCACATAGCAAAATCGTTTTGCCCAAATATGGCTTTAATGTAATGTAAGTGTATCTGCTAAACATAACTGCCACATGTGGTCCACAAGGAAACATCTGTGAGAAACTGCCCGCATTGGGGCCACTTCTAGCCCACATAATACTTTCTGTAAACCACGTCCAGTCCAGCAACTGACATCTGGACCAAATGCTGCCATCATGAGACCAGGATGGCATCTGGTCCACTTCTGGCTCACACTTCACTGCCACAAATAAACCATAAGTGACAAAAGTGGCGCGGATTAGGCCCAAACATGTCTCTCATCTGATGTTTAGCTTCAGAACTGATCCGCCTCTTAAACTCTCACCACAATCTTCCCAGACTTGTGAACAAGACTTCGAGATACTTAAACCTATTTGCTTGGGGAAGCTCAATATTCCTACATAACAATCGTTCTAGTCAGTAACACACAAAACATTAACTTTTACTTTCACATATGTCAACTTATTCATAATCATATAAACCAAAAATATACATTGTATCATTTATTCCTAAAGTTAAATTACAGCTCTATGATACTGAGTTAAAACATGCCACATTATTATCAGTCTGAGGTCAGTAGATTTTATAAATACATATTGCTGTTAATAGTGCTTCTATTCTCACTCAGTACACAAAGTGGGAACTAAGCCACTGGGGAAAAGCCTATTTCTGGATGAGTATGTATATATGAGCCACTTTCAGTTTTATTCATGAGTAATAGACACATTAAATCACATATTAATGTCCCAGACCACATGTTCAGACAGCAGCCAAGGGGCATATAAACAGATCCACACTGAGAACATTCATAACAGCAAACAAACTGCTGCACATAAAGCGAGAGAGAGGGACACATGATGGGCTGAGATAATTACAGCCTGAGTGAACACAGGAATGTGTGTGCACTGCTCATGCACAGATGTGTGAGCTGTGAATGTAGACGTGACCTGGCAAATATTCAAATTGAGTTTACTGCAGAAATAGGGGAAAAAAAAGATGATTAGCTATTGATCAATGTGACAGCACTCGTACTGACGTGTGTTTTACAGTCGGTGAGCGAGAAGACAAGAAACAGACAGAGCAAGTGTGTTTCATCATCGCTCCTGTGAGAGCCAATGTATGAGAATGTGTGTACTGAATGCTCAGGTGTGTGTGTTTAAGCTTGTTTTTATTACATACATCTGCATACCAACTTCCAGGACCTTTAGGTTATGTTAACCCCTTCAAATCGCTCAATGTTCACCTAAAACTCTTTACTAATTAACTTGTTGTGAAGCAGCTGTTTTACTGGACTCTTGCAGATGTAAACGGGACTGTTTTTGTTGCAGTATCATCTGCTACTGGAGCACAGCGCTGCATGAAAGATAAACTGCCTTTCCAGCTGGTCTGAAACAAGTGTTTACTGAATCTACTGGTGTGATTGTTGCCTGGAATGACTTACATCATTCAAATCATGACAAACTTAGCTTTCCAATAATACACAACCTACATACTGTTTAAACTGTGTGTGTAAATTCAAACTTCAAGTTATTTTCTAATTATTCTAATATATTGTGATTCATGAAAGCATGCCTGTGGTGTGACTTTTATCTATGGTTTCTTACTGTTGCAATAAAGCCTCAGTGCACTGCAAGTCACACCAGTTAGATAGGTATCTGTGTGTGTGTATGTATCGGTGTTTGTGTTATGAGACTAGTAAGACTTCTTCGGTGCCAATGGCAATGAAAAATCATAGAGACTTTGTCAAACTGTGCTGGTTTTACTAAACAGCTGCTGCTACTCAGCTGATTAGGATCACCTCTCTCTCTCTAACATGAACCTCTACATGTAACAAACCCGAGGTTTCTGATCAGGGATATAAGTGTAGAGGAGGAAGGAAAATTAAAAGTGTACAGATTTTAAACAGCATTCATACACAGCACTTAATTACAGGTCAAAGAAAAGCCGATTAAAAGCAGTTTAAGTACAAGAAACTAATGCAGCTTTGAAACAAAAAAGAAACACTTTAGACATACAGAGCGCAGAAAAAACTAGTATCAGTTGGTCTGCTACTGCCCTCTGCTGTCTGAAGGAATAAGGTACAAACCAAACTAAGCCAAACTAAAATACAGGCTTTTATTTTACTAAAATACAGAGAAGAAAACACTATCACATTTTATTAGAGGTAGGAGATATTTTCCAGAAGTATTTTTTTACTGTATTGCTTAAAAAACACTTTGCGATCCAATTGCAGCCAATCAAATAAAAGCTCAAACAGAAATATAAACCTATTTAGTCACTAGCAGAAAAGACGAAACAGAAAAAAAACATCTAATCATATTAATCTGCCTGTTTGGGATGTCGATCAAACTCATCTTTTTCCCACTATAAACAGGTCCAGCTGTTCCTCTGCCACTGCCAGCAGCATGTTTATCCTCTGTTTGTGGGAACTGCAGTGTATTCATAACTGTTCCACTAATTGTCGTTAGACAGCAACGATATGATCACATTATATGTCTTCGGCAGACTGTGGAAGAGCACAGATTTAAATAATCACAACTTTCTGCGATAATGAGGTTAATTCATCATGGCTGATTGGACCACACACAGCAGGATAGAGAGATAGCTTCCAGCTGTTATCCCAGACAGTAAAATATATCAATTTCAACCTTTTGGTCCTACAAGTTGTTTATGTCAGTTCCAGAGCCTCCGAGTGAGAAATTACTTTGCGAAAACCTCTTTCTGTACAGGAAAACTGACTGAAAAAATCAGCTCGAAGCACTGAACCTTCAAGGAAAATGAGCATGAAATATTGCCGTCTATTACAGCATCTGATGCAGGAATAAAACTGTTAATGCTGTCATGTGCGAAAGCTGCTCAGAATTACAAAATATGAAATAACCTGTTGCAGTCATCACTTTCCTTTATTTGAATGTTTTTTATTTGATTCTGTTTGATGCAGGAACTTTTGCACCAGCTGGCATCACGCCTGTGTTTTTACGCTTTCTGCAGTTGCTGCGGTGACATCTTGAAACCGACAACAAAGTTTCCACGTTATATTATTTAATTCTTCACCATTTTACGTAATCCGAACTACATCTACATCACTGATACTTTTGCATTTCTGCCAACTAGTGGACTAAATCTGTAGATCAGGGAGGTCTATTTCCGGTCCTCAGGGGCCATTGTCCTGCAGGATTAAGCTTAACCACATAACTTGCTGACCATAAAGCTCAGTGCTTCCGGCTCATTTGCACTGACATTCATCATGCACATCCCTGGAGCTGTGTGGGATCCTCAGGCTCAGAAGCTGCACTTTACAACTTTTCTTTCTGACCTGGAGCATCACATGACGCCTGTGTTTTGCTTTGCAGCATCACTTTACATGTCAGTGGCTGGATATTAACACATTGGTCATTTTTAAAAAGAAAAACAAAGAGATGAGACAAGAATGATTTCACTGACTCAGAAAAGAGACTCGTATTTCTTTCACCCTAACAACACCGAATGATTCCAGAAATCTATTTTATTTTCTCATAGTTTATTCGTTTGTTAGATTTGCATAAATTTAAAAGTTAATCCATTAAAAATAAAAGCTATGAATCACAATAAATTGTATACTATATACAAACAAACAAGTGTCTGTCATGAGGGAGAATTGTACCTTGCTGATTCGAGTCAGGGTGCCGTTGGGTCTATCTGGACGCTCCTCATCAGACAAACGTCCGCTGCCAAAGCTGTCCATGGAGTGGGAGGAGATGGTGTGGCAGAGTTCCTCAAAGGAGTAGTCTCTGTCTCGGCATTTTTTGATCTCGTGCAGCAGTTTAGACAGCTCACTTGTCACAGCATCATCTTGGGAAAGCAGCCATGTGGAGGAGAAAGAGTAAAAGAAAACGAAATACATCAAACATCTCTTCACATTTTTAGTTGTCAACTGGTGTGAAAGCAGTAAAATAACTTACAGATCAGAAGATTATATCAGATTAGATTTGTTTTATTCTGCGTGATTACATGTGAAACTGTAATCTAATGGATTTATATTAAATCTCCAATGTAGTCAAAATAATTATGTAAAAAAAATATTTAAAAAAAAAAAAGATCAGGATGAGTTTTGCTGCAGTGGCATGTGTTGAACAGAGGGGGCAGTGTTGTACAGGCTAAATGCATGCATGCACACACTGGTGCTCTTCATCTCCATCAGAACAGCTGCAATATGGCAAAACTTAACAGTAGTTTTAAATGTTTGCTGATCTGATCAGCCGGATTTGCCCAATTTATATGAATGTGTGTGTGATTATTCAGGAAATGCAATGGGAAAAAAAACTTTCCAGCTTAGTTTTGTAATTTCTTTCAAAATGTAAATAAGTTTAACATATTTTTGGGATTAAAACATCTTTTAAAAAATATGAATTGTTTATTTATATTTTAATAATTTCAGATTTTTTTTGTACCAAAACACTGACCTTATTACTCCTCTCTAGATAGAAAACCCCAAAATAAAAAGTGCATCTCACAACTATAAAACACTTTAACATAATACAAACAAACATTGAAAGTGGACACTTTTATTTCACTTTCTGCCATTAAAGCCCACCTAAAGGCAAATTTTATCTAAAGCTATATTTGTTTTACAACAACCTAACACTGCTTTTATGTTTCTAATGTACTAACAGGTGTCATCCAGGTAAATATCTCAGGTGATGATGAACACCTTTATCAATGATCAGTGTCAGGAAAATCCACACACATCCCGCCTTGTTCTGATGCTCAAACTTTAAGTTTAGCTATATTTAAAAGCAGTTTGATGAAAAGCCTTTTGCACAAATCAAATAAATTTTAGTGCGAGGCATTATAGAACAAGAAGGTGAAAACTGAAGCTTGAACTACAGCTTTTCTTAGATGTTTACTGTCACATTTGGAGCAGCAGGTTATTACAATCAATGCATTTGGACTATTTTCTGTAAACCAAACAAGAAAAAGAAAACATGAATAGGTTACATAAATTCCCTTGATTGCATATATGTGTGTCCTTACTCTTGTGTTTGAGGGAGGGAGAGGCAACCGGCGAGGGGACAGAGGTACGAGGTGCAGGTACAGGACACTGGCGGACAGGCTCCTCCACAATATTCTGCTTGTCCATCTCATCCATCATGTGTTCTACACAGACAGTGAGACAAGGCGAGGTAGAATTAGGGACTTTTAAAAAAATAGGAAGAAAAACAAGGCAAAGGACTCTCAAAGTGGATGTGATCGGAGAGAAGCACACACACATAGAGAGAAAAAGACCCTCTTACGCAATCAATAAAAAAGCCCGACCATCAGCATGGTAAACAGCTTGAGCTGCATTCGATTCACACTCTTTCCTGCACCACCAAATCACTTCACAGCTTTGTCTAATAGACGATTATGCAGTTCATAAAAGCAAAAGAGGGAATAATGTGGGGGAATTAAAGTGAAGGAAGAGGAAGAGGAGGTAAACCTGGTTCACATGTGGAGGCACAAACAAGTCCAACTGGACAATAAACTGTTTTACAGCTTTACACTGCTTTAGGTAGCAGATGGCCTGTGGAGCATTTCTATTAACACCATTACTGAAATAAATGCTGGTATTTCCCTTTGATGCAAAACATTTATTTCACACAATAATGCTAGAAAGTAAAACAAATAAGAAAATTATTTGTAATTTTTCTTCTTATAGAGTCACACAAAACTTACACAACTTAACTACTCTGAGACATAACTCCTTCCTGGTAGGAACTAAGATAACAAACTGCTAATTTCTACAGCAGGAGTGAATTATCTTCTTTCTTATCCAGATGAAAATCAATACATAAAGAGGAACCAGCAGAAAAAAAGACTCTCAGCTCGTACAATTTAGCAAATGACCAATCATATGCACTTTGTGTTTGTGTGTCCTTTTCCATCTCCGCTCCAAGAGGAAATAGCACGCAGCTGATCTTTTCACCAAGTCACAGCTGTGCCCCCCCCCCCCCTCCCCCCGCACACACACACACACACACACACACATGCAGCCGCCTCTCCCACCTCTGGCTTGGTAAGATTACATTTTGCTGGCAGCCATTCCTGACAGACTCAGACATGAATTTTTGACATTTCAAAATGCTATCCAGGATCTATAAACACCTATGAAACCATTTTTTATTTTTACTGGAGGATTTTATAATAATTTTGTATAATAATTTTATTTTCTAATAACTTTCAAGTGCAGCTTTTAGAAAGGATTACTCATAAGTGAACTCTTAACAGCACTAAGAGGAGTAAGTCTTTAAAAAAAAAATTCTAAGAAGTTACGCAGATACACAGTGGAAGTTGGCAGAATTACATTTCAAGTGTCAGAAAAAAAAAAAGAGAATTGGTAAATTGAAGTGTCATGATGTTCAGATTTTGGCAATTATTTACATTATTTGATTGGTGACTTGATTAAAATGTTAAACATAACCTGAATTTAACGAAAAACATCCAGAAAAATAAAGCTCTTATGATAATATAGTTAATGAAAACAGTTAATAAAAATAATAATAATAATAACTTAATCAGAATTAAATAAAAACTTTTAAGCGAAACTAAATTAAGAACAAGAATCTTTTAAGGGATCAGAGTCAAAAGAGACAAATCTTTGAAAAGAGCTGAACTTCGCATTTCTAATCATGATTCTACAATCGCTACAGTCAGCAATCTCCGTAGTCACGGTTCCAATTTTCTGCTGAGCTTGCCACTGGCCAAAGAGCAACCCAGCTGGTCATCATATCACTGGAAAAATAGAAAATTCTGGCACTCAAATATTGTTGTGTATAACTGGTGACATGATTGAAAAATAAGAAATGAAACAAACATGATTGACAGAACAGAGGTAATTTCTCCAAACCTCTTCCATGTGAAATCCCCAACATACATTGCAGATATTTCAGGGTAAATGTAGTGTGTTTTGCCATATCTGTTCATCTCAGCTTTCCCTGCCGAATGTTTGTAAAAGCACCAGGTAAATAATGAGGCAGATAAAGGGATCCTCCACTGCGTCACTACAGCTCTGCACGAAATGAAGTCAATCCACCATAATACACTTCAGCTCTTTTACCATGACAAGGTTTGCACACCTTATTTCACTTTCTTCAAAACTGTTGCATAGTGACGTGCAGACGTAACAGGAGGAAAAGCAGAATTAAACCTAGATGTTCCCACAGATATAGGCAAGGCAAGTTTATTTGTACAGCACCTTTCATGTACACAAGAAGTGCTTTACATAAAAACATAAAAAGCATTACAGATATTGAAATAGAAATAAAAAAGAGAATAATTGTGTCAATGCAAGCACAAAACACACAGAAATAAAGCTCCCAATATCATAATGGGCACTTTTACACTTTTATTTTATTTGGATCAATTAAACAGCTAAAAGCACATCTGATCCTAAACTTACATGTTAGATTTTTCTTCATTTAATTCTCCTTCAGCACGACTTATCTGTACAACTACACTGTTATCTAACACTTTTCGTTCTCATGATTGCAAGTTTTGGAGCTGACGAGACTTTTCTTTGTTCTGCTATGAAATGGGATGTCTGAATGGTGTGATACCCTAACTGGTCCACAGATGTCTTTTTTTTAAGCATGTACCCTAATTACTTGTTTACTTTTTAATAGCAATAAAAAAATGAAAAATGATCACATTAAAGAATAAAAGGTGATTTAAAACACACAATTTGTCTGTTTTTTTATCTCAGACTCTTGTGGTAAACATTTGATGGGATGCTGGAATCCCCAATTACATCTAAATTGCTCTACTGCTTTGCATCATTGGTTTTCCTTGGTTTAATGTTAGCTGTAAGTCTTTTATTTTCCAAGTGCAGCCAGTTTGTCACATTCCTGGGACTCTGGTCCCCTTTCTATTTTTACCTCCTAGTTAAGACAGATTTACAGATCACTTTGACTCTCACATATTCTTCTCAACCCTTAAAACCCTGTGGGCCTTTATCTCAATCTCTCTAAATTTTATGTAACCACATGCCCAACATACAGCCGCAGATTACACAATGAGAGATGGAGAAGCCGTAAAACCACAGATTACAGTACTCACTCAACACTGTCTTTTGGAGAATATCATTTTTGGTCCTCGGGGACTGAGGAGAAAACTCACACTAACAATCACTGGTCAAACCCAAACACACCACAGAAAGGATGAGGCTAAAGTTTAAAAAGAGCATTTTGGGAGAGGGCGGATGGTGCAAAGTCAAAATTGTGAAAATGTTAGTTATCTGTCTGAAATAGACTGACAAGATGCATCTGTGGTTTTGTGTCCAAGCTGCTGAAAATCCAGGTCCAAGAAATTTACAGATAAAAAACTGATGTTTTGAATGTGGTTTCAGACATGTTAAACACTTTAGGTTGTCTTGCACTGAAAGGTGGAATTTTCTTTGAACAGTTTTTGTTGCATTTCTGTTGAAATTTTAATGGTTGGTCTAAAGTTAAGGTTTCATGAGACCATTGTTGCCTCCAAATAAACTCCAATTCAGCATCCATCGTGCATCCTGTCTCTTCTCCGAGCTCTCCCAGCTAAAAAATCAGTTTGATGTTGAGTTGTTTTTTTTTGTTTGTTTTTTGTTTTTCTCTTCATAATGTCCTCCAGCATTTCTTTGCTTAATCAGTCATGGTGCACGTTCAAAGCGAAAAGCGTGTTGATATTCAGTGATGTTGCAGGGCAACAACAGCGCACAAGATGTACATTATCAACCTGCCGGTATACTCTCAACACATCGGACGCACAAAGTTTTAAAGTTGGAAACATGTTTATTTTTTCTTCAGGAAAGCAAAAGTCAGTTCCTTAATTCTACAATGCTAATAAATGTAACGCATTAGCATATGATGAGCCAAGTCTGCCATCTAGTTATGTATTTAAAAACTAATTAGCTTAACGTTACACCTTCATCACAGAAATATCTGGCCTTTCTGGATGCCTAAAATTGCTGAACTTTGGCTTCTTTTTTAACCCCTTAAAGAAGTCTTTTTATGGCTCTCTAAAAGGGCCATTTTATGCTATATTTGCCTAACAGTTTATCCTTACGCACATCTATGATATATTTTGCATTTTGCAACATACATCAAACTATAGTTTTGTCATACCATTTATTTTTTGCTAAGAGATTTCCAGTAGGAACTGTAAAAACCTGGGTCTGTATCTCTCCTTCTCTCCTCCGTGTCTCTGCTGCTCCCCTGCCCCGCCCACACTGAGCAGACAGAGAGGCGCTGTGTGTAGTCAGTATGCAGTTACACATGTGTCTGTTCACAAGAGCGAAGCAGAAACCACATGCACACTTCCTGGAGCAGATGGCCGCTAAAGTTTTCAGGTAGGGGAGGGGGGAGACTCCACCGTGCTGACGCTGCACAGTGGTGTCAGACGTTTACTCTGCTTAAGCTGCACTCTTCTTTTTAAAGCGATAAAACCAAAAAATATATGGATGAAAACTAAAACTACTTCCGGGATCGTTTTAAGGTACAATTAACACTAATAGAAGGATAAAAGCTCATAAAAGTCCATTTTGCATAATATGGACCCTTTGAAAAAAATCTGGAAAAAAAAAATAATTTATTTTTTTGGCATTTTTACTATTTATTATAAAGTGATAGATCAAAATATAATTATAGTCATCTGCTTTCTGGTGTTCACCGGGGGGCAGAAGACCAGTATCATATAATGTACAACTGGGTTTTGATTAAAGTTTCTATCAAAAAGTTATGCAAAATGTCTCAGCAAGGGTATGTTTCAACAAGGCCTATGCCAGCAGAAGTGACAGCTAGAAGTATATCCCGATTGCCCCCAATCCTCTAATTCCCCAATCCTTGAATAGACACAATAGAATAATATAAAGCTGCACATGTTCAGTCGAAAAGCTTCACCTGGTGTGGAAACTTTGAACCAGCCTGGTATGATGTCATGGACAGGATGCATCCTGAGGTCATGACCTTCTATTTGCACTTGATTAGAGGTCAAGGAAAGAAATAGTTCCAGAGATATAGCCAAAAATCTGTTTTTTGTGTATAAAGCGCCACTTGGTGGGAAAACCACAAATCTGAGAATCCTGAAATTCTATACAGATCGTCCTCTTGGGGACCTAAATAGGTATACTGAGTATCAAAACCCAATTGTGAAAATTGTCTGAGTTATCGCCGATTAACAGACTACAGTGACTGATGATGAGTTTTGGTTCACCACCAACATCCACTTCACTTATCAAACCCTCACTAGTAACAAAAACTAAGAAACTATAGCCTAAATTTGTAAAACACACAGACTTACACACTCTCCTCCTAATGTGTTCATTATAATGACAACTTAGTAACATAGTTAGCAGGAGATACTTGCATCAATGTTTTTGTTCCAAAAAATGTAAATGTTCTCAATCTAATCAACATTTGGATGGTGTCAGATAGTTTATATGATATGTGTGTGTATTTCTTTGTGTGATTTCAAATCCAAGCAGAGTGGTCTGGTTAAAACACATTATGCCCTTTTTTTTCTTCAGTGTTATTTTAGCTTGAAATCAGAATTTCCACAAACTACATGCTTTGAAAAGCTGGAAATGCAAAGGAGGGGGTGCAGGGGAGTGTCTGTATGGATCGCAGAAGAAGCTAAATGTTATCAATAATAGACATTAATTATATCCTTGAACGCGGAGTGTTGGGGATATTATGGTTTCATCATGACCGCAGCGGTGCCGGATATCCTTTGAGCATGATAACTCAAAAAATTTTCACAATTGGATTTTATACTCAGTATACCTGTTTAAGTCCCTAAAGAGGAACAACCTGTATTAAATTTCATGATTATTGGATTTATGTTTTTCCCACCATGTGGCACTTATGCATGAAAAATCAGATTTTTTGGCTATATCTCTGGAACTATTTGTCTAATTGACCTTAAATCAAATGCAAATAAAAGGTCATGACCTCAGGATGCATCCTGTCCTGAAGTCATACCGGGCTGGTTCAAAGTTTTAACACCAGGTGGAGCTTTGTGACTGAACATGTGCGTCTTTATATTTTTGTATTGTGTCTATTTGAGGATTGAGGGCGTTTGGGGATATACTCCTAGCTGTCACTTCCAACGGCATATACCTTGTTCATCTTCCTCAGTGGTAGGGAAATGTCTGGATTACTAGCTGCTACAGTTAGGCAATGATGTTTAGGATATTGTTTCGATGCTGTATGTAAAACATCCACAATATGTCGGGCGACCATAGCAGGTTTTCTGGTTGTCACATATAGCACCACACTGGAACATCTCTGCAACAGTTCAGGTCTCCAGTCCAAGTGTGAAAACAGATTCAGAACTATTTTTTTCAATTCTAAGCTAATAATAACACATAGTTTTATTTTTATTACACTCCTATCATTCGACCCTGCTAAATGTTAGCAACACACTCACTTTTAACAAGCAGATGCTACTTCTGCCATGCATTCTGATTCAAGCTTATTTAATCCTATTTAATATCCAACTCTACCTACAACACAACTGAAGAGACCATTGTACTGTGGGACTAGAACAGCCAAAATTAACAGTTTAGAAACCCAACACATACCTCAGTTCCTATTGTTTTTCAGTGAGAGATGACCTTCCTGGAAAGCACAAATCACATTTAATCCTATAGTTACTGTCCACTCAGATATACTGCAGTGGAGCTCAATATGTCGCTAGCATTCAGATTCAGTCTTGAATGTCACCTCCAGCCAACAAAAACCTTCAGCACGGATCTTTAAACAAATCCTGTCACGTCAGGAGTGTTGACAGGTTTAGGTCTGCAACACTGAAAACTTAAAACCAAACACCTTTCAGTTCTAACAGTCTTATAGTCTGAACCAGTAAAATGTGCATAAAGGAGTGTTGCCTCTTTAATCTTATGCTAACTGTATGTTCTGTATGTTGCGTCTCCTGCTGCAACAGTGACCGAATTTCTCAGGTAATCTGAATATGAATATAAGGAACATGTGTGTCCTTCTTACCTTGAATCAGAGCTGTGATCTGCTGAGATTTCGGTGCAGGATGTTCTCTCAGAATTTCCAGAGCTGTTCTCCCCTGACTGTCTCTAAGACCGGTGTCAATTCCTGCAATATTAACACAACATCCAGGATTAACCTTCACACTTTTACAGTTGTGCAAATTTGAAAATAAAACGCAGACTGCAAGATTTAATCAAATTCATGAACATCTACTTATGTTCACACATACAAAACATATTTTTTTCTTGAAAGAATCTGGATTTTTTTTTTCGTAATCAAGACAAGATCTTTTGCGGATTAAAGCAACTTTCTCATGCAAATCTATGCTTGAATAGGGCCAAGTCACAGCAGACAATAACACAAAAGATTACACAAAGAATAAAACAAACTTCACAGTGTCCAGAAAAATAAACACAGATCTACTGGATGTTTACTTTGTCTTTTTTCTTGAATAGGTCCTCATTTACCACACAGCGCTGGTTGTGTAACACCTTGCAGATATCCACTTTATCATGAGAAATACCTGCTAGAATCTACTACAATCAGGTGTCAACACAAAAAGTCCATTTACCATCCCTACAAAGCTTCAGACTGGGTCCTGAGCATGTGGTACTGTTTCAAGAGAGGCCCAGTCTCGCTCTCTGCTGCCTGAGTACTTATCCGAGTGGTTGAGCTACTTGTGCTGATTATCTCCACGTGTGAGTGGACCCTACAAGATGCTGGCAACTTGTCCAGGGTGTGACCGACCCCTCGCCTGCTAATTGCTGGATAGACTACAGCTTCCCCATGACTCTGAACTAGAATAAGCGGTAGAAGCTGGATAAATGACATTCTTTTTTTATATATATGAATAGTGTTAAATGACCATGTAGTATTGTTTCACATTAAAATTATATTAATGGAAAATTAAAAACACCATTAGTGTTTGAATCAATACAATATTGTATAATGATCAAACTAGAAATTTAAACCCCCAATGTCTTCTGGGGAATAAAACTCAGACACCAAATAGTATCAAAAGTGTGTTTTTTATTGTGATCTGAAGAGTCACTGCATCTAAAATCAATGTAAGACTATTGAAAACCAATTTAAAAAACACATTCATGGACTGGGTTGGTTCAGTGGTGCAGAACACATCCTATAAATCAATAATACACAGTATAAAAGGAAGACGAGTTCACCTACTGGGATTACATCAGGACTCATGTCAACACTGACAAAGATAATTTACATTTACTGATACCATATTTTTCTTCAGCGTGGTCTGAATAACAGTTGTTCTTCTTGTCACTGCCTGCTGAGGATCTTCCCCCAGAATAATCTATCCACATATAGTTTATTATCATGTTATCCAAATACTAACTTTCCTGTTCTGTTGCTTAGCCTACGTTTGTGCAGAAAATCATGTTACTTACACTATGATGAGTCATATTTAAGGTTTGTATAACAACAGTGTTGATTAAAAAGTACTCTGTACAACTGCTGGAAATGCTGGCTGCTCCACTTGATCGTGATGAGAATCCTGAACAGAGCCTGTTCACCGGTGCTAATTCTGGTAACACTAAGACTCCAGAAGGCTACAAATCCCAGCCATGAAACAGTTTGGCTCATAATCTCCCGCAGTTATCAAGCTAATGGGCTGCAAGCTGTTGCCTCTCGTTCAGTGCAGAAACATGAACAATCAAAAGGTTTAACAATAGAAGCAGAAGGAGCAGATTCCCAAACTATTCAGCTAATTTTAGCCAACCTCAATGAAAATTTTATATCAATGATACGTAAATAATAACTTCAGAAACGGAATGTTAAAATAATCCATCTGCATGACAGTTTAATAGAATTTAACAGTGTACGCTAATTAAAGTGGAAAAGGGCTGGGAAATAAACCAATTTGTTTAATTACTCAATTGTCATCAGGAGAATCATTTTCATATGTGTTAAAATGGTAAAAAAAAAAAAGTTCCTGTTGTGGCTGCATTGCATGTACCTAAAGATATGCTGGAAAAGCTCAATTTTATTTAGTTACTTTTTTTATAAAAAAATTATTTTTGCACAAGACATGAATATTGTATTTGTACTATACCGGTCCCAGTGGTGAACAGATTAGTGTTGCCATGTTTAAACTATATATTCATAGGAATTTAGAAACTTTTATTAATTCATATTCCTGGGTTAGCTTAAAGTGAAAAGTGAAGTGCTAAGAACAACAAAGTGAAATCCTGGAGGGGAAAATCAAAATAAAGCACAAGCTTGTTTTGTTTTGTGTTATTTCTGTTTATTTATTGAATGTTTTTTCAGAAAATATATATATATTCTAAAAATTGATTTAGTCTTAAATAAATGCTAGATTTTAATCATGATATCGTAGAGCCGTGACGTGCAATAAGACAACAAAAAAGGCTTTGCTTTAATTGAGAGTTAAGATATTTCTATAAAGAAGCAAATTAAAGCTGTTTATCATCCAACTTTGTACGCAATCACACAGTTTAGTGAATTAAATCAATGCAGCCATGCACTGAACAAGGATGTTCATGTAATCCAGGCCAAAAGGAACATGGTCTCACAGAGGAAGTCCTGCAGGAAACGGGAAGTGGTGTCGGAAAGTGGGTGGTGGGTGGCAACGCTATCAAAGGAAAACAATGTCCAGATTCTTCTGGCAAATTTTTACCCAGTTATTGTCTTCCATTTTATCATTACGCTCTCAGTTCATGTTGTTTAGTTTTAAACCAGTTTTAACGTGCTTGAATGCTGCAGCCAGATGCCTACAGTACACTAGAGAGTAAATTTAACCAAAAATCTGGAAAAACTACTACATGGACATTCTAGCTGCAGCTTTGTTGTTGTCCCAGCATATATTTATAGACCAACCTGAGTCAAGCAGAAGCCGAACTACATCCATCTTCCCGAAGAGAGCTGCCTCATGAAGGGCACTGCCATTCTCTGTCTACAAGAGATGGGAAAAACATTTGCATGTAAATATTCTATCACTTTAGCATTGGAGTGAAAAACAGACATCACAAGCATACAGTGTTTCACACAAACACGCAGTGATTAAAAAGGAAGAAACAAGACATTTTGATTAAAGTAATCTCATTTCGCCTTGTTTTTAAAGACAGATTCACTGATAATGAAATAAGTGAAGCTGGCAAACAATGTGAGGTCACAGTGATATCAATAGATTACACAAGTGGTGGAAGTCTCTGCTGAAATGTCCCAGTTTCCCTACAACAGCCCATACTGGTATCCAATCCAGCTAATAAGCATTTTACAAATATGATGCAACACATGGAAACCCACATGGGGAGAGCTGGGAAATGTTTTGCCTTGGATCAGTGACGATTGCTCTCACAAGGACACGTGTAAAATGCAACACTGGGAAGCTCGAAATATGCTAAACAGCTGTGAAGCCATACAACATAAAGAGGGCAGCGGGATGATATTTTAACAACTTCCTGTCCAGGGACTGCAGGTGGGAATTAGCAACTCTGCTAAAACCTGCCACCAAACATGTTTGTTTCAGGTCAACGTGTTGTTCAGTGTGTCCCTGTCAAATAAATAATTAAATTCATTCCAGTTTAGAACAATGAGAACTTGATTCAAAGCTGCCTGATTATGCAGAATCTGCCAGTAGCGTCTGTAGATTATCTGGAAATGTTCAAAACATTTGTTGTTATTGATGCATGAATAGTTGATGCTTTGTTTATTTTTGTTAG
>JBAMHX010000026.1:18166631-18179597 GCA_037177515.1 Pseudomugil tenellus
TACATATATGAACTATTTGAGTCAAGGTGCATGGTAACTCATAATTGTTATGAAAATAACACTACAGTTATTAAATAAGAAGATCTTCTAAGATGCTGTTTTTCATCATCTTTTTAATCAAACAACCACAAGTCAAGACATCCATCAATGTAGTCTCCTTTATTTAATACTGGCTAAAGACAGGAAAAAAATCAATACATCATATTCTATTAATTGTGGTAATTATTTTTTGTTGTAAGACAACAACTACAGGGTTGCTACATAAAATGCTAAATGAAATGAGGAAGATGATGCAAAGATAAGGTGTGTGATGTGCTGTGAATCAGTAAGCCTGAATTTACAGAGCAAATAATAACAGGAGTGAACGTCAGCAAGCATATCATGCTGAGTGTTATGAACACAGCAGAAAAGCACAAGAACAATATTAACACTAGCTACTGTAACTGGGCCCATCTTATTTAGCAATATTGTTTCCACAAAGTCAGGCCAAAGATTTATTGAGCTAAAGGGTCAAAAAGAAGCTTTGCAGAAAGTAATCCCATTACTCTTTTTAATAAGAGGAATTTTCCTGTGTCACATCTCTTGGACCTTGCTATTGATACTGCACGTCTCATCACAAGGTGCACACAGTCATGACCGGTCTTAATACATTTTTAGAGGCACTTTTCAAACTGAAAGAAAACTCAAGAAAACACAAAAGATGACAGACTCTTTAAAGCAGCACTGCATAACTTCCATTGTGCTCATTTTGAAGGCACTATGACATTTACTATTCACCTTCTTGAAGGTGAATAATAATTCACTGGCCAAGAATAATAATTCTTAGCTAGTAGAGTCCTAAAGCTCCACATTAACACTTTTTTATTTTCCATCCCTCCGCATCACATGACAGCAGCATTTTGCTTCACGGCACCATGTCACACTCAAGCAACTGGATGCCAACTTTGGCTGTTATGAACAAGCACCATGGCTGATTCAGCAAAGAAACACCAGAGAAAGGCATTGAAGGAAAAAAAAAGAACAGGGCAAAGAAAAATTAAGAAAAGAGTCAACATCAGACTGACTTTTACTAATTACACAGAAATCAGAGAAGAGATAGGATGCAAAACACATCCTGAGTTAGCCATCACCAGGGGCCACCTCTCTAAGAAAATCTGCCTAAGTTCCCTAGTTGGGCTTTAATCATAGAAGCAGTCAACCCTTAACAACAGTAACACAAGGTAAACAGTTGCTCAGATAAAACTTTATCTATCGACTTTAATATCTAAGACCATATTGTCCATATTGAGGAGGATCTGGCCTGGGCAGTGCATACATTAGAGCTGCTCAATAAAGCCCACCAGAGACTGCACTTCATAGGAGTGCTACAGAAGAATAACATCCCACGTGGACTGATGGTGCGCCTTTACCGATGCTCCACTGTTAGCATATTTACATAATGTATCTGTGTATGTTACAGGAGTTATACAGTGGCTCAAAAGACAGCACTATAGAGGGTTGTTAAACCTGCCCAGAGGATCATTGGCTGTCCCCTCCTCTCATAAGAAGAACTGCACCACTCCCACTGTCTTAAAAACGCTCAGAGCATCATTAAGGATCCTTCTCAAACTGGTCACTTACTCTTTGAACTGCTGCCACCACGCAGACGCTACAGAGTTCTCAAAACCAAGACCAACCATTTTACAAACTGTTTTTATCCAACGGATGTTGCAGTACTGAACGCTGCTCATTTCAATTGTTATCTTTTATGTGTGTGTGGATGTGTGTTACTGTTTCACTGTGAGATTGCCGTGCTAACCACCACAGCACCATGCAGTCAACATACTATATTTAAGAAAAGCTCAACCTTTACAGATTTTATGTTATTTCTCTAAAGAAATTAGCATGTTGAGAAGCAGGCAGTCTGTCAGAGAATGACAGAGCACAACAACAGACACGTCACTTCTCAAAACATGTATTTGGCCTTGCATGATAAGGGCAAGCCTAGAGTAAACAAGCAGTCATTCACTATCAATCACTGTCTCTGACACAAACACAAAGTCTGTATAATCGCTGTCTCCAGTCAGACAGCCTCCACCTCACTCACATGCTCCTACATTAACCAAAAACAGCTGTGATTGGGAACTACTGGGACCAATTAGGCAGTAAACACAGAGCTGAAGCTGGTTTACCGCATAGTAATAACATCTGTTAACCTCTAATAATCACCTATTGACTGCAGAGTGGAACTGACCCACCAACACACCGCTGCTGCCTCTATTTCTGTCAGTCTCACAGATACTCATCGTTGTTGCATCCCACGTCGTTCTCAACATTGTTGTCACCATTTTCCACCTAATATATAAAAGCGAGGACATATGTTTGATTAACTTCCTTCTTAGAAAACAGAAATGCAACGAATACAAAGACTACGCTCAAAGAAAAACCCAAAAATGTAAATGCATACACAGAGTAACCCCGGTGCCGAAAAGGTGATGTACAGACAAAGGATTGCTACTGTATTTTTCTGATGAGTTACTGTGTGAGAGATGGAGTATATCACCCTGACTAATGCATGCATGCTGGCCATACAACTGTAGACATGACAGAGAGTGGGAAAATGTGGCGCTTTGGCCTCGTAAACACACAAATGCTCCATAAATTTCATTCGCTGATTTATGCTTGCAGCTCCAAAGCAGCTGTATTCTCACAATGGCATCAGGTACAAATGAAAAGCAACACTTCTGCAGAAAATATGCAGCAGAGAAAAATGCAACAAGTGTGACGTAGCAAAGACACGAGTTTACTTAGTGCTTATCATATACACAGCAAGATGGAACCAGACAAAGATGAAACCTACTTGCTTAGAAATAAACAGAACAAATAATGTTAATTAATTTCTACTTTCTCTATTTTATCTGTTACGTAACTTTACACTGATCTTAATTTACTTCACAATAAACACAAATTTAAGAATTTAAGATAACATTCACAATAATTAGCAAGCAAATTCTACATTCCTGGATATCTAGATTAAAACTTGTGATTTTATTGTTTCTGTTAGATAAACATGTGGATCCAGAGGCATCCAACTAGGAAAATAGGTGAATAAGGACAGGTTTTAAGTTATCTCTCTGGCAAGATTGCTTTTTGTTTTAGTTCCATCTTTAGAATTTCCCAATCATAACAATCAATCAATTAATTAATATCAATTAATCAATCATTAATCAATATGTTTAAGTAGAAAGTTGATGCTAAGTAATCCTTGCAAAGTTTTTTAACTTATTCAGTTGTCAGTTTTTCAGTTCGTGTTTAAACGACTCAGTTTTTTCTTCCTGCAAAAGACCTTCAGTCCTTTTAGATCCGTCTCCTTTTTCTTGATATCTTTTAATGCTGAAGGACTTGCAAGGCCATAGCCGAACCTGCCGCTTGGGTCCCTTGAGAACATTCATTTCGATTTTGATGTGTGTTCACGATCATTTTACATTCTGAATTTTGCTGAAGTTAAACTGAAACAAGCTACAAAATCATCATCATACCTTCATCTTAATCCCAGAAATCTCCCAAAAAATGTTCTTCCCCTTCTATATCCAATTCTCATTAATCTATATAATGACCTCAGAAAATAATACTTGTCATGTAGATGTTAAAAGTTAAGATGAGGTTTAAAGAGTATTTACAAAGCTCTGAAAGTTGCATCACTTTTAATTTTTTACAAATAGCAAGTAATTGTTTTAATAAGCTAGTTAAGATTTTGCCTTGAGGAAAATAGGAGGAGGAGATAAGGTAAAAGTCACAATCTTATAATATCTGTTATCATACCAAGTAAAGAGGTAAAACATTTAAATGGCACTAAACAACATTTAGGCCATAACCATATGTTTCTGACTCATTTTGATGGCAGAGTGACGTTTATTTAGGCAGTGAGAGAAAAAAAAGATTTAAAGAGACATAGTAAAAGATGAGACAGAAGTCAACACGAGACTGACTTTTACTGGCTATAGAGATCTCAGAGAAGAGACAGGATGCAGGACAGAGGCTGAAATTCCCTCACTAGGGGACACCAATGTAAGAAAATCTCCCAAAATGCTTTCTTAAGAAAAACCAAACTTCATCCTGCAGATACACAACAAAAATACATGAAAATCTTGGTTTAGAAAGAATAATCATATAAAAACAGCACAATTATTATCTTGTATTACTTCCTCAAATCAACTTGGTTTCAGCTTAAACTCCTTTAGTATGATCAAATAATTATACCAGACATCATGTCAATATAATGTAAACAGAAATGAGACTATATTACAATATATAGAGTGTACGTTAAGACCAAAACAGAAAACATGTCTGATAAATAAGGTTAAATGCTTTGCATTCCATGTCACCACTACAACAGCAGGTACTAGAGCTTAAACACAGCAAAACAACATCGACTTTGCCTAGAAGTCGGCATCTATGTGAAGCTTCTCTGACATCAGCAGCTTCCGCTCTGTCTGTGTTCAGCTCAATGAATCGTTGACGCGATTAAAAGAAAATTACCTGTGTTCTCTTGCTAACAGACCTCTTTGTTGCAGGAGCAAAGGAGCTCATTTATCAGCACAAACAATTAAATTCTAACAGGTCTCAGAGGAAAATGATTTCGCTAATGATGAGAGAGGAAAACATGCTTATAAGTCAGTAACTAACGCTCCAATAACCAACAGAATTCATTACAATGTCATCTAGAGCAGGAATAGTAGAAAAATACTTCTTTGTTCATATTTTTGTCAGCAGTTCTGATTAAACACCACTTATTGCATGGCACCTGCTCATCTTTAACTGCAGCGGCATCTCATTAGTGAGCTATGACATCATCAATATGCTTTAAGCAAAGATGATGGGAAAAAAGTTTGTGAAGAGACGAGGGTCATTTTTAATGATGAGGAACGACAGCAGCAGCAGGGTGAATGCTCCCAGCAAAGAAACGCTTGTCAGCCTGTCAGAGAGATCACTGAAAGCTGTAAGGGATCAGCTCTGCTGGCCAGAAGCTGCAGCGACACCACCTACAGCAGCGTCACTTTCCATCTTCTAGGGATGGAAAGTGCAAGAAGAAGTCAGGTTTGACCTGCAGTGGTCCAGTCATTAAACTGAATGTACTAATAAAAAAGGCACAACTTAACAATCCCAAAAAAACAGTTTAAAGCTTAAATTGCTAAGCTGTATGCATTGGAACTATGAAGAAACCCAAGCTCAGGCATACATTCCTCTTAAAGGACCCTATCACAGTAGATTTCTGCTCACATCTGGCCTAACCACATCTGTACCATTCCATTTATTTCTGTATTCAGTACGGTGGATATAATTCAGTTCTAAAAAAGTAAAGAGTTCAAGATGCTCCAGAAGGCCTTTAAATAGATGAGATTATTTTGTTTACCTGTTGATTGACACGGCAGTGCGAAGTGCCATGGTGGATGAGGATACGGACAATATCCACGTCCCCCCTCCAGGCGGCCAGGTGCAGAGGAAAACAGCCCTTACTGTCAGGCACATTTGTCAACGCCTCAAACTGGAGCAGTTTCAGTACCACATCCCTAAAGAGAGAGGCAGATACAGACACATAGAGATCAATACATCCTCAGATGAAGAAGTCCCAGAAAGGTTGGAATGCACAGCTGGGTGCTGAGACGTGGAATCAATATCAGGGTGCAACGCCATATTTCCTCCAGAGCCACAAATCAAACCAATAAACCACAAACATTTATCAGTTTTCATTTTAAACCATAGCATGTCATCAAATCCAACATATTATACAAGGATGATTGATTCATTTTCAACAATGGATTAAGTACCAAGATCCACATACTTTAGTTATCAACACAACAATGTAAAGCAAAGTTACTTTCAGTTTTTCATTTGTTTGTACAGTAGAAATTTCAGTTTGGTGACTAAAGCAAGTCAGAAAAGTTAGTAACAGTGTTTTAAAAAAAACTTTTGTATTTGTTCAGATTTTTTTAGATGTTTTCAGGATTTAAACCCTGAATTTAGCAGCTGTCATCCAACATATATGAAACTCTACTAACTAACTAAAAATTTACTACAAATATATGAAGGTCTGAAAACAGTTAATTTGTTATGAATCCGTTTGCTATTTATTTATTTTTTATTTATTTTAATCAGTTTTACTGAAATGCAAATAAAATCCACAACAGTAACTGTGTCTGATCGCACATACAATGTATGTGTTCAGTCTTAGTGACAACGCTTTACAATGTAAATATAAAAAAAGACTATTGTTAATGTTCCCATTTTCACTCCATCAAACATCAGATATCTTTTTATGTCATTATTTCCTACAAATAAATCACTAAAATATTTATTTTGAAAAAATGAATCTTTAATGAAACTAGAGTAGCTACTTATAAGAGCTGAGCAATATGGCCAAAATAAAAAAGAATATTTTCAAAAATGACAATAAAATTAACAGTAAAAAAGACAAACTTGTGAATAACGTGAAAAAGCTTTTAAACTGTGTGTTAATATGCAATGTGACCATATTTACGATCGACTCTCTTCCTCATCACACGGTATAAGCATGTCGTAGAGTACAGCATTTCTCATGCCGTTAAGCCTCGCTAAGCCATCTTTGTTGTCTGAATCTATCATCAAAACTCAGACATGAATTGGGCTGGTTTGCTTTCACATTGCACTTAGTAATATGAATCCTGTGACTAATGTAGACCCCTCCCCACCTGAAGAGGCTAATAGTAACTAAAGAAGAAGACAAAATAACTAATGTAATCTACAGGAAAGTTCACTGGTTAACTTTGGATAACTAACATTTCCACTACACGAGTTGTGGTCCACTTCCTGTGTTTGGATCACTTCAAGCAAACTGAGATCTGCACTTTTAGGTGAAGCAGATTTCGGCTGCACTTTCACAACCTCCCAATATGAACCAGATTGAGAGGCTGCTGTGAATGCATCCTAAGTTACCATGGTGATTTAGCCAGGTTAAAAGAAAGCCTTCGCCATGACGGTTAAAAGTTGACTTTCAACTCAACGTAGCTCGCTAAGCCACACATCTCACTTCAAAGTAAATACCTCAGGCCTCCAGCTTCAAAACAAGCTTTAAGATGATAAATTCAACCCTGTGAAGGAAATAAATGAACATGTTAGCTGTGTATATGTTGAAGAAGAAGCAATCAACAGTCAGTTGCCTAAAATTATTCTAATTACTGTATCATCACCATGACATATATAAAGAGAGCAGCAAAGTTTTATGCTATGATTTAGCTGCAGCTAACTGTTAACGTCAGCGTCTGACTGAGGAAGACTCCAACTGCAGTTGTCACCATTGCCTGAATAGGAAAGGTAAAGCACTTCATTTGCACTCAAAATGTCAGAAGGAGAAACAGGGGAGACAGAAGGGCAAAACCTCCCCCAGGACTAAGGGTGAACGCAGCACGGAGATGCTTAATAAGCTGCTTGGTTCATTTCAATCTTTTATTACCCTCTCAGTTTATGTGGCAGTAAAACAGCTGAATCATTCTACATGGATCATAAGTTAAAAATAACAATCATTAACTTTTCTTTGTGTTCGTATTTAATCTACATGCATCAGCAAGTCCCACTAACACTGAGCTATAATGGAAAACTCCTGAGAATAATTCTGTGTTTTGCCATACCATGTTCATGCTCTTTTTTTTTAATTGTCACTTATTTATTTTCCCACCTAAATGCTGAATGACTCCACTGCAGTTCATTTTTTTTATCCTAAATTCAACCCTGAGCTTGTACTTTGCTTCTCATTTCTCCTCCCCTCCATCTACCGTTGATCTAAAAGGAGGAAATCCACATAATTGCCCCCAAAACACAGCACTAATCCTTCAGTTCCGCCAAGATGCAATAGCGGTCAGGCTTGAAGCTAATCTCAAGTGTAACAGATTTCTCACCAGGGCAGGTGAAGAAAGGGGGAGGCTGAACCACATCTCTGTGCACATGCACAAACAGTGTTTAACACTTTCTGTAAATACATATTTGCTGTGTTTTTAACTGTTGCTGACTAAACTTTTTGTTGGTAAAAATAAGTAAAAGGCACTTTTTTCATTGATGAGCCATTTTCTTTCGACTGTCATTAAACACGGTGACGATTAAATTGTTTCTCAATACTTCACCTTTTTCTTTCTTTGCTTGTGTTTTAAAGGAACTTTTGTTTGATTCAAACACAATTTATTCGGGATAGACTTTATTTTTATATATAATCTATAAAAATCCCAAAATCTAGTTATAGCAACTGTCACTGACTACAATAGGGACATGGCTGCTCTTCGTTAGCTTTCGATTAGCTTTACATGTTTCCATGTTAACTTCAGGGTAAAGGCTTAATTTTTAATGCACCAAAATAAAAGACTAAAACTGTAAAAAAATAAAATAAAATAAACAGATACATTATAAATTAGAGAAAAACTTCTAGGAAATCCTCAAGATGTTTCAGATGCTAGCCATCTAAGTATCATCTGCTGAAAATAGCCTCAGGAGTAAAGTGTTGTAACAAGACTAGTTTCCAGTCAGAAACCAGTGTACCCAGCAAGGTATTTAATTGCTTACTTTGTTATTTACACTCACTTCTGATGCTCCCACATGATCCATCCTTTCCCCCCCAAAAAGAAAAAAATTAATTTAACAAAAATTAATTGAATAAAATTAAACATAATCAGCCATTTTATACTTTTGTCCCTGCAATTTTTTTCCATAAAACAGTCTACAGATTAACAGACGCTGGAACAAAATGTAATTAACTTAATTGCTCTTCTTAACAGAACTGATGAATAACCTTTCAGTTACCAAAATACCAAAAGCGTTGTCACAGCGGTGCTGTATTTTTGCCATTTAATGCTTTAAAACCTAGTAAATCAAAAGCAAAGTGAATAAAAAGCAAATTAGATCCAGTTTATTTTAACCCTTTAACTTCTACATTAAGAAAAAGGTCTGAGAAAAATGTTTGTCTGCATTTCTTTTTTGTTTCAGACAAAAAGAATCAGATAATCTATTTTAGTAAAAGGTTGCTATATAAGTTAATAATAACATTACAACAGTAAACTGGTGAAAATGTGGAATTGTGGTGTTAAAACAGTTGTAAAGATGGCTAACGCAGGTTTATTCCCAGAAAATTACAAAAGAAAAGCATCATAGTCACAACAAATTTACCTATAACACATAGTAGATCAGGACATTAAAAGGGATAAAAATAAAATATCATCATTAAGTGAAATCCGGTGGCATTTATCTTCTAGGTGGAAAGTCACACAATTCTGCATGACACTATGCATCTTTAATAAAAAGGCATGACTATGAAGCTGGTGAAATACATGATCTTCTTCCAGGGCAACTAAATTACTCCTTTTACAAACAGGAATAGCAAATAAAATCTTACCTGTGTCCATTAAGTGCAGCATGATGTAAAGGTGTGTATCCTGAGCTGTCCGTGCAGTTCACGTTCAGGCCCTTCCACATGCTGCAGGGCAGAAATACATAAAAAGTAATAGTTAATATCCATTAACATGATACATGATAGTTACATGTAAACATAAACTCTTGTTGGATCTTTTATACACACAGCTTTTTAAGTCAGATTTTTTTTTATCTTAAGAATAAATGGACAAAATCTAGATAAAATATAAACATGAATGTAGAGTGTCTTCTTTAAAGAGTGACAACGCAAGTTCTGTGGTGTAATTTTAGATTGACGTACTTTATAAAAGTTAACAAGGATATTAAAGTTTGCCTTTAAATTTCTTTGCACCCAGGACGTTTACCCTAATGCATCACAGTCCTGAGATAAGACCTATAATTTCTCATTTCAAGGCATGTAGCCAAAAGAGTTAAAGCTCTATTTCATCATTGAGGAGAATAATAAAAGCAAACAAGGTTAAGTTGTTCTTGCAAAAGGCTGAGCAGTGCGCGTGCAGATAAACCCGCACAGAGCAGGATTTCACAAGAATCCAAGGCAACACACAGACGTTCGTTATAACAGGCAACATGTGGCACACTTAAACAATATGTACACACTCCGTCACACACACACATCCTGTGGATATAATTATATGACCTGTCGTTTTCACATGAGCTTCTTCAAGCTCGTCACAGAGAAGCACTAATTAGCTAAATTGCAGGCTGAGCAGCTCGTAGGGAGAAAAGTGCTTCTAAAAGCGATTGCATCTTTCATTAAAAACAGCAGTAGAAGGTGTAAGAAACACTGAAAGCATGGTTGCACTATGGAAATCTGCACATTTTCTTGCATTCTAGGCAGAAAGCAGATTTATGCATTTAACTGTCTGAAATCCAACTGAAACCATTTAATTTTTCACTTTATTGAAGTTGTTACCAACTATGGTTAAACAAGGGATTGCAGATCAAAGGTCCATAATAAAGTTTGAGAATTAACACATTGGAAGTAAGGGAATGCTACCTTACCCATATTCACTGTAAAAGTAATGTTTTTGTTTGTTTTGTTTGACTTTAATTTTACTTTACTGAAAATGTTGAATATCAAGATGTTCTTTTTTACCAATATAAGCGACTGAGACAGAAGAAATGACAGAAGAACATTCAGTAAGTTTGACAGACATCAACATAATGGTGATGTTATTATGCAAAAAGTGCATGCACAAGTACATCTGAGTTAAATATGCTGTTAAGAGCTGGTTGCACACACACACATACACTCTCACAGAACTTAATGTGCTCTACTCAGAAGTCTGGTTAAGATAAGACATTTTGTTTTTCTGCATTTTCAACAAGGTCTATTTGTATCAAAAAGAATTATGAAGACATAACAAGTAAGAATCCCAAATGTCTCTCTAGCAGATGTTTGCACGTGCAGCATGCAGGACAGAGATCAGACACAAAAGTAGAAACAAATAAATCATTTCTGCATCCGCACAGCTGCACAGTTGAGGATAAATGTTTGCCTATCTGTGTCATTATCACGTTGAAGTGTCGACTCTCTTCTGCATTGACCCACAGTATGAAACTATGAAGAGTCGAAACAACAGGAAGTAAAAACATAAAGGCTGAGACAAGTGTTGGAAGAGAGGCAGTAATTACAATTACTACAAATTAGGTGTTAAATTCAATTAAATAATTTAAAAATCTTAATTACTTTTAAAAATGTTAGTACACTTAAATGAAAAATCAAATTAAACTTCTTAAATTACATTTTTAAATTTATTTTCAATTCAGTTAAATTACATTTTTAAAGTACAATGAAAGAAAATAAATTATATAATAATGTAGAAAAACAAATCAAATTTACATTTTTAAAACATTTCTAAAATAAATTCAATGTAATTAAATTAAAACAATTATTCTATTTTATTATCAGAGTAGAAAAAGAAAGATAAAAAATAATACTGTAAAAAGGACAAATGTCTGAGATCGAAGTGTAAATGAATGCTTTAAAACACATACAGTTTAATATTCTGTGTGAGCTGCGTCGGAAAAACACTACAGAGAGCTAAAATTTAACAGCAATTAAAGGTACAGAATACGCATCAGTATATTTATTAGCTTAAATATATTTTTTAAAAAATCAATCATCTTTTAGTTGTGTGACTTCCTTTAATCAGCAAATTCTAAAAACTAATACTTGCTAACTTGATAGTTTATTATTCGTGTCTGAAAGCACAAAATATGTGCCATAAACATGCAATTTAATATGTTTCCAACACACTATAGCTGTTCAGAGAACAAAGGAGGCTTTGAAGACGCACAAACATATTCACCGCAAACGTCTTAAAACAACCAGCCTATGCATCGATTCATCAAGTCTTGTATCATAAATATTCCGCCTCTTTCACACACTCTCCCAAACACACCTTATTAATACACAAACCCAGCAGTCATACTCTGAGTTGTTGCACAAACAGACTTTTTCTGGGAAAGCGTAAACCGTGTTGGCTGTAAATGCCAGAGCCGAGCAAAGGTGTTGTGTTTACAAACCTCTCCATGTTTGTGCTCTGCTGTTACAAATCTGTGTCACCTGACATAATGTATAACAAATATTTTAAGATTACCTACTTCAGCAACACATTGAGGCTTTTTAGCCTCTTTTTACTTTTTGTTTGGATTTTTCAGCTGCTGGTTTCCATCCAGAGAACTCTAACAGAGAGAGTTCTTGTGTAAAACTCTGTGTGTAGGTGTTTTGTTTGTTCATTTGTTTGTTTTTTCAGGGGATGGTGTTTAATGGATGTTGTGAGATTGTGTACAACTCTGTTTAGCATATTAGAAAAAGCCCAAAAACAAACATACAAAAAAAGCAACTTGTTTTTTTAGATCTACGGCGGTTAAATATAATTTATTATTTTATGATTCTTGCTCTGTTTTTATTCTCTTTTTTTATTTTTGTTTCAACATCTGTAATGCTATACAAATAAACTTGCCTTGCCTAAAGGATAAACTTAAATCAAGCTACTATAGAGCACTTCTTAAGTTTTCACTGTATCCCACTTTCAACTCATCTGACTGAAATGAAATGAATCCAACAGTCTCTGAAGTTCTGCACCATGACTCATAAATTTGGTTTGTTGGAGCAGGGATACACTGAAATCTTGCAGGACTTTGGTCCTCAACGGCTTGAGCTGGACACCCCTTTTACAGAACATGACACGTCCATCACTAAATCATTCAAAGAATAAATTTATTTAAAATGTATTTTTATTTAAAAATTGTTGGACTCTGAACAGCAATACCTAAATAAATGCATTAAAACAGTCTATTAAATGTTGGACTGACTTTCATTGACTGGAGAGAGCTCAGGAAAGAGACAGGCACTACAACTGTAATGACTGCAGGATCCATTTCTGTTAGAATTGTTTATTTCATTGTGTTTTTTTTTTTTTTTTTTTTTTTTTTTTTTTTTTTTTTTTTTTTTTTTCAAAATATCTTTATTAGAAAACCATAGGCAATGTACAAAACAAACCAGGAAGTAATTCAACAATGTTACATTGG
>JBAMHX010000026.1:18180883-18192709 GCA_037177515.1 Pseudomugil tenellus
GTTGTTCTTATTCTCAGATGTAAGTCGCTTTGGAGAAAAGCGTCTGCTAAATGACTGTAATGTAATGTAATGTAAATGATGGGACCATGATAAAATTATGATGGGACCATGATGGGACCATGATGGAACTATGATGGAACCATGAAGGGACTGGGACGGAACCATGATGGGAACATGATGGGAGCATGACGGAACCATTGATGGAACCATATTGGGACCATGGCGGAACCATGATGGAACCATGATGGGTCCATTATGGGCCCAAGATGGAACCATAATGGGTTCATTATGGGCCCTAGATGGAGCCATGATGGAACAATGATGGGACCATGGCAGAACCATGTTGGAACCATGATGGAACAATGATGGGACCATGGGAGAACCATGATGGAACCATGATGGGTCCATTATGGGCCAAAGATGTAACCATGATGGGACCATGGTGGAACCATGATGGAACCATGATGGTACCATGATGGCACCATTGCGGAACCATGATGGAACCATGATGGGTCCATTATGGGACCAAGATGGAGCCATGATGGAATCATGAGGGCGTGTGGATGAGTGACACATCTCAAACACTGAGCCGCTTGTGGTTAAGGGCTCACTGAGCAAACCTGGAGCTAACTAGGAGCTAACTGGAGTCAGGCAGGCCAGAGCTAAGGCATGCTGTTAGCTGGCTAAAAATGTGTTTCTGCTAAACTTTCCCTTCTTGCTGCCGGATATCAGATGACTTTCAGTCTAAAGGACACACCTCTAATCATCCAGAATTTCAAGTGTAAGTAACATATGAACTGCTGAGTTCGAATTCAAATTTACGCACCTTATAGTTGTCATAAATAATTAATGTCATAATGATTCCCATGCTCGACCCACTTTTTCATTCAGAACTTCTTTAAATATTGCTGTCAAAGATTCAACAAGGTGTTGGAAATATTCCTCAGAGATTTTGCTCGTTATCACACAGTTCCAGCACGTCCATGATGAGACTCTCCAGTTCCACCACCCAAAGATGCAGTGGCACCGATCCCCAGCTCTGGTCCCCAAGGTCCACTGTCCTGCAGACTTTTTCTGCAGCAATACACCAAACTCAAATAAAGTAGGCAGTGGGCCTTGGGTCAGGAGTTTGGTATTCCTGGATGAGATCTGGTGACTGTGGAGGCCATTAGAGTACAGTGAACTCATTGTCATTGAATAACAGATGGAGATGATGTGACCTTTGTAACATAATACATCATCCTGTGCAGCAGAGGTGTTGAGGGGATCTGGTTTGGTGACCTTGGAATTGTTTTTGTGATGTTTCTAACCAATCTTGTTCCTACCATCTGAACATGGAGCTGAAATGTTGACTCATCAGACCGTCAACATGTTTCCATCTTCTGTTGTCCAGTTTTGGTGAGTCTGTGTGAATTGTAGCTTCAGTTTCCTGTTTTTAGTTACAGGAGTGACACCCGGTGTGGTCTCCTGCTGCTATAGAACATCTACTTCACGTTTGGACGTGTTGTGTGTTCAGAGACGACATTCAGCATATTTTGGTTGGAACCAGTGCTGATTTGACTTCCTGTTGCCTTTCTATCATCACTAACCAGTCTGTCCATTCTCCTCTGACATCAACAACATACTTTGGTCCAGATAACTGTTGCTGACTGGATATCTTCTCTTTTTCACAATGTTCTCTGTAAACCCTAGAGATGGTTGTAGGATAATCTGAGTAGATCAGCAGTTTCTGAAATTCTCAAACCAACATAACGTTCAAAATCATTAAAATCCTCTGTCATTCTTATTTCAACACTTTGATTGAACTTCAGCAAGTCATCATCTATATATGACTAAATTCATTGAGATACATTTATTATTTAGCACACAGCTAAAATATGCCTACGAAACAGAATAAATTAAAAATCAGAAAGCCTCTATTATCAATCTAACTCAGTGCATTACCTTCATGCAATTTCAAAAAAATGGAATGCAGCCAAAAGATTCAAACAGGTGTCTCACATCGTATCCCCATGACATCGTGAAGAAAATCCCATTCACACCTGCACAGATCCAGCCGTGCATTGCTTTTCACCCGTCTAGGTGTTTCTCATGTCTCACATCTGTCACCGACTGATGACATTTCTGCACCAATTACAGTGACGGGTAAATCCATGGCAGGCTCCATTCAGAGGTGGGAGATATAAATTTCTAACAAAGTCTTCATATGTCAAATAAAAGTCTCTCTTTGAGAATGTGATGATAATTAAGATATTAGAGCAGAATATGAATTTTTTTTACAGAGGATACAAATATATGAATAAAACACCAAGAAAAACGCCCTTGTTCTCCAATTATGCAATACATATTAGTGATTTTAAATACAGCAGGATGGTGTGGAGTCCCATCTTCCCTGTCTATGATCTCATCCTCATCAGTTTCTGGTAAATCCCTCATTTTCTAAAAATATCTTTGTAAAATTACTTTACATGATTTGTTGGGATATTTAGTCTAATCTTCTTGTTAGCAGTTCTGTACATTCATACACGATACATGAGACTCCATCCAACTTGCAAATTGGGTCTGTTGATGCAAAAGATTTGCAAAAAAGAAAAAAATAATCATGTAATGTTGTGAAAGTCTTCATTTCTCCAAAAAGAACCCTGCAGCAGCGCTAACGGATAACGAGTTTCCTGGATTTTTAAGTCGAATACTAAAAAAAAAAAAAATGAGTCACATGTTAGATTTTGTTTGGAATTGTGCCTTGTTATTGTATCGAAAAAATGCTAAACAAGATCGTGGCTCCCAAAATAACAACACTGGCGCGGTTTCTCTAGACGGGCGCTTTACTGTGGCTTATTAAGAAACGCTGTGAAAACTACAGAAATAAAAAAACAGTAGTTTCAGGCACATTATACAATCAAAAGAAATATACAAACATTAACAAAAGTGCTACCTCGTAGCTGCCTGTCACTTTGGAAGTTTCACCTGTAAAACAGTCTTGTGCAACCTTGCGCTGCTAGCTAGCTGATCCTTATGCTGCAGACGTGGCTCGGTCACAGTCCTTTGTGTGTTTGTGCGTGTGCCGCTCTTTTACTCCTCTTTTACCCTGAACCAAACCTCGCGATATTAGCGGTATTACATGTGTGATAAACAGAATCATCTTTCATATTTCAATAACTTTAAGAAAAATATATATAACAACATTTGGATTCAAAGAAAATTATTAAACTTATAATATGCTTACATTATTTCAATGACACTAACAAAGATGTTAAAATACCTAAATATGTATGTACTTATTCCATAAATACATTTATAAATATGAATAAAAGCTAATTCTTGGGCCTGCTTAGGTTTGTAGACTTTATTAGTTCAATCAGGAAGACACAGATAATTGTTGTTATGCATGAGACATTTTTAACAAGGCTTCAGCTGACTCACATTTAACTCCAAAATACACACAGAAAAGTTTATGGTCAACTCCGGGACTTCAAAGTGGTCATAAAACTTCCTGATGAACCATTAAAAATGTGCATTTTATTAGCAGCAATTCCTACTTAAGTTTTTTTTTTCTTGTTTTCACAGACATGGTTGAGAACATCTTGCTCCTTGTTTTCAACACATCGAGCAGTATTTTGTTCTTGCGGGGTTCCGAGAGGTATCGTGTAATTGGCTGGACGCTTGAGAAGGGCATGGTTAGGCGTAATGAGGAACATTATTGCTTCTGATAACAGCTGATGGTTAGAAACTAAACAAGGCCTATGTCATCAGAAGCGACGGCTAGGCGTATATCCCCAAATTTTTACAATGTGGGGATGTGAGCGGGGTGGACCCAAATGCAGGCAAGGAGGCAGCAGGGATGCAAGCAAAACTGAAATTATTAAGGTGTGAACACACAACTATTCACCAAACTGAAGCAACCAGACGAAGCAGACAATGCAAAGAACCAGCAACTAAGCAGACAAACCCAGGGACTTAAATACATAGAACTAAACGAGGCACAGATGGAAACAATGACTACCTAAACACAGGCGAACTAATGAATATAAATAAAACCACAAGGCTAAACGGGAAAACTACAAAATAAAACAGGAACCCAAACACATCCATGACACGAATCCCAATCCTCCAATTCCCCAATCCTCGAATAGACACAATACAATAATATAAAGACGCACATGTTCAGTCACAAAGCTCCACCTGGTGGTGAAACTTTGAACCAGCCCGATATGGCATGAGGACAGGATGCATCCTGAGGTCATTACCTTTTATTTGCACTTGATTTATTGTCAATAATAGAAATAATTCCAGAGATATAGCCAAAAATCAGGTTTTTTGTGAATGAAGCGCCACCTGGTGGGGAAACCATAAATCAGATAATTGTGAAATTTGATACAGATCATCCTCTTGAGGGCCTTAACAAGTATACTGAGTATCAAAATCCAATTGTAAATAGTTCTAGAGATATAGATAAAAAATCTTCGTGCATAAAGCGCCAACTGTTAAGGAAATCATAAATCCCAAAATTATAATATTTGATGCAGGTGGTCCACTTGGGGACCTAAACAGGTTCACCAAGTATAGAATTTCAAATGTGAAAATTGTTTGCGTTATTGCGCTCACGCAAAGGATATCCAGCAGTCGTGATGAAACCATTTTTTCTCAGACACTCCACATTTGGGGATATAATTACTAACTAAATAAGGTATCACACATATTAAAAATACAGAAGCAAGTGCAAACTAAAGACAGTAAATATTGCACCTCTTCATAAACTGTGTTCTGTATTTGTAATCAATTAATCGGACAAGGTGCTCTTCTGACAAGGTATAACAGAACCTACAGAACACCGGCTCTGACCTGGGGGGTTTCAATCAGGCAGCATTGAAGGAAGTCTTATCTAACTTTATAAGTTTGTCTTATCAACTGTCAATTTTAGTGTGGTCTCATATCAAACAATGGCGACTGATCAGTGAGATGAATTGTCCATTCGCGCCACTGACAACATGCAAAATCTATTATAATCACATCAGTCTCGATTTTAAAAGAAATAAATCTGATCATTTCCAAGTCAAACATTACATGCAACTTATGGCAATATTTAGTAAATTTCCCCATTTATTCCTCAAAAAAGGCTTGTGTAGGTCAACCTACACCCGTAAACCCTGTCACCACTTGTAGCATTTCATTTTAAGAAGACTGCTTATTATATCAAAGTTATTATTTATCCGTAGTATGAAGCTGTTGAGAGAAAAAGACAAAGTAAGAATCAGTCTTAGCTGTTTAAAAATTTCTGCAGCGATTTTGCTCTATCTGTAAATAAAATACTTGTCAGCCTCTAGCAGCCTCACCTGCTCCGTGCTTTTCATACTTAGCTGTCTGATTTCCTTTATGCTCGCCAGATCATTGTTTGTTGCTGTAATTGCAGGTGCCATCATCCAGCTTGTAAGTCCAACATTCAGTTTGTCTTTCAGTAATGTTTTATTTGCTTGTCTTGCGTTTTAGTTTGCTTCTCAGAGAATCCTGACTTTGCACTTAGTTTTCTTCCCATGCCAGCCTCATACTTCTGTAATTGGATTCTTAGTCCTCATCCCAGCTCACGGACTGTGACAAAACCTTTCAGTGAAGGTGGTTGTGTTTCACACAGACACCAGCTAGCCTATATTATAGTTTCAAAATGTTTGTGCTTGTAGGTCCTGTCCAATATTCTCCTGTCGATATTTACTAAGATGTTCTGTGTGGATTGGATGATCAAACACAGTAAGAATAAAATATGTGCTTATATGTAGCTGTGGGATGGCATCCCATTCCTCAACCAGTTGTTAAAGGTCAACCAGTGTGGTTGTGTCGGTCAGTCTGGCGCATAGAGCACAACCAAGCTGATCCCACAAGTGCTCAGATGAGGTCTGGATTCACAGCAGCTCATTTCATCATCTGGAGGATCTCTGTGACAATACTAACTGGGCACTGCCATCCCGGAGCATGGAGTTAGATCCCAGACTCTGGAGATATATGAGATCACCATGGTCCCGTGTTGGCCATACACTGACACACTCAGGCAGCACTTACATCTCAGAAGCAGAGTGAACACTAACAGAAAAATATTACAGGGGATTTTGGCACTTTTGGGGGGACACCACCCACATGTTTTGCTGTGCTGGTCCTTCAATAGAATCACCATCATTACAAGTTATACCTCTTTGTAAACTTGACTCATCAGGCTTTCCAGGAATGTATAATACAATGCTAATTAGAATTACCGAACAGGAAGAAAAAAAAATCACCCAAAAGCTAATTTTCTTTCTTTTTGTGCTACGTCTCTTCTACATACAGTTATCTGTTAATAATAATAATATTTTTTTTTTTTTATATATACCCTTGTCTTGTACATCAAATGTGTTGCAAATAAACTTGCCTTGGTTGAATGAGATGTATTTGAGTTGAACATTTGTGTTTTTAGTGTAAATAAAAGGTTTAGACTAATTTATTAAAAATCAAAGTCTGACCTCTGATCATCAGTTAAAGAAGCTCGAGTTATTGTTTAAAAAAATAGAAACTCTTTAAGGCAAACATTTACAGGGAGAGATATGTACTGTATGTATGCATGGACATGTTTATATAATTGATTACTGAGAGCATCATTGACAAACTGCCCAAAAAGAAGCTAACATCAGCTGATATATTCAATAGGTTAAGAGGTCATTCCATGGCAGGAAGTTATTTATCTTGACTGATTATCTGACTTAAAGTTAAGCAAAAGTCTTATTAGAAAAGGATGAAGTCTCATCATCGATCATTTTGCAGGGTCGAGTTCCCTAGTTAGAGATGGTAAAAGCCTCACATGGGACCAGCAGGGGGTTTTTTTTTCCAAAGAAATCAAAAAGTATATTTAGTAAAACTGTCATTTTTATATAATTATTGTTAACAGTGAGTGTATTTGAGTGTTGTGACCATTCTGGGGCAGTTGTTGGATCCAGTTCAGTGTGAGAGGCTGCAGTAATCAGTTAGTTTATTACAAACTCCTGGATCTGTCTGAACTGAGCAACGGCACACACATTCTCACTATAACTCAGACACACAATCACACAGTTTGTCTGACAGATAATATGCAAAAAGAAAAAAGTTATATAAAAAATCTATATAAGAAAAATTAAAAATCTAAAGAAAACAAAATAAAAAAGATGCATTGAAAATAAAATAAAGTAAAATTTGATTAGCAATCATTTCCTTTAGCAGATTGTCAATAATTAAATTAACTGTAAATAAAGATTTTTTTAAATATCCAGATTCAAAAACACCATTTTTAGTTATTAGTCCACTAGATTTTTCATATGGGGCAGCAAATAATACAAAAACAAAAAACAAACAGGCAGCCATAAAAAGGTGCTTATCATGCAGCACATCAGAGAACGGAAAAGAACATTAAAAACAAAATACAGGCGTTGAGTTAAGCAGCCTGGTGATGTTATCATGTAAAGAGCACAAAGCTTAAACACCTCCTTACACAGAAATGGAAACATATCGCCACTCTCCTCTGATGATGTCTTATTCCACACAAGCTATTTGATGTCAGAATTAACATAAGATGCACTTTGACCTTTAAAGGTGAATCTAATTAGACATTCTCTGAACTTATCCACCTTAATAACTTGCACATGTAGTCATTTTACAACACACTTTTCTCTAACAAAGTGAATAACCATCTGATTTTAGGAGTTTCCCTGCTGGAACAGACAAAAAACTGAAAACTTATTGTATCGTTTAAAGGCTGAGTTGCAACAAAATGGTAATATATTTAAAAAAATCTTACATGTAAGGAAATATAATGCAACTTAAATGTAATTTTTTAATTATTGATGGATTTTTGCTCCCGATGTCATTTCTTCATAGATGTGAACTAAATCAAAAATTAGCCATAGCATTTGGAGTTCTTTCCTGTAGCAGAATTACATTATTGCTAAAAGCTAAACAGATAAAACTGTCTGCTTTCAAATGAATCAAAGAGGAAGAAGAGGAGTAGACGAAACCTCATCCGCAGCCTCTATTGATTCACACTGCAGCTTTCCTAATCAGTCCCAATCTGAAGGGCTACAATCATTAAGTATGTGTATGAAATGCATGTGTGTCTTCCTGAAGCAACTCTCCTCACAACGAGTAAGTGACAGAAAGCCTTAGATCTCCATTTAACCACAGCCAGCCACAAATCCATCGGGCTGACCATCGATTGAGCAGATCAGCAGCATCAGGTATGGGAAGCATCGGCTCCAGATCGCTGTCTAAATGAGCAATCTATACGCTGGACAGAGACAGTCGATGCATTTATACTGCAGATCTAGTAAGGAGCCTCTGCTGAAGTTCATAAGTCGCTGGGGATGCTTTGTTTGCATGAGGGAACATATAGCATAAACTGTGGTTTCACTTTCAGGATCGGCTCCTTTATAGGACACAGTATCAAACACTTTGATTGCTTATTGTTCAAGTTATTTATCTGGTAACAACATCAAGAATTTACAGGCAGACATGGGGAGTATATTGATGTTTCCGGGGTTCAAGAATGAATCAGCCCATTGTAGAGTCATTTTCTGTGTATGACACATACGTGTGTGTGTATGTGTGTGTGTGTGTGTGTGTGTCCAGAAAAAAACTGATTCTATTGGGAGAGCTATGAGCAGTTCTCTGACTGCCTTTTACTGCTAAACCAGACGTGCTCCCTATATTCTGATGCTACGCAGAATCACCCCTACATGTGGCACAAAATGTAGACACATTTACTCACATGTCCAGTTAAACCCCTGATAAATGACACAACCCCAAAAAAGTTCATTTTAAAGTTAATTGGTCCTTATTTGCCCCTTTAGAAAAACAGATCTAAAATAAAGTAATATGATTTTTTAGGTATTTTTACTATTTATTATCATGTCATATGTCCAGATGCTTATAGTGTAATCTGCTTTCTTGTGTCCAGTATGGGGCAGAAGACAAGAATCAGGTTGTGTTTAACAGAATCAGCAACATTTTTGCCATAGAGTGATGCCAAATGTCTCAGAAACTGAATGTATGCCACACTGGGCTCTTATGGCAAATCAATAAAACTTTATTTAACCCAACAGAAACTACATATTTACTAATAAACTTCTACCTACTCATTTTTTATAGTAAATGTCAGAACATGTTTGGAATTGATCCAATCCATCTATCACAGAGAAAACCTCAAAGTTCTTTTCCTTGATTATCACTTAACCCTTTAAAGCCTCTAGCAAGATGAAATGGGGAGAAGAAGCCATTTCAAATATAAATTCTTTATTTGACATGTTAAAATGTAAACAAAAAAAACATTAAAAACTATTTTTATGTATTTACTGTTAACAGTGTGATAGTGAAACTAGCTTCAGGTTGAAGGTTGAAATTTATTAAAAAAAAATCTAATATAAACAGCAGGTAGATATGTGTAATTGAGAATTTGGAAACTATTTGGCTTGTCATTAAATATTTTATTACAGTTTCTGTCTTCTCTAAAGGGCATTAAGTATCTAACATGATGATTATCAGAGCTTTAAAAAAAAGTTCATATATTTATCATATTTCCTAACAGTTTGGTGATCTGAACTTCCATTTCCCCCCTGACACATCTTCTGAACACTGAAGATGCAAAAGCAGCCCTGAAACATATCTACAAACAGCATTACATGTTTGTTCTGTGGTGTATTATTCATCTCAAGTTCAACTTGATATGTGCATTTCTCCTCTGTCTTCTCTTCTTCGGTGAACTGCACTACGGGGAATGAGATGATTTTCCAAATCAGTCCAGTCTAAATATCAACTGGCAATCCATCAGGTTAGTTACAGCAACGCCAAGTCCATCTTCATTATCCACTCTGCTATGAGAAAATTAGCCATGCGGGCCCAATGGAAATCATGATAAAACAATAGTGTGGGAGAGTCATTGTGATAAAAACAGGGAAGGCATGGAAATTAAAGTGAAGAGCATGGAGGTGCATTAGAAAACAAATAGTTTAGTTGCAATCTGAACATTTATACGCCTGCTTAACGTCTGTGTAACGTCTTTAAACCATGCTGTGCTGCTTAGAGGTCTGCTCTGTGACAAAGCAGATATCTCAGGAAGGTGGTGCTTTTGCTGGAGTATGTGTAAACAGCATGAGAGCAACATCAGGGAGCCATGTCTATATAAGGGCACCTTAAAGGCTTTGGTTTACCCAGAGACAATATTCACATTACAATCTCTCTCATGCAGTTCGCCAAATTTCTAAACAGTGAGCAACATGACCTGCCAGGTCCAGGGATGTGACACACAACTCAGAAAGCTCAGGAATCGTTCAGTTTAACAAATAATGAAAAGTAATGATTCACATTTTTCAGCAAAATTTAAAATAAAATGTGGAAGCGTTCACTTTCTTTAAATGTTGCATAGAACATCTAAATTTGAAGAAAACAGCAAAGTCTACAGATTAAACTGATAACTTTTTCCCTATTCTTTACCTGAAAAAATATGCATATGCATATTTTAAAGGGATATTGCACAACTTTTTCTAAGAGTGATGTAACAGTACATTTGTATTCAGAATTTTTATTACAGAATGCTTGGTCCAGACCACAGAAGTACTGAGTTCCCACTTGGAAGAATAATGCTTTGCACTATAGCTACCTCTGGATAGTAAAATTTATGGTTCGCAAAAGTTCTGCCTAGCAGATGGCATGGCTACAAGACGTTCTGGTGAGCGGACATTATGGCTAGTAGACGGTATGGCTAGCAAACAGTCTGGTGGGCAGATATTATGGCTAGTAACAGAAACCAGAGCTTGAATACCATCTTCCAATGTTACAACTTCTTATTTAGGACCATTTTGGCTTCATGATGAAGTAAGTAAATAGATAAAAAAAAAAAAGAAGTGGATGAGATTAAAGCAGCATGCTAGTTTGTTAGCACTGTTAGAGAAGCATTCTCCCTTATAGCCCCCCTCCATATGACTCTACCCATACAGCTCTTTCCTGTTTATATATGGATGGCAGTGCATTCGCGCTGAAATTCTGGATGAACTGTGCTCAAAGCACAAAATCGCAGGAGAAAACATAAAGGCCTTCTTTTTATTTATTTTGAATTATCCTTATTTTTCTCTTGAAAATGTTTGTAGCTCTAATCAAACTGAAATACTGGTGATTACTTCCCATTTAGAATTATGCGTGGTAGACAAAAGAAGCTATTTTTACACCTGCACTGTCTTCCATTAGCCAAATATGTTGGTGAAATGCTTGTATGAGCTTTTCCATAGCTTTTCCTGATGGCCATTTGATTTGACCTTCAACCAGGAATGGACATGTCAAGAAAATACGTAGGCCTATACTTTTTACAGTCACTGACAATTATTTTGCCATTTCTCAAACAGACCCACCCCCCGGTAGTTGTTCAGGGTTGGCTAGCAGCATGTTGCTAACATCATCATGTGCTTATGCTATGTATTATCTGTGGAGAAAGACGGTTGTCTGCCCCTGAACTGAGTTTTCAGCTTCGAGTAATCAGACGGTTTCTTCAGTTATGTGCTGCTGTGGGTTTTTCTTAGTAACAGCTGAACTAAATCCAGCAAGTTTCAAAAACTTCAACAAAACTGAAAGTATGTCTTTAGCTATCAATTTTCATGTCCTACAAACTTCCTCCAATGACACAGCTTCAATTCCTGCTATGCGGATGTTTTTTTTTGGATGGTTTGCTCTTAAATGTTCATAGTTGTCAACTTATCTACTTTCAAAAGCAGCTAAAGACGGAGCTCTTTAAGCAACATTTTTGCACTTAGTTGTGATCGGTAGGAAATTATACTAACTTGAGAAATT
>JBAMHX010000026.1:18192809-18216581 GCA_037177515.1 Pseudomugil tenellus
CTTATCTATGATGTCCTCTACTGTTTGATTCTGTGCTTGTGTTGTTCTTATTCTCATATGTAAGTCGCTTTGGAGAACAGCGTCTGCTAAATGACTGTAATGTAATGTAATGTAACTTATCATATGCTAACTTGACTTGGAGGAGGTGTGCTGCACCTCAGTTGTATTATTTTTTTCAAAGGTTGCACACAGAAGCTTTTTTTTATTGTTGTATTTGAACCTGCATCTTTTATTCCATTAGCCTCAGATCTTACCAGACACATTGTACCACAGGCTTAATACCAGAGACGTGCTCTTCTGCTGTTTTCTGCTGATGGTTAGCAAACATCTTGGCATGTTGATGTCGCTTTGTGGTGATAGCAGCTCTGGATTTAACATGATTCCCGCATTGAGATGATAGTTGGATAAACTATTTGATTTCTTTGAATGAAATGACTATTATCCACATATGTGTTCTGCAAGAAAGGTCAATAAATGCCTAAATAATATTTTTAGATTTTATAGGTAAGGATACACAGTCAATCAGTAAAACTAGGGGGTAAAATTAGACAAATACCACGATTTAGACAAAATCTGACTAGGTAATAAATACATAGCAGCACAGTCAGGACTTTCCAAATGTATAGTTTTCTCTATACATACTCTTATGACCCCCCCCCTCCCCCCCCAAATACACACACACACACACAACATTATGTTTACAACAAAGCAGCAACCACATTGTGCTGATTTGACATCTTCTGGCAATGACTCGTTATAGAAGTATAACTCAATAAGGATGTACAGGGTTTGTTTGGTACTGCAGCTTGTTATCTAACACCTTGCCATGGACAACATGTCATCAAGTATTCAAAATGATCAACTGTGAGAAAAGAAAGATGGGTATACAGAGTGAGTGTGTGTTAACTGTGTGAGAAAGGAGAAAGCTTAACTGCTCCAGCAGAACCCAAACAAGGTGAACTGGTGTATAAGTGTGGTGCAAACAGCTGATAACTTAAGTTCAGCTAACATTAGCATGATGAAAAGTGATATTTTATGTGCTTCCATCCTTTGCTGATGTTTTACATAACCAAGAAGATTAAGCCTAACTTTTTTATTTTATTACACCTCACTTTTTTTTACAATTTTGTGCAAATGGCAAGCACACAGCCATCATGGCTCTTCCCCCTCTGTCATTGTCATGTCTGAAAGTAATTGGTGAGAGAGCGGCATCACTTTAACTGGTTGATAAAGCCGTTCATGTTCATAGCTGAAAACCGCTGCAGTCATGAAGGCAGCATTCTCTCACTTCCCACCTCATCTTCATGGCCATTTTACTTTTACGTGACAGTTAAATTACCGCACAGCTGTTGTCTACAATGTTTTTTCACATGACTTTATTAAAATGTGAATTTTAGCCATGCAGAGCAGATGGAAGGAAATGGCTCTGATGGTGGTTAGCAATGGAGTTTTGATGGATCCAATTTGTGTCACCATTTCAGGCTCGTTCTGATGTCTGACACCGGTCACTGATAAATATGTAAATGGGAACAGCTTTATTGGGAATTGAGCTTTATTAGAATACACCATAATAGGGGGCAGAGAGAAACAGAGGAAAAAAATGTATGTAAGCAGATGTTAAAGAGGAAAGAAAAAGCCCTCACAGGATCAAACAGTGACATGAAAACACACATCTGTTAGAAACTCAGCTCATGGTGAGATTAAAAAGCTAGCATAGTAGCATTGTACTGAAGAGTAGCTTCATGCTGTCTTTGATGGGGGCAGGGTGGTTTTTCCTCACATGTGCGTAAAAAAAGTTTTGCATAAAATTTATCTTCAGACATACACAAAACCGATGCATCAAGATGTTTCTGTTCTTTTCATTCATTAACATAAATAAAAGCTAATAATTAGCATTAAGTACTTATTGTAAAGCAAAATTATGCTATAATTATATCATCTATCAATGAAAGAAAATTTTAAAACCCCTGATTCGGTTAAGTACTGGTAAGACAAAAATGGAGTTAAACCGTTACATCAGCTTATCTGTCTTCAGTGTGTTTCACAATGGCAACCAACCTGCCGTGCGCATGTCCTTGGATGCATTAACAGTAAATGCAGGCGTCACATCATGTATGTTTCACACTTAATACAAACTACTCTGTCTTTGTTTTTAATATTTTGTTTTTTTGTTTGTTTTTATTTTACTATTATTTTCAAAAACATCTCATGAATGCTGTGTGGACAACTGTGTCTCCCCACTGCAGGGGGCTGAGCCTAATAGGCCTGTCAGCAGGGCTGCTGCATCCCATTTACACTGGCCAGACCACAGGATGGCTCATCTGCTGCTGCAAGTCTGTGCAGGTAAAAGTGACTCTTACAGCTACTTCAGCATAAAGCATCTGGTTTAAAAAAATCCCATTAATCCAATTTTGATTCATAAAAAAAATGTTTTATTCATCCTCTTTTCCAGTAATGTGACTTTATTCCTGTGATTTACAGAGATTTTAGCATACATACATGGCTCATGCACATAAACACGTGCACGCACACACAGGCAAGCCAACTGGCATGTTGGAGAACATTGGAGACACTTCATTCATTGCAGGTATATTTCATATTTTATATTTCAGCTTAAACTTACTTGAGTCTTCTTTTAGATTATAATATGTCAAAATGTCTGAGTCACGGGAGCTCGGAAGGTGGTGAAAAACTATAAGAGGCAAGGACCCAAATGCAGGATGGAGGAAGCAGCCACAATGCAATAAACAGATTAATTCCAGGACTAAACTATAATGCCAGCAACTACAGACGACAACTAACTACAATAAACGAAGCTGCAAGTCAAACATGAAACGCACAGAACTTAATGAGAACCAGGTGAACATGATAAACTCAAAACAGGTGAAGTAATGAAAAGAGAGCAAACTGAAACAGGGCAAAATAGGAAAATAAAACAGGAAACCAAAAACACCCATTCCAAACCATGACAGTCTGAGATCTAAAGCGTCATCATAATGCTTGCTTACGAAAAAAAAAACGGGCCTGAAATTTGCAAAGGAATGTTACTATGTCAACTTTAGGATTCTTATAAATGTATACAAAAGATTGCATACCGCTGCACCAACTTTGGACCTGCGTGATTTTTTTAGACGGAAAACCAGATGCACCGCTAAAAGATAATACATGTAAGCCATTAAACACATGTTATCGTTCACACTAGACTTTTTGTTATTGTAATCAAAATCGCGGAAAAATGGATTATTATATACATGCCCCAAAACTGAGTTATTTAAACATCCAAGCACAGTACACTCTTACTAAAAATGTCATCGCGCTTATTGGTACATTAATTGTGAGATGGTGTCCAGCAATCCGAGTTACTGAGTAGGTATACAAATATCGCCATGAGTGTAATGTCACGCGATCATAATGTGTCACAATGGATGTGCTTGCACTTCTTGAAGAGTAAGATGGGGAGAGTTTTCTGGGACAATGAAGATTTCCTGGCCAATTGCCACGACAGACTGATAAGGAGATTTGTTCTTACAGTTATGAACAGAAGTGGATCCGGTGTCAGAGCGCTCAACACGCCGATTACTAACTGTTTTGGACGGTATCATTAAAATGACAGGTCGATACGTGAAGTTTCCCGACACAGTGGGAGAACAGACCAACATCAAAAGGCAATTTGCAGCAATGTCCGGTTTCCCAAACGTAATCGGTGTGATTAACTGCACTCATGTTGCTATAAGGGCTCCATGTGAGAATGAGGATGTCTATGTGAACCGTAAGAATCTTCATTCCATTAATGTACAAGCTATTTGTAACACGGACATAATCCTGACAAATTCGGTAGCACGGCAGCTTTCCTCTTGTTAAGATCGCCTTCCGTCTCTTCACATCACTAACGTGCACCTCGATTTAAGTCTGTGAAAAGTTAAGTTCACGCGCCTCTCAGTTGCCCCAATTCTGCCTCAAACACTCGTAGATTCATTTGCCAACATATTTATGAGCTACTTTGTATTGATGTATGGTAGAAGTGGGTGTATAGCGGCGAGGACATGAACCAAAATCACCTGAGCAACCTTTTTGGCAGGGTTGTGATTCATAAAAGGAAATTGCGTGAACGTAAGCATACGTAATGTTTTTTTTTTTTAATCAGACCTTTACTTATACCAACTAGATGGTTTTTTGGTAAGCACATTTCTAGTAGAGATTCTACTCAAAGTTGTATAAATGAGGCCTCTGAACTTAACTGAATGAAATTCTACCATCAAGACATTTAAAAAGTTTAACTTGTTTTTTGTTTGTTTGTTTTTTTTTGCATCATAAGAGTCTGAGTAGGTAGAAACACTGTTTTGCTATATTTAAATGGATATAGATGAGTTATATCACATTATAATATTTTTTCATTACTTCTAATTAACTGATTTTGATTGCCAGATGCAAATAGGTATCTTTCATTTTCAAGGGAATAAGTTTTGTTATGCAGTTAGCTGTAAATGAGACCTGTTTACACCAAATGTTAACACAAATGTTTTCCCTTTTCCGTATTTGACAAAAAGAAAAGCATTTACACAACAACAGAATGAAAAGCATCACCATGCAGGGACCCGAAACCATGTAGTGTACATGCCGGACCTCTAATGGGCAGTAAAACTTTAACGACACACCCAGGTGTGCACTGGAGCCTCATGAAAAACCAAAAGAAGCGTTGTATGCGAACCGCTAGTCATCTGGTGCGTTTAATATCTGCGTCTTGAATAACATTATCAATCTTGCTTCACAAGACCAAGTAAATAAAAAAATGCAACTGCACAAACATGACACGCCATTTTTGCTATGGTTTTGTCAAGTTAAACAGGGTCTGTGTGCACAGGTGCAAGATAACATGAAAGATGTCCATGTTGCACAAAGATGCTGGTTCCAGTTTACATGGACAGGATGAAATTTCAAGTCAAGGACGAGGAGAATGGTTTGTTGGAGTGTAAAGAATATAATTTAAAATAAGTTATAAAGGAAGTTAAACATACATTAAACATTAAAACATGGAGTGAGAAGATACATGAAAAGCAGACAGACAAGGCACAAGGTAATAACCTGGGGAGAATCATTTCAGACATCTGTTGTCACACAGTTGTCTGAAGTAATTCTGACCAGTCACATGGAGACGCCTTCATTTAAAGACTGTTTACGTGACACTCTAGAGCACTCGTGTCAAAGTCAGGTCCTCGAGGGCCGGTATCCAGCAGGTTTTCTTGTTTCTTGCAATAATACACCTGATGCAAATCAAATGGATCCAACAGGTTCTTGTCAAACTTTTCATTAATTTCATTCAGCTGTGTAGGAGCATAGAGACAACAAAAACCTGCAGGGACACCGGCCCTCGAGGACTGAACTTCGACACCCCTGCTCTTGAGTCACTATTCTGTTACAAACAAGATAGAGACCCATTTCCTGTCTGAACATCCTCCATGATGGAAGGACACAACTCAGACAGATGAATTACTAAGGTCAGAATGACATCAGCTTAGGAACATGATGGTCAGACCTTTCGGCCAGATATTAATTTAGAGTAAGGTAATTAAGCTAAGATATGAAAATACCATAACTAGGATTCACCTTGTGTTGTAAAATGTTACACTTGTAAAAGACAATGTTAAGGCCGTTAAAATCTTTGATATCCACCAAAAACTCTGTTACCATATAAACAAGAAGCCAGAATTCGCCAGAACCGTTCAGTTTTACTGTCCAAGCATTGAGGTGTAAAAAGGGCCAGAACTGATGTTAAATCTAATTAGATTTATTCAAAATTACATTTCAAAATATCTGTTGTGAATAAAATCAAATAAGTTCAGGAAATTAGTTGACATGGGTTGATAGCCAGCCCTAGTCCTGAACAATTATTTTTCTTTTTTTTCCAGCATACAAAAATGTGAGGATGTACTGATTTGAAATTGCACATTTGCAGGTACACATGTGCTAAAGGCCCTCAAAACAAGGGAAAAAAATAGGAGCAAAATGGATTTTTTTTTTTTTAAATAAGCACTGCTTAATGATGGAAAGCAGTTACAGTAAAATCTACCACAACTGTGTGATACTTCATGTCATTACGGAGCAAAAGAATGTTTCGCTTTGTTTTTACCACCAACAATTACTGCAGGAATTGAAACATTAATAAAGTGACCTAAAAGTTTACGGCGCTAATCTCAAGTAATTAACAAGCACTACCTCCAGCTTCTGCATCTGTGCATCCCGTGTTCAGTTAGATGCTAAAATTTGCCATTTTTTCTTCTTTTAATACATATATATTTTTAATGTGTTTATAAGTAGATTTGGTTCCCTTTTCAAATCTAAGCTACCTGTTTTCACTGATTTACTTTTAAAAGAGCTTCAGGTTTAAAATAACCAGCAGGCATCAGTGTGCTGTCAATCATCTCACTTCAACACTTCAAGCATTAGTTTTACTAAATTTAGGAAGAAAGAAGAAGCAACAACAGCTATTTTTCAAAATTATCTACATTTATCTACAAATAGAAAGCTTAATTTTCTGCAAGAAGTATTTAAGGAAGTGAAACCTGAAGCAAACTCTCCAATCAACCACAGAAACTCTGTCCATCCATCACTGGCGACTTCACGGATTGCGACAGCTCATTACTTTCAACCTTATTTGCTAGTAAACACCTTTATGACCTGCAAACAATGACATGCACAATCTGTCTTCTTGCATCTTTGTCACTTATCTTCCTCCATCTGTTGTCTAACTTTTAACTAAATCCTTCACTTTCATAATTCCCCCCCCCAACTTAAACGCAACTTCTTCCCTCTCTTGCCAATCACACAAACACACAGACGGCTAAAATGAGCTCACACACACAAATGAAGATGTCCGCTGCCAAGTTGTGTTCACACACAGCTGCATGCAATTACCCACCACAAGAAAGTATTTAAAACATGAGACTCTGGCCTGCTTTATTTATCGGATTTATCAAAATAGCTCTTCCATGAATGTCTATAATCCTGCCAAGTGAGTGTGTGTGTTTGCACAGCCTCATTGCAGCAGCGGACTGAAAGTTGCCTTAGACTGAAATGTGTTTCCTTTCTTACTTTCCTTGAATGTAAATATGCAGCATGCTTTACGGGATTTCTCACTATATTTTCATGTAGTATAAAACTCGTTCTCCACCAACCTGCTTCATCTTATTCTAAAGCATGATGCCAAACGGAATTAAAAATTAATTTGAGGATATTCTATATTTAAATTTGAATAAATATTATATTATTTTTAATCCCAGTAAGAGGGCTTTAATCATCCATACAGGTAGAGTTAAAATATTAGAAATCAGAGCTCCTAAAACTGAACTCTAAAGGGGAAAAAATCCACTAAGTCTGGATGGTTCTACTATTAGATGCAATTAATTAAACTCCAATCATGTCTGCAGTGAATAAACAGCCTCCAACCTCCGGAGCTTAGAGAGGGTTTGTATGGCTGTTTCCAAACAAATCATCCAAAGAGTGGATTTTCACTGCAGTCTCTGATAAACAGATGCACGAAGGACTGGTGCGGCTCTGATGCGTGTGTCCATGCAACAGCTTCAAGTTCCTCCGCTTTGTCCTTGAAAATACACAAAGATAAAAAGAACATTTCTGGCCCTCAGGTAAAAAGCACTAAGAGTTGCCTCTTTTCTTAAGCAGCGTAGTTCTTTGAAGGCAAATTTGTGAATCTTTGATATGCTTTCATAATGTGTTATCTTTTCATTCACCATTCCAGCTAGAATACTGTAATTCTGTACACCTGCAAAGAAAAAAAAGACTTCCAGCCGGCTTTGAACTGAACTGAATGAAGCCAGCTAAAGCAAAGCTTGCATCAAAACATTGGCCTGATTTTATTTTTAAAGCAAGAATCTGTATCCTCTTTATCCTCAACTGAACTGTGATGAGTCTACCTGAAATTCTTCAATCACATCTTGACATTCTGTGGAAATGACATCTGTATATCTGCAAGTACCTACTTTACAAAAATCTGCTGCATGAAGTGCACCGTTTGAAAAAAATTCTTCCAGGTCCCTACAGAGGCTGCAGCTTAGCTGTTCTGGACACAACTTAAACTAAACCGGAACAAAGACAAGAAAAAAGCTAATTAGGCCTCCAAACTAGGCTGTGAAATCAATGCTTTATTTTAAATTAAGCTCCCACAATAGCATTTTAAAGACATAAAAGTAACAATAGGATAAAGAGATTGTGATGACTGGATTCCCACTAATAAAACATGCATTTTTAGCACAAAAAAAGATCCTATCAGGTGAGAAACTCAATCGAGAGCCACAGGTTTTCTGTGGAAGACATTCATTTTATGACAGAACAGAGCTCATTTCATAAAGCTGCACTTTGTTTTAACACCTGCAAAATGCGTAACTCCTGACAAAAGCCTGCACGGAAGAAACAATCAGCTCTGCCCTAATTCACACAGAGCTTCCTGTAATCCCACAGAACCCTGTTTTCAGACACAATGCTGGATCACAGCGCGGTGTAATTTACGTTGTGCGGGGTCGCTTAAAGGAGAAAAACAAGAAGACGACCCAGTCATAATGATCCCTTCTCAGTCTCACACGACCACGTGTGAGGCAATCAGCGTGCGTGCACATGCAACACAGCCGGCATCATTACAAATCTCCTCACTTACAGGGCCAGAGATGCCACTGGAAGAAAAAAAAAGGTGCAGACAAACAAGGGGCAATTAGAGACCAACGTATAAATCTATGGCCAGCCACACCGAGGCAGATTGGAGACAGCCATGCAGTGCACACACTCACTGTGAGCACACTGTGTTATTATATATGCAGTTTTTTCACATATTATAAATACATGACAAGATAAGAATCTAAAGGCCAGTACACATGCAGAGATGTGTGTTCTCTAAAATATCATCCAGGGATCATAATTAGCAGATTCAGCAACCTAAACAGGTCACTTGTATAGTTATTAAGGAGAAAACAACAGTGTGTGCTTAGAGAAATGTGCATAAAAAGCAAAAGAACTGACTGAATTACAGCCTCAATTTGAAGTTTGCATTAAAATGTGCAGTTATGCAAGTCAGGAAGAGGCAAAAGGGATTATATTACTGTCTGGTTTAAGTCCATTTTAATTCATATGCTACAGCAAATCTTGGAAATAGAAGGTGTACAAGGTCTTAAAGGTATTTATGATGCAGTCAGTCTCTTCATGAGACTGCACAGCTTAACCATCGAACACTTGAATCCCATCACTCAGCTAAGCATGAGGAGAAAACCCCCAAAGAAGCATTTCACTCACTTTCAGGAAACAAACACAACTTTTCGCCATTTGCATGAATCGCTGTCTCTTCTCATCCTTTTTTAATGAGTCAGATAAATGTAGACAGAGGCCCAAGCTGCATCGTGGGAAATCCCTACTCGGCCCAAGTATGAAGAGCTGAGCAGTGGAGGGCAGTGTGGGAAATGCTTTTACATTTACTCCAATAGTCTGAGCATAATAACTGCTGCACTGTAACGGTGATCTTTATGTTTGTCACGTCTTCCTCTGATATTTGCATTCTCTAAACTGTAAACCTTATCTGGCTTAACCCCTCCAGACGTCCTGATTTCTTAATGATGCATCACTAACTTCCTGTTACCAGTTTGAGGTATTCAAACTTCTTTGTCATTTTCACAGTGTAAACCTTTCTGAAAATAGAAGACTGAATGGAAGTAAAAAGGAAATTCTCAAATGTCAATTATATCCTTCACTGGAAAAACTAAAATCTAACATCTCAAATCAAAGACATATATGCTTATTTTTTAAGCGTAAGATAATTATTCATATTTTTTTTCTACTCATTTTAGAAAATCTTGACAGATTAATGTCCCTTAAAATAAGATAAATTATCTGCCAACAGAACAAGAAGTTTTTTTTTTAAAGCCAGTTTTCGTAGTGTTCAAAATGTCAACAAATGAAGATGTTATCAAAACAATGTTGCTAATTATGTTTTCTTGAGAATATAGTAGTTTGTTTGATAATCCAGCTCTATCAGTATAAAACAGAACATCTGGAAGTTTTATTTGTTTCATAAAAGTAAAATGAAATAAATCTTATATGCAGATATATTCACTTTAATGTAGCTTGTGTTTTTTTCTCAATAGTCTCTCAAGAATGGGTTGAGAGATGTTTATGTTGGTGGAGGAAGGAAAATGAAACTGATGTTTGATGTTGTAAGTATTAAAAAATGTAAGAAAGTAAGAAACATTTTGGCCGTATGGCACAAGTCACATGGGATTTACAGGGTGTGCAGAATTATTAGGCAAGTTGTATTTTTGAGGATTGATTTTATTATTCAACAACAACTATGTTCTCAATGAACAAAAAGACTCATAAATATCAAAGCTGAATATTTTTGGAAGTTGTTGTGGGGCTGTTTTAGTATCTTAGTATCCCATCTATGTGCGCAGGTGACTATGACCGTGCAGAATTATTAGGTAACGTAACAAAAAAACAAATATGTACCCATTTCACTTCTTTACTTTTACCACGGAAACCAATAGAACAACATAATATTTACAAATGTGCATTTCTGGCATTAAAAAACAAAACAAAAACAAATCAGTGACCAATAAAACCACCTTTCTTTGTGAGGACATTCAGAAATCTGCCATCCATAGATTCTGTCAGAGTCTTGATCTGTTCATGATCAACATTGCATGCAGTGGCAACGGCAGCCTCCCAGTCACTGTTCAGAGAGGTGTACTGGTTTCCCTCCCAGTAGGTCTCACATTTGATGAGGGACCACAGGTTCTCTATGGGGTTAAGATCAGGTGAACAAGGAGGCCATGTTATTATTTTTTCTTCTTTTAGACCCTTTAGATGCACACCATTTAAACCTGGTTCATTTTGTGTTTATTTCTAGTATTGTTTAGACATGATTATACCAGTATATTTACGCTCATTTAGAGAAAGTTGAGTCTTGGTTTATTCCTTGTTATTACCTGGTTGGATTTAGTGTCTGTTCTAACTCTATATGTCTTGGAAATCCTAAATATTTTTTTTAAATGTACATGGTGTAAAAGATTTGACAGCCACAGGTCTTTACTATTATTCTACCTCGGGTATCTCTCTACAACAAACGTTCTTTACGGGAGAGAGAACTGCAGTAAACACAGATACACCTGTGGAGACAGAATAGTTTTATGCTTTAGCTTTGAATTAATGCTTTACTAGACATTATTTCATCTACATGTAAATTTACACTTTCTTAGATGTTTGTTAGCTACGGCTGTGAACGAAGCCTGTATTAGCAATAATGCCGCTAGCATCACTTTACCATTCAGAAATGTGAAGGAGGTAGAGAAGAATCCTCCACCTCGAAACACAGATCTAAACTACGTCACTCTGGTCAACTCTCGATGAATAACCCCCCTCCTCGCTCATTCCCCCACACTTGGCCCTACCCCTCTGTGTCTGTCAGTCCCACCAATTTCTTTGAAATTAAGTGTGAGGGCAGAGTTAGCCTCTTTCAGGGAGAAGCGGTGAAGCAAACAAACCAGCTTTATCCTGCTGTAGTGTGTCCTTTTACAGATCAGTCAGTGCCGCACTGCAGGATCACTAGATTCATTGTGCAGTGCAACTATCAATATATTCTCTCATAATATACATAGTAAAAATATTAGTGGATATTGTTCATAGTCCTTCATCCAACTTTTATTCTGTTTATGTTTTGTAACTTGTATTTTTGACCACATCCCTGCCAGACCGCTGAAAGAAGTTTGGTACCTCAGGACAGGATGTTTGCTTGTTAGTAATATGTCATTTTACTGTCATTAAATTTATATAAGATTTACTTCTGCATTGAAAAGAAGAAAGCAACCATGTCTCGTGTTTCAATCAATGTGATGCAAGGGCCACATAACTGATCAATAAGTAAAAAGAAACCCCAATATTGAGCTGTTGAACTACAGAATGAATGTTTTTTTGTTTTGTTTTTTTTTTGTAAGAAGGTCACTTCAAAGCTCCAACGATGTTTCTGAGATGTTCATTTATTCAGATCTTACTTGTCAGAGTAAAAATGACTGATTTGGATTATGTGAATTATTAGGCAGGGCTATTTGCATGAGATCAAAACGGCAATCATTTAACTTATACTTCAAACTATTACAAGCACATCAGGCTCATCGTTTTGTTCTGATATATGACAGCTGTTGCAAAAACTTTCAGAAAGCTCCATATTTAATAAACCATAAGAAACCATCAATCTATAGAAGACTGCAGTTAGCCGTGATTAGTTTCGCCTCATAGCGCTGCTGTGAGAAGTCTCCTGTCATGTGGCTGGTAATGCCTGCAGGAATGCTGCAAATCACATAAACAATATATATAATAATATAAATAATTTCAGCTTAACACTGCTGAAAGACAAAAGGTCCAATTGAGTCAAGCTTTTCTCTCCCCTTGACCCCTCTGCATGACCTTTGATTCAAAAACCCTTCTGCACTACATTTTTGTATTCATCTACAATGGAAAAAGAACTTTTATGCAGCCAGAAATATGTTTATTAAAAGGTTTATATTCATAAGTAGTTTTTCATGTGCATACATTTACCAACCAACATGCTTTAGACAGTTGTTGTGTGTGTGCTTCTCTAAATCTCTGCACACCGAGTTTAATTCTTCACCATAGAAACTTACAACAAAGTCCATCTGGAGTAGCAGCTGCTGTTGCACCACTTCATAAGCTTGTTAAACATCTTAACATCATTATTTCATTACCTTTACCTACTATGTTGAAGCTGCAACTGTACACTCAAATCAGTGTATAATTTATGTTTTGGTTTTTTTCCTCTTCTTCTAAGTCAATGAACGGAAAAATTAACCATCCAGCATTTTATATTCATATAAAGTATTATTAGTCATGAATTGTGATTAACTTAACAGAGTTGGAAAATTATTGAGAAGAGAAAAAAATTAACTGAATCGATAAAGCGCCTCTTAAGTTGCCAATGTTATTATACTTGGTCAACTAACAAAATAAGAGATAAGATGTATTATATTTATACCATGATGACTTTCATGGTTTCCTCAGACGGATTCATTTATTCATAATGACTAAACTTGTTATATTTTTACTCCCAAAACGTGGGCAAAAAAGTCAAATTGAAGTATACACCCAAATGAAATCTGCATCTTCCTCATTAAGCTGTTTCATCTGTTAGTCAAAAAAAAAGAGAAGACATGTAAACTTTAACTACTCTGAAACTAACAACTAAACAACTAACAACTAAACAATTAAAATCCATCAAAGCCCATAGATGATAACAGGATCCACTGGGAATACTGAACAAAGCTGAAACTACCTGAACAAGGAAAAATAAAACAGCGTAGCTAAACTAATCTCAGACGCAAACAAAGCAAAGCATGCATCCATGAAACAATTCCAACAGAAAAGCATCATACCCTTACAGAAGTAATGCACTGCTGTGATGTTTTATAGATGCATTCATCTCTTCTTTACTAACCACGCCAGCCTTTACTCCACTTTGACTGATTTCTCAAATATGCATTACTGCATCCTTTTAATCCTCACTGCTTACATGATTAAAGCATTTGTAATATATTTCTTTATCCTAATTAATCAACTGTTCTTGTTAAATAACCAAAGATTCTGTATCCTCACTATTATAGTTCCTGCCAACTTATCCACTGCTGCAGACTCACACTCAGTCTGTCTTCACTTTAAAATTCAGATTTCTGAAATTCCTTTTTGCCTCACAAGAGGACATGGACCAGCAGCAGGAGTGCGAGCTAAGCTGGAGATTATAATTCACAGGCAGTTACATCATAAATAATCAAACCACGTGAGTCATCTCTGGTTGGTCATTGTGATTCTCCTCATCAGGTAGTCTGACTTTCATCTGGATGTGTTTCAGTGTATGTCAGTATAAGGATTTCCCTCTATCGCTCTAACCCGCCATCTCCAGCTCACCCTCCTCTCACTTCCCTTCTCATTTAATTCCAGCTATCATTCTCCCTCTTGGTTTCTCGGTGCCACCCTGTAGGCCTTTCCTACGCTCCCCAATTCACCGTCTCTCCTCGCTGCCCTTTCAATTAACAACAGAGGAACAGAAACACAGAAAGAGATTTCCAGCCAAGACAGCCTCTTTAGCTCAAACAAGGAGGCAGCACACACTGATCACACCAGCCTCTCAACACACACTCACACTGAGGTTCATGAAAAATGCACACACACACGGATAGTCCTGTACTGTATTTTCAAAGTACATACAGTACTGAATGACCTACTTCATGTGCAGTGCAGGAGAAAACCAAGGAAAGACGCTTTGTGTTTGCAGAGGACTAGGCTGTAATCTGATAGGAAACACTTGAACTGGGAAGGCGAAGCAGAAAATGCATAAACTTACTGGGGTTTCCAAGAAGCTGCTCACATAGCACGAGCTCCAAAATCCATACAAGTTGACTGATGAGGGACAGCTAAGCTAAATACACATGAGAAGCTAACAATGAATCACAGTGCTAGCTGCAAATCACCTGCAAACAGCACCCTTCCTACTCGGTTGTTCATACCGAGTCTGCTGAGGATGCAAAGGGGATAACAGGTTTACTGTCTTGGGTCACCAACTTTGGTCCCTTTCAGGTTAACAGCTGGGTCAGACCTGTCAGCAGTGGTGTAAATCCTACATCTATTCCAGCAGCAGCACCAAGACAACTTTAGTTTCTGGACTTGGAAGCTAATTATTTACATTTATTACACTGAAAGTGTGTCAGAAGTCTAGAAATACAGAAGATGATCCCTTCCGTTTTTTATATTTTCCTAGCAGGGAGTCACTTTTTTACTATTTGTAATGGTGCCCTGAGCTTGGGGAAAAATTATCGATCCACCTCCATTTATTTATGCGTAGCTGGAAAATAGGAATATATGCAGTTATTTATTAGGATATAAAGAAAAGAAATGGAAAATTAAGTATATCAGAAAACCAACCTGATATCGGATAACTGAAAGTAACAAGTGTACAAGAATCTTCTTTTAATTTCACTCAGGAAATTATAATTAATGAGAGGGCAATCAGGTATGATGGGCACCTGCTTGCATTTACAGAACAAAGCCTTTAAAACACACACACAAACACAAAGGAAATAATGACACAAATAAATGAAATTACTAATAACAGACTGTCATGGTCAAAGTAAGTAAAGGTAGGTAAAACAAAAAAGACTTAGAACCAACTCTACAGTTAGCTATTCGCTAATCGATACTTGATGTATTGCTAACTAGCAATCCACACAACAGTGTTTGGGTGAATTCATACTGGGATAGTCTGGATGGGAAATGTATCTAGAACCATGTTTTTGTTGGGCTTTTATTTTTTTAGGCTTTGCCTTCTTCATGATGGGAGCAGTTCTTACCAGATATCCCTGAGCCTACCACAAGCTCTCCCTCTGCTTTTACCTCAGTAACATCTGCTTGTTTCAGAAAAAATCTCTTCCAGGCCCGTTTTTGCACAGCCACAACCTACAGCTTCGGAGGATTGTTGAAAGTTGGGTTTGTGAAGAATCCCATCAATAAACATTTGTTTTTCTTTACTCCTTGCTGTCCAGCCTGAAATACAAGGAGTCATAACTGAATGCGGAGAAATGTTGCAGCTTTCATTGGTTTTGTTATGCTTCCATATTACCTGGAAAAATATCAACAAGTTTATTCAGTGAAGGTTTCTCATTTAACTTATGTTCAAACACAAAACATTTTATGATAATCTGTCCAGCGTGAGCAGCAGTAGAGCCAGAGCAACAACCAGCAGGTTGGGCTACATCACTTCTTCTCTTTGGTTCACAAAAAGGTCCGTTTGCTTTCATACTGCAAGGGTTCACTTCTCAGCAAACCAAGACACTCAGTTTTCAACAAAATCAGAATTTCATCCACATCAGACTACAAACGAGGAAAACAAAATAGAAACCATATAAAACATGGCGGTATAGTAGTATAATTTGAACTAATTTTAATGCCTCAGGGACAAAATTACTTAGATTTGCAAAACTTCTACTTGTTTTGAAAATGTAACATTTTATTTTTAATAGAAAACAAAAAAGAAAATTGAACATATGTGGTTCAACTGGGTCATGCAGCTGAACAAAATCTCAACATAGTACTATTTGTTTAATTGGTCAAATAAAGTCATGACATTAATTTAACAAAATACCCATCTAAGGATCTGAAAGAAGCAGCTTATGTGAGGACACTCATGAACGTACCACAACTGAAGCTTCACTTGGAAAAGAAAGAAGCTAACACTCGGGAAACATGATCAACACTTGCACGAAGCTGAAGTTATAGCTTCAGCTATAACTTATCAGCAACAGTTATCAAACCACATTCTGAAAAGTACAATTTCATATTTTTCTCTGTTATATTTGACATCACACCATTTACTTTTAACAGGTGCACAAACATTTAAATAGCACTACAAGCAGTTGGTTGGTAATAAAGGAAAAGCTGTACTTAAGTCACAAGCTGACAACCTTCGAATTATAAGCTTCAGCACTTAATTATTTTTCCTGTTTAGTTGGAAGTGACTGAGGTTTAAAAGTGGTTTAAATGGATTTTCCAGGCCAATGTTCACACATCAGGGTCACCGGTGCAGAAACCTGAATTTACTCTAATATTTACTTTCCTCATTTCTTTTATGATGTCCTCTGGCTGTTTATGTTGCAACAAGCTGTGAGTGAGCTCATGATAATCCGATCATTCCGCATCTTAAATCTTAATTATAGGGAACGGTACAGGCAGTAAGAGGGGAAAATTATTAAGCATTTAGAGCGGCAGGCCAGTAAAAACAACTGAGTCAGGATGTAAAAGTTTAGAGATTGTACAGTGCAAAGCTATTACAGTACATCCTCCTAACGACACGAACACAACCGTGTTGAGATATGAGGCACATGCTGAGTCAAAACTCACTGTATTCACAGCTTGGCACATTTTGGCTGCAACCAAAACATCCCCACATCAATGTGTCATGTTGAAGGAAGGTCAGTGAGGTATTAAAAGCATTCTCAATATCATACGATACACCTCCATTTGCAGCACATGTCCCTGACGCCAGACCTCAGCTGCATGTGCTGGATTCCTTTAGATTAGGAGTACAAGGGGGATGGAAATGTGGAATGTGCTGCCTTGAGAGAATATGAGTGGGTGAGGAGAAGTCTAACAAAATGACTATGTGTGTTAGAGAAAGGGTTTCTATGACCCTGCTTACACCTTCAAGCTACATCAAGTTACCAGTGGAGATATAGAGTTATCTAAGGGGACAGCCGCATACACAGAAAACTGCTTCGTCACCATCCAGGGAAGCAGTCGGATGTAATTCAATACCCTGTCACAGCAAGAAAGCACAAGTACACACCAACACAAAACATAAATACCTTCTGCTTATCATTTAATAGATTATTACTTTATTTATTAAAGCAAATAGTAGTTAGATTTAATTTATCTTTCTTATTTTGACTTGTGTTTGACAGCTAGAATCTAACTCTTATGTAGCTTTAACTTGCTTGTCAGAGTCGTAATCCAGTAAAATCAAGATTTTTTAACTTTAAGTGGTAAGTTACTTGTGATGTTTTGTAGTAAACAAAAAATACATGTCATATATCATACTGTGACAAAGGAAAACTAAAGGATTTGAACATAAATGTCTGTATATTCTTTGGTTTGTTTAATGTCTTACATCAACGCCATTCCAAGGGCTTATTGTCCTTTTTAGATTAAGAGATTATTTTTATTTTATTAGTTTAATAAATGCAAATTTAGTTGTTTTCTTATAATGAACCTAATGTATTTGAGTGCAGCTGAGCTTTGAACTAAATCACTATGGCTAACAAATGCCATTACTTTCACTTTTAGAGTCTATAAATCTATTATCACGCTAATGCTAGCAAATTAGTAAGTTAAGCTAACATATTAGCATAAAAGAGAAAAGCAAGACTTTTATTTTATGTATACATATACTGTATATTGATATCACAGATAACATTAGCCAAACAGCTAGGTCACACTGCCCCGTCCAGCTAAGTATTCTATCAAATTTAAATGATTAAGATTTACATTTTAACCAAACTGCAGCTCTTCACATTTAAAAGTAAAAGCTGAACACATTGTACTTTCAGAAATGTACTACAAATAGAAGAACAAGTGAACTATTCTTAGTTGTCTCCTTATCAGAAGCAAAACATCCTTGGGACAGCACACACACACACACAAACACACACACTCATCCCATCCCTTTGACCCCTCAATTTCACCCCCAGCGGTTGTCTGGGAGACGCAGCAGACAGTACAGCCTGTCTTTGCCAGGCTTTAAAACGAGCCAGGAAGCCACAGCTGATGCCAAAGATCTTTCAACCAAAAAGAAAGAAATCCACACAAGCAGTTGTGCGCGCACACATGATAAAATTACAGATACACATTCATCTGCATGTGCTCTCCAAACACCCAGATGTCCTGGAAAATGTGACTCAGCAAAGACCTGAACAGACGCTCAACAGTGAAGATGGATGGCTTCATTTAGCAATTCAACACAGTGCTAAAAAGGACGGTCCTGGGTGTCTCTGTGTTATAATGTGGACTCCACATTGTTTCTCAGTTCGCCAAAGGGCATGCAGCACACATATGAGTGTACTCAGAGTGGGACAGTTCACTATGGAAATTTTTCTTTGCCCCTCGCTGATGAGCAATCCACCCATACAGAGATCCTCTAAGAATAAAACAATCTTTATTCTACAAAGTTAGATTAATCTGAAACAGTGCTGCTCAAATCCAAACAAAAAATTCTTATTAAAAAAATTTAAAAATTAAAAAAGAATATAAAAAAAGAAAGAAAGGGGAAGTGGGAATATGATCAGCCTCGATAGCTTCTTCTCTTCCCACTCATTGGTTCACATTCTCCATGCTGACTAACTTGCAAGCTCTGGCAAGCATTCAGTGAGCACGCAAACATTTACCCACCCCACAATCATCAGGCAGGGGAACACGTTTTGTAATTTAACTGAGGCCGTTTGTGAAATGTGGAGGCATTCTGCTCCTTCTTGTTGACAGGGGTAGCTATTATCACAGACAAACAGGTGAGCGAGGGCCAAAGATTATAACATTACTGAGAGGAAGACAGCAGGCGAGATCAAGCCTAATGTTGCATTGAGCTGAGAAATATTCATTTGAATCAATGACTGATATTGAAGAGCTTGGGCATGTGATCCTGGCACCTCAGGGCTGTTATTCAGGAGGTTTCCCTCAGAAGGTAGATAGCAAACAAGTCAGAGCAGCAGAGAAAGCATGTCATCTGTAGAGCTGGATGACATGCAGATGAGGGAACTTAACGCAGATGTGCTGGAAAAGGGATGCATCTAAAAGTTGCAGGATAGTAAACACCTCAGTTTTTGATGATCATAATTATAATCATGAATCCTCCTCTACTGTATCAGTTCTGATTATTGGAAAATGTGTCAATGTGAAGAGATTCACATACAAAACACCATCAAATACAATTAACAATTATACTTTTCATAATTTAGACTTAAAAAGCAACAAAAAGATTTGGATATTCAGAGGATGCCAACAGTTTCTTCAAAATTGGACATTTGATGAGAACAACTACAGATGTTCTGATGTTAGAAATGATTATTCTGCTAACAGCAAGCAGTTCGAATGGATGAGGTGAGAAAGCTAAAGCACAAAGAAGTGAAGCACTTTTTTTTACAGTGACACCACTGTAAAAAATAATGTTTCGTTTCAGTCATGCCTCTTCCTGCAATTAGTTAATTCATTCCCGACCTGTTTTATTTTATCTCCAGCACCTGAATTGCTCACTCAACAAGTAGAATATTCTGAGAGTGAATCACGGAAATTACAGATGTTATCAATCCTTTTGTCAGTCAAATGAACAGGTTGCATTGCGTTGCTCTCGCTCCAGGCAGCAGAGCGATTCGTCCTGCGAAAAGAGAACCTAGGATGATGGGAAGTTATGTGGTAGATGATCCTACATCCTAACAACACCTTCCTGAGCTTTTTTTCCCAACATTACAGCCGATGCACCACACAGTTACCCAGATGATTCATAAGCAACAAGGGAAGCTGCCAGAGAGGACTCCTCCATAACAGATCAATAAAAATCCTGAGCTAAGCGGGGATTTGACTCCCACATGGCCTTTCAGATTGTGGGAGAGCTGCTTTTTGTTCTACCTTCTTATCAAAGAACCTATGGCTTGATTAAGCAAATGCATCTTTTTTGCAAATTTTTCACCAAGTTTGACCTATAAACCCTGTGATGTACCAGGTTCTGAACTCTCACCCAATGGGATCGACTCAGTACCTTCACTGGAATAAGCAGTTCAGGAAACTTCTCAGCTAGCTCCTACTTGCCAACATGAATTCAGACTTCTATTATATTCAGTCTTTAGTACAAGCAGTTTCCTCTTGAGTTGCCAAAGTGCTAAAATAAATTCACCAGAGAGGAGTCAGTGTCTCTTAAAACCATTTAGAAAGAGTTGCAACTGATCTGATGAATAAAACACTTAAATGCATAGCTGCTTGTAAGTTTGTACACTACCAGTCAAAGGTTTGAACACACATTTCCACTGGTTTTCACTGGTAGTGTGCATCTCCAGATTTTTCTAAAACCTGTCAGCTGAGAATCCAACTGAGATTTGAGTTTAAAGGTGAATAAATATGGAATACAGAGATATTGTCTTCATTTGGTGGCCTGTAATAGTATGAACCAGCTACAAAAGGCATCTGCAACAAACTGCTTCAAAAGGTTGAAAAAAGATCCGAAAAATTGCTTTTCTCTTACATGTCATGTTTTTTTCTTGTTCTTATCGTGTGCTGAAGTTGTCAGTATGTAGCAAAAAAAAAATTGACAACCATTACGGACATATAAAATAAAATCAGTCAAATAATCATAGATAACATGAGAACTGTAAGCTAATCCGTGTCTTATATAGCATTTAATATATCTGGTAATTATTAGGGCTGTAAGAAAATATCGATGTATCGTTATATCGCAATATTTTTAAGAGACAATATATCGATATGCAAAAGAACTTTATCGTTCTTTTTATGAGCATATTTTTATTTATGAGAAAGATTTTATTTCTTTATTCAACTTGTACACAAAGAGTGTGTTTTTAAATAAAAGGGGGAGTTTCTTTTTTAGAAAAAAAGACACACACCCCTCCCCCTAAGTTGGGCATTCACTAGGCTGTGAGTTTTGTTACTGTTAAATTCTAGCAAAGAAAAATTTTAATTTTTCACCTTGTTTGTAGCATCACAATATATCGCAATATATTGTGTCGCTACTTCTGTATTGCAATACACATCATATCACCAGATTCTTGCTGATACCCTAGTAATTATACACACAGTGAACTTAAGTTTGACCTTTTACACTTATGACATGGATGAAAATAGCAGCAGACATCACACCTTGCAAAGGTGATGTTTGCACAGATATAAATAACCTCAGAGACATTTAATAGTCCAATTACTACACTCAGAGGTATTGCCTTCTGGACCCCCACATATACACTTAGACACAGTGAAACAGGTCAAGTCATTGGCTTGGCGATGAGACGTCTAAACCACATAAATAAATTAGCTGCTCATTAGAAAGGTCACAACATCTGAGCAACTGTTATCCTCTACAGAGCTGGAAGGACACTCAGAGAGAAGCGCATCATACATATGGGTCAAAAGGTTGCAAACATGCACCCACGCAACTCATCTGACCACATGCAACAGAGCAAATTCCATGTGAATTCAGCTCTTTCAGAGCATTATGAAGTCCAACTCCCACAGAACCAGAAGATAAAGAGAGATGAGGTTTCTAAAAACGCAATAATGTCAAGTTAAATCAAGAAAATCCTGCTTAACCCTCAAACACTAACGTCAGGGGACTATAATAATATGGAATATAAACTTACTGACTTTCATCTCAGTGTTATCTGAGATTGTTAAGGTTAGTTCATTATTATACCTTTTGGTTAAGTTTAAGAGCCTCTTTCACAGTTTCAACCACATGTTGGAGTTTTAGAAAGAAAGACGCTAAGACGCTACTTCCCCCACCTTACACTCCTACACCACATCCTTTGTAGATAAGTTTGCAGCATCAAATGAAATAAAAAAACACTTTATTAATAACTACAAGGAAATGATCGAAACAGGAAGAATATTTCAATGTGTGTATTCTTGAGTGCTCCATTTTTAAACATTATTCTTGTATCATTATCAAAGAAATCAAATAACCATAGAAAACAAGTAATATTATCCACCTCGGTTATGCAATATGTGGTATGAATACAGGCAGAGTTAAACTCGTGGTTTCAGATTAGGGGATGAGCCAGTTTTAAATAATCTGTTTAAATTTTATGTTTTGTTGACGCGATCATCCCCCCACATCAGGCAATGCTGCCAACTATTTGGAGCATAAAGTTTATCTTATAAATTGTTTAAACCTTAAAAAGTAGAGATGCGTGGACCTCTTGGTTGTAATGAAAAGGTTATAGATGTGTTAATGGTCCCTCTTCACCATCAAAACATTGTCAAATGCTATTCCATCCTGCAAGAAAGAAGTCAAACACTAATGTTGCATTTTAGATAAATATTAGTCTGAAAAGCAACTTTACACAGAACTATCTAATATATCAGAAAATCAGGATATTCTCTCAATTTTATAATGAAATGGGAGAACAGAAGTCTGCAGATAAGGTAGAGCAGCAGAAGCTGCTTGATGCTACTTCTGCATGAGCATCAGAAGATGAAAACAGGGATGTCAAAGACTTTACTCCAGCGAGCTGAATGTAATAACATTATTTGCCTGATTTATTGCTAAACGTGTCCAAACTTGCGCTGTGGCTTTGTTCACCAGTTAATCTTTAAATCCCAAATAATCTCTGCGAAAGCCACATACAGTACTTTTGGCAACCGTTTCCACATATGAAGCAGGTTCATCTGTGACACGTGAGCAGGACTCTGCAGAATCTGTGCTCAGGAGCAGGCAGAGCAACGCCTGCTGGCACCTGCTGGTGCCCGGTTCTGCCCCTGGCAATGTTTTCCATGACAGCAACAGACACTCCCTCACCAGCCTGAGAAGCACTAAGATTGAGGCTGACTGCTCCTGCAGAGAGGAGGCGGCACATGACAATTGGGCCTTGCATTTGCTGTGTGTCCTTGCTAGGTGATGAAACACGCCATCATACAAGGATTGATAGGAGTGACAGACCATTCGTGGATCATTTGAGAAATTGGCTGGGATGCTTCTCACTATTTCACTATCATGTCTGTCCATCTAAATGCACACAGGAATCCAAGTTCACAGCACACCAAGGACAGCAGATGGGACTTAAACGTGATCATGACATCAGTTTGTTATGGTGCCATTTGTTATGATATTAGTGCATTTATCTGCAATTTCAAGCTGAGAAACTCATGAAGCAGCAAATGCCATCAGCACACACTCACTGGCAGTTTAATAATATCAGCAGCTCTGTTCATACGAACAGTCATTCACACGATTTATTCACTTAAATCACACTTTGTAGACGTAACTTCAGGAAAAAAAACTGTCCTTTTTGCACCAATATTTTTGCACTAATATTAATGTCATCTGATTGTTATTATTATTGGTCCATTTTTATATATTTTCCATGTTTTGTTGTTATGGATGGATGGATGGATGGATGGATGGATGGATGGATGGATGGATGGATGGATGGATGGATGGATGGATGGATG
>JBAMHX010000026.1:18275595-18286564 GCA_037177515.1 Pseudomugil tenellus
CTATCTATCTATCTATCTATCTATCTATCTATCTATCTATCTATCTATCTATCTATCTATCTATCTATCTATCTACTTTACGAACTGGCGGTGACTGACACCAGTTAGACATTGCTGCTGGTTCTGACTGGCTGTTTTCATTGAGTCTTATGGGATTCTTGCAAACTGCATGAGAAACACCTGGTGAGTCATGTTATTGACATTTTAATCTCTTCATCAAATTATTCAAGTCACCAAGTTCTACTTTAATATATAAACTGATAAACTAACAAGACAAACCTCACAGAAACAAAGAACTAAGCCATTCTCATAGTTAACAGTCTGAGGACAATAATTGTTTCATTGCTGGCCATGTCACCTCCAGACAATCATCTCCACGAGCAGAAGCGCCCTCCATTTTTACATCACTGCATAAGAGTTTAAAAGCTGTGCTACTGATGGAGGTGTGATACTCTAAAGCACAGTGACTAATACGTTACTAAGCACTGCTGTAGTGCTACCTTACACAATGCTCTTCACAGTCAGCCCTTTTGGTAGGTAGTGTTTTCATGGTTGCATTTATTGTGTTGTAATATCTTGAAGGACATGTTGCAGAAACGCAAACAGCTCATAAACACCACCTATGACATTCAGGTTTTGTGTAATTTACTGCGATGGTTTCCAGCAGCTTGTGTGTTGCAAAACAATCAACTGTCTGGGGACATGGACCAGCCTCGCTTACAGTCTGTTAACCCGACACCTGCGTCCCGTTCACTGATGTGGCAGCCATGAGGGAGAAACCAGGGAGGCATGGCAGTAATACAAAGCATGTTTGAGCAGACCTGACAGAGCCAGAACGAAGAAAATGGCAGACAGGGAAGATCTTATGATAAGCTGAATGAGATTAACTCAGTTCAGGAAGAGAAGTTAGACATATTATAACTCTAAACACATCACAATCTGCCTTAATAGTCACTTTAGGATGCTTTGTTTGAGAAAAATGATATCAGAGATATTAAGGATCCTCTTCACCCTTGTCGGCTTGTCTCTTCTCTGAGCTCTCTTCATCCAGTAAAAGTCAAGTAAGACTCTTGTCTAATCGCTGGCTCTGTCATTTTCTCTCTCTAGTCCTCCAATGATGTTGTCTTGAGTTTGTTGGTTAAATTAGTAATGGTGCATGTTTAAAACAACCAGTGTATTGAAACACGGTAGTGTAAAGTGAAATGCTGCTATAACTTCTGTTTTGCCCAACTAAACGTTATCAACAATTATAAAGGGCTACAGTCATTTCATTTTACAAATCCAATCAGCAATTAATGGATCGCTCTGGCACAAAATGAGGGTAGTTCGATATCCACCAATTTCTTGGCGGACCCCGTTCCCATAATCCATTGTGCTGAAATTTGTTTCGGTCTTCCGGCTACATTAATAATAATGATAAACCAGTACTGTTTTAAAAGGTAATACTGCTTCAGAAAAAAAATGTAAAATAACATTTTCATTACTCAAACAATGGTCAAATCTCAAAGATGGATACACGGGTCGCATTTTAATCAAAAGACGACAGAACGGAGAGATTAGTGTCCCATTGTCTAGTCTAACTGAATGGGTAGATAATAGTTCAGGGTGCCGGTTGTTTAGCTTCGTTCATCTCGATCAGGATTCTGGTTGTTAAAAATGTGGGTTTCTTTTAGGTCTATTGTTGCTTCCATGTCCCAGCTTCCTTTTCTGTTTCACTGAAATCTTTTTAAACGTCATTTATTTTCATTAGCTAGTCGATGTGACAGCTAGCTACAGCCTCTGCTGCTGCCTGCAGCATCTTGATGTTTACTTTGGCAACTGCCTAAAAGTCTGTGTTTCTGGCAGGGATCCAATATAAATAGGATTCTGCTGCAGAGTATTTATGGTTTTATAGTCAATTTCTTCCTTTTTATTAAGCTGTGGGTCCGTGTTCCTTTACTTCCCTTCACTGCGGCCAGACGTCTCCGCTGTTTCTCAAAGTTACAAAACAAAACATTACACTTTAAAGTCCGCCCTATGGTCATCAAAATACGGTAAGAAATAAAAGATGCAGTTCTGTCGATTTATGATCAACAAAATAAGAGCAGAAGAAAATCCTCTTGGTGGGTGTTTTAACTTCAGCGCTGCGAGTCATTGTTGTGAAATCACCTCATCTCTCTGCATCATCTTGCGACTGACTTTATGGTCCATTCATAAAATCTGTAAATTTCGAGTTTTGTATGTATCCAACTACAGCACAGGTCGTACCAGAAGACATTTCCGTGAATATATCGAATTAAATCTCTCTTTTAAAATATGCTGCTTTCCATGCATTTAGCGAGGACCGGAAGTGATGACCCGAGCAGGGGAGAAAACGTGTCATGGCAGCTTTCAGTGTTTTGCTCGGAAAGTGGTGGATAATAGCAGAGCTCATCTTAGAGATAATACCTAAGCCAAATATATAGGTTACACTAGTTGTGTCGAAGTTGTTTTGAATTTTTAAGGAACTTGTTGAGTCTGAGTTTAAAGTCGCATCCAGAAAAACCATCAGCGCAAGACTGAAGAAACTGTTTGATGATATTGTAGGTGAGCTGAACACAGTGAATGATGAAAAACTGCCTGATGGATACTGCCACCAACATCTTCACTGTGACCCAACATTAAGATAGGATTTAAAAAATCTTTTGAACCTGCTTATAAAAACAAACTGAAGACTTAATGACCTCAAATGTACATCAAAACTGGTTTGCTTCTGCTTTTTACAAGACATGAAACAGTTAACTTACCAAAGAGATTGGATGAGTTTTGAGCTTTGTCCATGGTATCTGTGAGCGAAAAGAGCATATCGCAACATTTTAGTCTCAAGGTGTTCTGATCTCTAAAGGGGACACAAAGTCTTCTGAGTCTGAAAATGAAGTGGGAGTAAAAACATCAAGAAATGGGAGAAAAGAGAAAGGAAATAAAACAGAAATCAATGTGTCTAGACTAATGGGGACCTCTTTCATTCAGCTGCTGAGCTCCCATTAATCCATCTATGTCAAATTACGTAGATTTTTCCTCCACAGATTGGTTTGTTCTTTCAGTCATTATAAATCAGGAAATGCTCAGGATTCCCAGCTTTAATTGAATTAAACACATTTCATTTGTCTAACTTTTGGCACAGAAATGAGGGAGAACAAATTCACCACCCAGCACAGCATTATACTCAAAGCCAATTACATGAAGGTATAAGTTATATATGAAAGCACAGGTTGTTAACTTTAAACTGGAGCATCAATAACTATTATTTATAGCATTTTAAATGAAAAATGTGACAGTTGTTTGGGTTTGACACCTCTATAGGAGGAAGACGCAAAGAAACAAAGGGGATCTAGCAAGTGAGGAAGTGAGATAAACATCGGTGCTGTTGTCTTGTTTCTACTGGTTTCACAGTGAAAATAAAAAAAACGGAGCTGAATACAGGCAGTACAAAAGGTTTCACTACATCAGCGTCACTCATTACTCAGAAAACCTGTAAATGATGGGACTTTCACAGCTGCAAGACGGCATTACGTCTCCACACAGCCTCAGTGACACAGCAAACACAGGAGGCCGCTTTGTTCAAGCTTGAAGGATAATTAGGACAAAGACAGCAATCAAGGAAACACAAGACAAAGTGTTTGTTGTAATTCATTAACCAAATGACCTCTGAAAGGGAGCTGAAGCACAACATTTTACAAAGAATGCAGTGAAGTTTGGAGCCTAAATAAAAAGAGAGGAGAAGGATGGACAGAGGTGGAAAATGAATTGCTCTGAATAAAAGCACAATGGCAAAGCAAATTAAAAAGATCCTTTCACTGTTTCCAGGGTGTGTCACAGTGGCAGTCTGCTTATAGACATTACGCTTGGCTGATGATCACAACATGAGACAGAGAGGCAGCGTAAGCGCCAACATGGGGGACTGCCAGCATTTATACACCAAGTGTCATCTTTACATAAACACAGGATAATTAGGCCAGTTTCCACATTTCCTTTACTGGAGTCCTGAAGTACAGGTACAGAATTCTTCCCATCATACCTTTTATGCACCAGTAGTTTTTGTCACAAGTAATTTAATCACTTCTCTAACCTGTGACACATTTGAATATGAAACTAGTGCTGCAAAGAACTTGTAATAATTAACACAAGAAATGATCCACGCGGAAGTTTATTTCTCCAATGCCATGCAAAAAGGAACCAAGGACATTGTCCCTCACCCTGATAGCAGCCTTGTTGCAGAACACACGGTTGATGGCCAGCCAGGTGGGCAGGTCCAGCAGACTCTGGAGAACCTCCTCATCCAGTTCCAGGTTGGTGAGCTGGCCCTCCCCCTTCAGCGTGCTCAGGTTGATTTTGTCCGGCGACAGGTTCTTAGCAAACCTATGGAGACAAAAAGTAACATTACGATTTGATGATGAATATATTCAAACGGTACATTGTTGCAGTACAATCCTCATAGCAAAACTCAGGTCAAACTACAGCTGATTACAGAGAGTATCGTTATAGTTACACTCACCTAATCATATATATATGACTAATGAGATCATATAGTACTCCAACTCAGATTTAGATTAATAGCTACAGTATCTTGCACCAGTTTCAATTGAATCTGTCAGATTTTCTTTATTTGGCACATAAAATACTGATAATTGACCCAAATGGTTTTTGCTCTTATAAGTCAAATAGTTAATAGTTAGAATAAGTGGCTTACTCATTTCTGAATCTCTGCCCTTCACATCTGATGGAATCTCTTACCAAAGGGCGAAGTTCAGACTGTACATGCTACATAATCCTCATATTTGTTTAATTTCATCTGTCTATTATCTGAACTTCAGGTTCGAATGCAAAGGGCAAAGTTTACAAAGCATAGTCAGAGAACAAAAAGGGAAAACAACTATATTCAACGGTAAAATCTGATAAAAGCAATAAAACTGATAGCTGCCCAAAGGTTGGCTCACTCTCTAACATGCAAATAGTACAGTCGACTTAAGCTTGTTACCTAGCTAATCCCCCCCCACACAAGCAGAATGGATCTGCAAACAGGACTGGATCAAAGCTCAGTTTTATGACCCCACCAACACACACACACACTAATCTCTGAATAATTATCATGGCGGAAAGAGCAGTGCAGTGATTGTAGCTTTACTACTTTGCTCTGCTTCTAACTGTAGGAAAGTAGGCGAGCTAATAAGGCTAAATCAGGGCTGATAATCAATTTCTACCCAAATAACAAGTAACATAAAATGACCAAGACTATCGTCTTTACTTTAAGGACAAGTTATGATGATGCTATCATTTCCTTCTGTAACTTGATTAATGCTTTTTAAATTAGTTGTAACTTTCCTTCTCACAATGATTGTTTGCTTTGTTTTTATACAGAGACAGCAGGATGTTTTCTGTTACGTTTCAGTTTTAGTAGTACAGTTGTTTCTATTGCTTTCTATTAAATCTCTCCTTTCAGGCACGTTCTTTTACATACAGTCTATGGCAGGACTGCATTAAAATGAAAACTTTAATAAGTTATCCTTAAAGGCACAGAAGAAAAAGACAAACCCAGACACAGAAGCAGCACATTAAAACAATCATATGACACTAAATACTCAAAAACACAAAGAAAAAACACAATATGACGACAACGTAAACTTTTGCAAGCTAATTTTATTCTATTCTGTCATTCAGCAGACGCTTTTCTCCAAAGCGACTTACGTGTGGGACATGGGGTTCAGCGTCTTGCCCAAGGACACTTCAGCATGTACTCAGAGGGAGCCTGGAATCCAACCACCAACGTGTAGTTCGGCAGACCTCTTACCTCCTGAGCTACAGTCTCCCTAGTAATGTGTGTTTACTTTGAAACTGGATTCTGGTATCAGGGACAAAAGGTTTTTTTTTAAACTAAAACATATTAAAAGAGACATTAGAAGGTGTGCAGCTGAACGATGGCGATTTTGTCCTTTCAGCCTGCTGAATTCTAAAAACTACCTTCTTCAGTTCAACATTCTTGTAAATTATTCAGCAGCAGAAGTCAACTCAAAGTTTTAATACAGCAAAACAAGACTAAACATAAGCTTACAAATAATGAGAAGTGCAAGTGGCCACATGGGCGCACACACACACACACACACACACATTTAGTTTGTCACTGAGGATGTTGGTGCTGCTGCGTCTTCGCCTTGTGACCAGTGAAATATTCATCCCTGCACCTGATCAAGTATCACCCAGCTAGCCAGCTAGTCTGGCTCACCTCCTGACTCCTTATCTGGCTTCTTGGTCTGTTTGTGACTCAAACTTGCTCTTTCATTTAGCTCCAAAAAAGAAAAAAAAAATCAATACAGTGAATCAGAAAAATGTTGCTTAACAGCCGTTATCAAAGCCAAATAAGCTAAATTACACAGAGGGTTCTTTGTGATGGAGTACAGAGGTAAGAGGAAGAGGGTATTAACCTTACACAGGAATATTAATATTTCGTCTCCCCTTGCTAAACTTCAGCAATGATTCCAGTCCGCAGGGTTAAGCCCACCGGACCAAAACCAGTTCCAAAAGCAGATTAGTGCAGACTACAGAGTTGTGGGTGTTTGCCAGCTACTCATATGAAATATTAATAACACTATAATAAAATACAAGCCAACATTCCTTTCTTTATAGGTTAGCTGGTTTTAAAATGCTTATTTACTAAATAAACTAAACTTTCTTTTACATCAGAACTGACTAGATGAAACTTAAAACACTTAAAGTTGACACTTTTGCTATAACAGCTCAACAATAAATGAGTAAATTTCCCTAAATGTTAAAAGTTTTCCTTTAAAGCCGCCATTTAGGCCACAAGCCGGATTTGTGTTGTTGCTCAGATACTTTCTGCTTGGCAGTGTACACATGCTGAAAATGGCTATGAGCACAAACTGCAGTTTGACATGGTGGGCATTGTTTAACAGTAATGTGAATTTAAATGTTTCCTGCATGCTGTTACTGGCCTTTTGTTGTAAATAGACTATAAAAAAGTAGAAAACACCTTGCTGTAAAATGAGCAGGTTAGCTGGCAGGACTTATGTTAACAGATACAGGTGTGATCTTGTTCTTTGTAAACAGAAATTATTAAAACAACTTATTTATTAACAGAAGGATGAGCTCAGTAGCCCATTAACACACACAGACAAGGTGTGAGTGTAGCGCTCTATGTTTCACCAGATCAGCCACCAAACATGTTAATGCAAACAGACAAACTCATTCTGTGCACCGATGTTGTAACTTTTCCCTTAACCACACACTGAGTCCAGACTTTGAGCCGTCATACTCTGTTCTAATGTCTGCGGATTTGGTCAGTGGAAAATGGCTCCCTGATGATGCATTTGAGGTGCAGCCTTATTATTTTAATGCCAGCACAAAAAAAAAAATAAAAAAGATTAGTCATTGGGAAAAGGGACGCTGTGACTCGGACCAAAGCAGATTTATTTAAGCAACATAAACTGAGACAAAGTTAAAAGAGAAAAAATAAAGAAAATATGTAGACATCCTCAATGCATTCCTCTGTTACACAGGAAGGAAGATTTCCAGGAAAACAAAGAAATTCTGGGATGCTGCCACCTTTTTTCTGCCAAATATTCACCTCCATAAATATAAAACCAATCCAACAAGTGGATCATATCAGGAAATCTGAATAAAGTGTTTCTGCTGGATGTAAAATCATCGTCTTCCTGCATTTTAATGTTTGCACTACTTCCTTAGAAAACACGATTTTTGCCATATTCTATAAAAGGTCGTCTAGCATTAAAACCTGTTTATGTTGATGTTGGAGAGCAGCTTTACTGCAGTGTTTGGAGGCTGTCTGCCCACACTGTGGGCTTCTAGGGAAATCACTAAAACTACATCCCCTATAAATAGATGCAGTAACCCACATGTTTGCTTAATTACCAGCTGGTCTCGCTTCTTTACTTGCATCATATAATGTCTTCCAGATTAGCCTGATCCAATAGTGCAAGCTTGATTTAAGGTGGTAAAAAAACAGCTATCTGAAAAGCATGCAGTGTGAAGAACAGTTTGACAGCATTCACACTGTCAGCATTCACTGATACTGTCTAAATATTTTACAACTTGCTATTTATTTAGCCAAGATTTCCTTATTGTTCAAGTCCAAATGCAACAATAAAGGTCATTAGGTCATAACCTGTGGATACAACTTTCACATATCAACCTTGCAAAGAGAAAATAATGAAAAAATAACTAAGTAAATAAATAAAACAGCATTTTATCCAAGTGCTCCCATCCCCAAAGTAAACAGTTCATAGTTCGATGTGTCTCCCACACCTTCTTTCACCCTAAAGCTAACAAAAAGGCAAGAAAACGCCACAGCCAGGGGACTTACATCAAGTACTTCCTGGCCTAGATTCACAAATTCCTCCAAACAACCTCCACAAACCCACAGCAACACAAAGGCAACCTGTCACAGATAAGGTAAGCGAGTTTGTTTTGGCAAGCAGCGACTGAGAACTGTAGCATATTTATGACCCAGTGGAGGTAGCCAAAAGGCTAGCCTGGAGGGGCGAGGAGTCGAAAACCCTCGGTTACATAGAAGCAAAGGATGCCAAAGTCTGGGGGGGCTCGAAACAAGCGAATCTCTCTCGGTGCACACAAATACACAGCAAAAACACAAGCTACACACAAGACTGTTGGTAGGAGAGTACTTCACAGCGCTACACTGATTAGACACCCGCAGCATGACACTTAGTCATGACTCATGCAATAATAGCTTTCCCACCAGCAGTGAGTGGTGACACTGGGAATGGTGGAGGTCATTACTGTGGTGCATCATCAAGCTATTGCAGCATGTAAAGAGACCCATTTCCCAGCATGCAATGGGCTCTAAACCTCTAATGGCACATAACAAACTTGTTGCATTAACAGTGCAGTCAGATACAACCTCCTGAGCTCAATCTCAGTAGTTCCCGTGGAATCATCTGGAGGAGTCATAAAACATCTGTGTCATGCAATCGGGGTGTCTTTGCCTCAGGTTGCCACACCCCCGCCAGACCAAAGGCCAAATCTCCTGGGTCGTAAACCATATTCCACCCGTGTAACTGCACAACCATGTTACTGGATCTATATTATGTGGTCCTGTGTGACAAAAGCAAAATGTCACACATTCAAACCTCTGAACCATAATGTACGTTGTTTATTTGTGAGACATAAAATAATTCATTATAGACAAACTGAAAAAGGGCTTTTTCATGTAACCTGCATGAAAAAAATACATAATCTTTATTTTACTTTTAACCATTTGTCAAGCAGCAAACTTGGTTTTTGCCTCAGACTGTAACTGGATCTTTATTTATCCTATAAAAAATAATTAATTCAATGATTGTGTTCAAAACAAAGTGGAATGAAACACATCTAAAAGAATGGATTAATATGAAGAAGAAAAGGACAGAAAGTACACGGAAGACTTCTGTTTAAGTTTCTTTGCAAACTTTTTGTTAAAACCCTGTAGCCGAGCCTGACCTTTGACCTCACAGTGAAAGCAAGAAACTGTTTTCTTCTCTGATCAGCCATGCTAATCTGAATTAAGTTGTTTTCTCATCCAAATATGTACGAGTTACATTTACTTGAATAACCATTTGAACAAAAAGTACTTCTCCAAACACACCACTTTTTATTTTTATTTAATCAATCAGTGCAAAACGCTACTCTTACGCTGCTATATTGGGCAACACATCATTCATTCCTCTTTTTCCTTTTCTTCCATCATTTATTTGGTTCAGATCTGTCATATTTTTGCCAGACTGATGCTGCTAGTTTCACCAATCAGACATAGCGATGCAGCCACATGACTAACAGAAAACCACGGCTGCTCAAAAGATTCATGCGTAGCAGGAATGCAGTAAATGACAAGCACGTGTAAAATAGCAGAGGCATCTGTCAGTAACGCTCAAACTGAAGAGGAAGTCTTAACTTATTTCCTTTTTGCTGTGGTGAGGTGGATGATAATCTAGTCACGTTGCAGAATCCCAGGAGGCTTTGTGTTAAAAGCTACATTGGCTACTTAATTATACAATTAATCACAATGCGCCCTTAATATAGTCCCTTTTCATAAAATATTATGAGTGAACCATGTTAGCAGCCATTTTATAATTATGCACTGATTGAATAAACGCCTTCACTAAAAAAACAGATCATCTTTTCTGAGATAACATGTAAGCCTGTCGCAATAAGTCAATTTAATCGTGTGATAAGAAAAAAGGAGCGCAATATGTTTTCGGTCGCAATAAATGTCGTATTTCTTTTTCTTTACTGGATTGAAATATGTTTGACTACCGTGCATGAAGGCAATTCAGAGGCAGCGATGCTTTTGTCTACAACGTTGGCTGTAAGACGACATACTGAAGGAGATGAGACATTCATGCAGTTTTACTCGGCCACCTTAAATATGTGGTCACGTAAAACATGAACCCTTATATGAGCAACACTAAGTAACTGATGACTGGACCCTGAACTGCAAGTGTTTAAAGACCCGATAATCACCCTGCTGAAACCCTGGAAAACCAAAAACTAGTCGGCACATCAAGCTAAATGTTCTTTAGAAATTAATCTTTATTCTTAAAAGAGTGTAGTTTGCATTTTTACAGCTTTATTATTATGTTATTTAAAAAATTGTCTAAAAATGAAAACAATAGGCGCAATATTATTGTTTATCTCAATCATTTCTGAGACAATTGCACAGCTAAATTTGTTATCGTGACCTAATAACATAACCAGGCATGAGCCTGATGCCTATTTGTCATAAGTGTGTCAGAAAAGACTCATGTAGTACCACATATATTTATTTATATTCACATTATTTCTGTTTTAAACAGCAGCTATTCTGCTAAAAGACAGGTGGAAGTCAAAGCTACTTAGATTGGTTTTCTTTGTGTTCCTAAAAGAAATTTTCACAACCCTTTTTATAATATAGCTTATGTATATATATATATATATATATATATAT
>JBAMHX010000026.1:18332142-18351606 GCA_037177515.1 Pseudomugil tenellus
TGGCTGCCTTACCTGAGCCGGGTTCTGCTGGAGGTTTTACTTCCTGTTACAAGGGAGTTTTCCTTCCCACTGTCGCCTCATGCAGCTCAGGATGGCAGATCTTGATCAAAGTCAAGATTCAATGCAATCTTGCTGGTTCTCTATGTAAGGCTATTTTTTTAATTGGCCGATCTCTGTGAAGCGTCTTGAGATATTGAATTGAATCTTCAAATGAAGCAAAAACACAGCATAAGTGGGGTTTCAGAGACAGACTGCAAAATAGGCATAGTAAAAAGACATCACAAGAAGATTGTTTACTCACCCTGTCAACACTAATGCGTTTCCTAAAGACTCATCAGGATGATATGGGCAAACAGCTTACTTTAATATTGATTTTCATGATTTTCCTTCACTGCCAGGCCCATTTGTGCTGTTGTTGGTAACATTTACACTGGAACCTGGTCATGTGGACAAAGCGAGATGCTTCTGTTGTGGGACTATGATGCCTACAACACATGCATCACAGTCAAAGTGTGGAGAAAATGTCTAGACCACTATGTTGATAGCTGCATCTGATGAAGAGCTTGTAATGAACAATAGTTTTTCCGAGTTTTGTTGCATATTTTGTGTTTAGGGCCAGTGAATAAGATAAAGTATGGCTATTGTAAAGTTGAAAGAGTAAAAATGAAACATGATTCCCTGGGTACTGTTACTGTCCTCCTATTTGCTGCTATTATGCATATGAATATTTAGGATCTGTCCCATTTGTAGTACTTTTGCCATCCCTTCTAAAAATCTTACAGGTTGACTAAATCAGGGAGCGGTGGATGAATTACAAAAGCAGAAACGCTGCACAAGGATTGCAAATTATCACAACTATGTCTGATGTGTACATATCCACAAGAATCCTTACATTTCCCACTAAGACGTTTAAGGAGCCTGAAGGAGTGTCCAGGTACCACCAACACAATGAGGAAAAGCTTAGGTTCAAGACAAAGCATTAGCCCAATCTTACAATTAAAGCCTTTCTAAAATACTTTTCAGAACATTTCTAATAATAGATGTCTGGCGGGAAAAATGTAGCAAATATAAATTAAATTAAAATTAGATTAGAGGCCCTATCCAGATATGAAGCATCAATCCTCATTATTTCTATGCAGTTTGTACCAAATCACAAATTCAGTACTTATTGTTTGCTACATTCGTGGTATATCCACAATTTCCAGTTATTGATTTAATGTTATAAGAAGGAACTAAAAGTTTCTTGTGCATAGTACAAAATGCACTGAACAAACCAGTTGGAGAAACATTCAACACTCTGGGGACACAGTTCATGAAAAGGTTGAACAAACTGCCAAGTGAGTCACGTGGTTATTAGATGCAAACAGATATGTAAGATTTTCTCATGCACAGATATGTGAACTAAACTAAAAGTGTTGTTTGCTCACATTTGATTTTTAAAGTATTGAAAAATAAAGAAAAAACAAAAACAAGAAAATTTAGATAAGCCAAGTTCAAATTACTGTATTTCTCTTAATGAGCCTCCATCATTGTGAAAGTACATCTCTAATCTGCAAAAGTAATAACTATTTTTAACACAGAATATAGTATTGCAACCTGTCTAATCTACTATTTCTGTGTCACTTGCAGTTTGTTGTAACTTGACTACAAATGAGAAGCTTTAATACTTAAAAATAAAATGAATAAATGAACTTCAGCACAGCCTGTAAGGACAGCTGATTTCCCCAGAAGTCTAGTTTCTTTCTATTTTCTTTGAAATCGTATTAAAAATAATAGTAATACTAAGAAATAAGGACTTCTACATGCTAGATTTCATTACATAGTAAGAAGCAAAGCTGTAAATGCCACAGATGTTACATGAGTGCAACTTTCATTGGTTTACCCAGTTCCTGTATCTGCTATAGTTTCCACAATTCCCCACTAAATCTGGCCACAAAGGTGTCTCATGTGCTTTGGACAGCAAATCTATGACTTTCCCATCTTTATGAGCTGTGAAGGAGTTACATGTTTTATATCAAGGTGAAATGCCAGGCAGTATTAGTAAAATGGGGGGGATTAGTCTTTTCTTTCTCTTTGCAATTGCAAAAAAGTTAAAAAATATAATAAAATGGGAAATTTTTGGTAACAGCAGCATTTCACTCCACTAAACGCCAAATATGTGAAAAGGTGGGGCTGAATGATACTAGGTTAGCATCAACAGCGTGATAATGTTTCCTCTAAAGCCATATAGACACATTTATTTTGTCACAGACATATAATTAAATCATATTAAAAGAGTTAGCAGGTTGCCTAAGTCCACTTACAGCCTTTAAACACTAAATGAACAATAGTTTGATGAAATATTCTTCGAAAAACATGCACTACTTTCTGAAAGGTCAAAGGTCAGTGCTTTATTCTTGGAAATTTCACAAAGTGATCAATTCATGATGAAAATAATATTCATATTATTCACAGAGAAGCCTCTGATTTGCTTTGAAGATTAATGATATATCTGTCAATACTGTTGCAATACCATTTAGCCCCACTTCAGTGCATGAAAAATGGGATTTATTCATGATTAGTATGTCAATACTTCAGTGGAGGAAATAAACATGCAACACCCAAACACTGCATGAGTTACATTCATAGTTGTTTTCAAGATATAGATGTGAAAACAAGAACAACCCAAAAATGCAACATGAGAAATGTATTTAATATGTAAGCAGAAAAAAAGAAATAAAGTGCAGCCGTCAACACTGTTAAATGACTTCCCAAACTCTGCATGTACATACTAACTTTAAGCATATAAAACTATTAATAATATACACATTAGTGTTAATTCCACATAATCACTCATCTCTGAATCTTCATACCATTTGCATGAGTTCTTATCCTGCTAACAAGCTTAACACTTCACCCTCGTTCACTACATCTTCTTACTAGCACCTATGTGGCAGGTGAAGCTTAAGAGTCAGCTATCAACACTCATGCATAGTTCAGGTCCGTAATCTGAGTGACTCCAGTTGTGACATTCAGTTCGTTGTACTTGACCCATCACACCCATCATGCATCACAATTGTAATAATTTCAGTTATTTTCATACAAACAGGCTCTTTAAGCCATACGGATTTTCTCCCCTCCAGTGGTGATGTTGCTGCGTGTTTTGCAGTCAGTGTAAAGAAGAGAGAGCAACTTGTCTTCTGATTGGCTTTAAATGACAAAAAGTCTGGTTGTGGCCTCTTGTTGCTCCCTGAAGTATACAGGAAGTCATGAGTCAGTCATTTCATCTCACTTCCATGTGGCAACAGCGGGGCGAACGCCTGCACTCCCCTTGGTGCCCTTTGACCCCAACGACTGACCCGAGCGGCTCCGCAGGTCACGCTCAGCATTCTCGCTCTGCGTCTGCTCCTCGTCATATCTGAAGCACAAACAGAGGAATGTTAGGGAGTTCCTGCTTCCCCCGTCTGTTTGCTTTAACGCAATATAAACAAAGTGCTTCACTTCAGCTGAATTCCCTCGCGGTGAACGCCCCCATTGTCTGTTACTGTCATGCCTAAACAACCGCTCTCAATGGGTTTGTTGACAGCTTCTGGCGTGCCTTCGATAGCTCAGTTGGTAGAGCGGAGGACTGTAGTGGGATTTGCAGGCATCCTTAGGTCGCTGGTTCAAATCCGGCTCGAAGGAGGTCTTTTGATCAGATCTGTGTCAACAACTGTGGGAACTCACTATAACTACTGGATATGTTCAATGAACTTAAAAGCACACACCAATACGCGGAAAGTTCAACATTAACTCTTCTGTCTATGCTTTCTGCACCGCGATACATCTGCATGTAGCAAAATAATTCCTACATTACATAAAGAGGTAGTGTTGTGAAGTATCACATCCAGTCTGTAAGGACGGACTTTAATAAGTGTTAAAAACTTTAATAAATGACTTTGTTGTTGGTCTTGTCAGGATCTCAGATCACCTGAAAGTATGACGTCACCCTTCGATAGCTCAGTGGTACAGTGGAGGACTGTAGTGGAAATATCCAATGACCTTAAGTTATTGGTTCCAATCTTGCTCCAAGGACAGTTTTTAGTAAAGGTCATAAACTCTAAAGCTGTTAGTCAACAATACACAGCTAATAAACTCATCTGTACCCCATTAACACGGATGTCAGCGTGTTCTGCTCATATTTGCACCTCCTAACAGGATTTATTTAGTGCACAAACACACATATTTACAGTCTTCTCAACTACGTCGGACAAATGGAAACAGCTTGTACACAGATATTTTTATCCGTCATGTGACTACTTGTCTGAGGCAGGGCAAATCTGAACATGATTGAGAGATTTATAAGTCACTCACAAGACTTGGTAGTTGCCCAAAGCCTCTCTGGGCGGGCTGCGATTCCAGCGGCAGTCTGGGATGTCCCCGTTGGGTGTGACAATGTTGAGGGTGTCATTGATGAGGTTGTATTTAAGGATCCGGTCGTTGGCTGTGCTGGAGGTCAGCGAGGGGGAGGCGTTGACCTGACGTTCAGTGGCATTTACATATTAGAAATCCTTTTAGCAAAAAACTGTTAAGTAAATTCACAGCTTGTTGTGCATAATAATGTGCTGTAGGACCCAAAGTGGCATTGTTTATTTTCATCCTGTCTAAAACAGAAGCTCTTATCTGCAGGAAATGGGACTGCTAATGTGCTTTTACAAACTTGTTTCCAGACGCAAACACTAAGACTTCCAGGTGCTCATCAGATATTTATATCCATTACCTGTTAATGAGACTTCCACACATCATGTCAGGACCTAACAGAGGATGCTGCAGAATTAATGAACAAAGGAGTACAAGTTCCTCACCACCAAGTCTTTCTGCCCTCTAACCAATTTAGTCTGGCTGAAAATAGATCAGATTTGTGTCTTTGTACAGAAATAGTACAGATGTAGCCTGGAAACCCAGCAACACATTGTACTACTGTCAAAAGCAGTGCAGTGTAATATGACGGCCTCAAAACTAGTATGCAACTCAGGGAGACCAGCCAGGAAATAGTATCGGTTTGTATTTTCAGAGCGTATGGGCAGGTACGCCTTCGTTACACATCCCAGTTAAAGAGTCAGTTAGCAGAACATACCCTGAAGGTAAAGTTACACACTCCCTTAGATAAGCAGAATGAACTAGACAATGGTTCTATCACTAATGCAAATAGTATGAAAGATAAAGAACACCCTCATTTCGAAGGAAAATATCCACACTGAGTGCCATCTCTATGTACACTGGCCTGTGGGGAAGTACAAAAGAGGTAAATCCAGGCTATGTCCAAATATAAATGTAACTATTCCAGACAAACAAACACTTTTCCCCTCTAAATTAAGACTAGACTACTACTTCTGGGGTGTCTTTGCTGAATTTTCTGTGTTTCTGGGGTGAAGAGAAGCATTTTTATTTCTTAACACTCAGTAATCAATGCTTCTACATCTAAATGAAGGAACCCTGGCAAACTGAATTTAGGTTTGAATATTATGTTGAAGTCTTGAGCAGGTGTGTTCACCCATAATAAGCCCCCTTAAACAACTTACCTCAATAAGCCATGGCTTCAGCTTGTCATCAATAATGATGTCATACCCGTAACACTCAAAACAATGCTTATCGTTGTTCATCACAGGCTAGGAATGATAAGGAGAAGATTATTAAAAAAAGGAATTCATCACGTTCATGAACTGAATATATTGAAAAGTGCAACACTGAATGATTCATCAGAGAAGGATGTTTGCCAATAACTGGAGCAAAAATTCACTGGCTGTAGTAACTAACAATCCACAAGGAAGACTTTACATTAGAGGAAGTGAATCAGAGCACTTAGAAAAAAAGGGAAGTGTGTATTATGTTGGGTGAGCAGTTGTACTAAAACTATATTAAGACATAAAGGTGGTTTTATAGCTGTCAGCGTTGACTGTCACATCTCTTTCTCACAAATGAAGTGGATTTGAATCACAAGATGCCTTGTTAAATGCAACATTAGAGCCAGAAATGAAACAACTTGAAAGTATGATGTTTTTTTCTTTTTGCTAACGCATGAAATGTAATAATACTTCGGTAACACGTGGCCGCGATAGTGCACCCACAGTTTCCTTCACAGATTCATTTTTGGTCTCATCAGGGAACTGTTTTTAGAACAAAAAGCCCCTAAGATGACTGTGTTTAATCCGCAAAGCAGACAAAAGATAAGAGGCTATAAAACCACCTACATTTTTTGCATTTTTCTAAATGCATGTTATTTCCCAAAAACATTACATTTAAACAGCCCCCAACTATCTGCCACATATGCAAGAAAGCAGCTGTTTGCTATGTAGAATAACATAAAGGTAATTACACATCACATTTATTGGTGGAATAAGTCTAAGATTTAAGTACTTCCTGTGTCTAGAAACTGCTAACTGGTTGAAGCTGTACATATCAAATGATTAATTTAATACCATTATTCTCCATTTAGGGAAAATGCACCTTATATAAGCCCATTTATTATATATATACTACAATTCTCATGGGAAATCTGACAACATGTGTGAAGATTTCAGCTCTCTGGATGTAGAAATGCAGCATTTATATGCTGAGAGTAAAAATACGTCATCACCACATCCACTTACAGCGACGGCCTTCAGCGACTGCACCACGATCCAGTGGATCTGATCAAACAGCCGGTTGGTCACATCCTTTCCTCTGGTGCTCTCCAGGTACAAACGGAGGTTACTGACTGTCCACTTGCCACCATGGACGTGGTTGTAATCATCCTGCAGCATCATTTTCATATGTATTAAAATTCAACATTTACATGCAGAAATGGACATTTAGATGTCATCGAACCTGTACGCTCTGCTCATATTTTTAAGACATGTTAACAAATTGTTGTCAGACAAACTGCATAAAAAGACCAAAAGTAAATCTAGAATTTCTCTAAAATAATAACTATTGTTGGTTTTTAGAGACAAATGCACCATAAAAACTATACATCTTATGTCTGCCTGACTAAATGTGAAATGTCTGTTTTCCGACGATTACACCATGCTAACAATTACTCCATGCACAGATGCAATTAATCACCTTCAGCAACAAAAAACACCACTATCTTGTTTTATTTAAGTAGATGAGTCTGTCTGTCATTTTATTATTATGATCATTTAGATTAAAACAAGTTCAACTTCTTTTGTAAGATGATATCTTAAATATTTCAACATAAATACCTAAATAAACACGTATAGTTAATGTATTAGTAGCTGCTCACTAATCATATTTATTGTCATAGTTAATACACTTAATTTGAGCTTGATTAAATAATGAATCTTAGAAAAGGTGGGAAATTTTTTTTCCTATTATTTGTGTTGTGATTCTTTCATTTCTGTTTGTCTTTTTACTTTTTGTTACACCATTATGTCTGATTCACTACTTGTTCCCCATCAGTATATCACTCATTCCTTTATAGAGGCTTACCCCGTGCTTCTGGATGGCCACATTAGTAAGATGAACAAACATATTGTCCAGTTCACTCGTGCTTGGCGTGTACTTCACTGTGCAGAACCTACAGAAGCCCAGCTTGTACCTGACAGTCAAAAACCCAGACTGTTACACAGCTGTACCAGCTAAAAGATATTCCTTTACAAAATTCTTACAAATTCCTGACTTGCTTCTGATAAAACATAATAGAAGTTTTGAATTACTTAAAAAATAAATTGTTCTTACATATAGCACTTCAGAGGCCGATACGTTGTCACAAGAACGTAGAGGCGCAGATCAAACTTTTTCCCTCCGATCAGCAGTGGGTTGTCAATGTACAAGGAGATGACATACGCCTCTTTCCCACTGGATGCTGCCACAAACCTGCATGTCAGATACAGCCAACAATGAGCTACAAACCGACCAAATTGTGGTTTTTTTCCCAACATGAACACAAAGGAACAATTTCACATAAAACAAACCTGTTCATATTGTTTATGTTCTTATAGTTTTCAGGTGTTTTGTACTTGATAAGTAATCTGCCTCACATACCTCACGTTTAGATGATAACCCATCCATCTTCATCGAAGGTGTTTCAAAATGGAGATTGATAATTCTGATGAAGACGGAAGGATTATCATCTAAACTAAACAGATTTGATTATACTAAATATGAATTTAAAGAAGAGATTTTAAAAAATGTTCCAGAGGGATTATTCTTTGCATGTAAAATTAAGAGGAAAGCAAAACTTTACTAATGTCTGTGTTAACTCACGTTGAGGTGCGGCTGTCCCGCGACCACTTTTTAATCTGGGACAGCTTGTTAATGAGGAAGATGCCTTTGCCTTGAGCCTTCCCGCAGGGCTTCATGATCCAGGTGCTGGATGGATTCTTGCGAAACTCTTCTACAAAAAGATTGTAATCAGCTGGGAGCATGAATGTGACGGGGACAAAATCTGTAAGAAAAGGGTGGAAACACACGATCAGGTTCATCTCTAAAAACAGGATTCGTCCTCATTGCAAACTGAAACAAAACACAGTATTTCTCCACTCAGCCCTCAGTCTACCTAGATAGATGTATTTTCCATTCTCATCCTTCTCTGCAAGTGGACTTCCTTCCTTCTCCAGCTCCTTGCGGTAGCGTTTGATGTTTTTGATCATCAGGTCCTTTCTGGTTAGCTCGTAGTGGTTGGGGAAGTGGTTTACCATCTGGTCATCTGACAAGCGGTACCCTGTGTCCACACTGAACACATTCCTGATGGTCTGGACGCTCATCCTGCAAGTAGGTATAAAAACATACCTCTATGTTTTTATTAACTAAACAGCTGATAAATATTTTCTAAATGAACACACGTTTGATTTGAATTTGGAAAAGTAAAGCTTGGATTTAACTTCATTTTAGATGTGAGATCCTGGTGTTATTGATTACTTTAATATAAAGAAAGTATTGTTTGGAGGACTGTTATGCTATTGATCAACTAAATGTCATGTCACTTTGGTAACTTATGATACTTTTATGGCATGCATTTCTTGCTCAAAAACTAAAAAAATCAGATGTTTTATCCATTGAAAACCTACCAGTAGAAATTCCAGTCCTCGTTTTCTGTAACTTGAATCCATTCTCTTTTTTCAAAGTTATTGATGAGCACTGATTTCTCAATATCTGTTACCCACTTCACCTTACCGGCCATGGTGCCTCCCTGTAGAGTGGAGCACAAAACAACAGGTAACCAGACAGACAATAAGATGTTTTCTGCATAAGGAACGTCTCTGATTTATTTTCGATCAATTACCTGCAAATCAATGTCAGTAAACAGCCAGTCATCGGCATCAGTCTAGCTTGCTCCGTTAGCAAGCTGCTGAATCCTCCTCGGTCTGCTGCAGAGGCAGGGCGGCCATCATCCAGTCAAGGATGCAACCTCATCCGGCTGCCGTTAGCTGAACTCACAGGCAACCCGTATGTCAGCATTACTGTTAGCTAAAGCAAACGATACATCACTTCCATGTTAGCTACTTCAAGGCTAGCAAGCTTTAGTTATTGATCCAGGCGACGTGAAGCTGGATACAGCGATGACAACGCCCACGACAGCCACACAACCACAGCACGAGTGTTTGTTTCTAAAATGTAATAACAGATTGTTAAGTACAACTACGATAGTTAAGACAGCTGCGTGAGTATTAAATGACATAAAAACACTGGAATATATCGATACGTAACGAACTTCCGGGAGAATAACCTAGCAACGGAGGACGCACTGATGTCAACGCAGTGTCATTACCACAGACCGCCAGTAGGGGTCAGTATTAATACATGGAAATGTACACCGCACGAGCTCACATTACGTCATCTAATGGCCCAGTATGTTTTTCCCTTTTTACAGACAAGTTATTCAAACAAGGGCAGTTTCAATATCTGTAAATGCAAAGAAACTACAAAAACTACTGATATATCACTATGCACCTAAGAGTACTATTATATGTTTCTCTTATGGTAATATTTAAATAAATAAATAAGTAATTTTGGTTAAGGCATTTCTAAAAGTGAAACTAATTTGAGCGTCTTCATTTGGTGCTTCTGTCGCCTCCTAGTGGTAGTTGTAAAGCAGGTAAAGGTGTGACCATTTGTATTGCGGCAGTTACCTGAGAACACGAAGATTAAAGGACGCTGCTGTAAGTACAAGCAAACATTTTACGTTTATTTATTTTTTTATTTATTTATAATCGAAATAATGGCCTTTTACTGTTATCTGAACGGCTTCATATTTCTTACAGGGCGGCGTCTACTTTAATCTACACTAAAGGTAGTTTCAGTCTTTGTTGTTGTTGTTTTTGTGCACCTGTTTACTGTCAGGACAATAGCATTCATCCTATTCATTATTAGCAATGTCAAATGAAAAGTCTGAAAAGCCTGATGTATTTTAAACGTTTATATAAAAAAAATGTGTAATTGCTAAATTAATAATTACAAAAAGTTTTTTGTCTAATCCCAATGATGTGTTCTTCAAAATGACCTTTGTTTGCTTTGGGTGAAAAGGATGACTTTTTTGTTGGGTTGTTGTGACAATATGACAAACTACAGTCAGCCGTAAGTTAATTCTTAAAAGCTCTCCATTTGATATTAATTTTGCTAAACAAGTTTTTTATGATATGTTTTGGAGTGAGTGGTGGTTTATTTTCTTCTTGGTAGTTGTACACAGGCAGTTTGGTTGATTTGAGTTATGGAAATGTGGAATTTGCATCTGAGCACAAAAGTACAGTAGGCGCTGATCTCACATCAGGTGACACGGACATAGACATAGGTTAGAAATATACATCTAGAGTATGTGTTGTGTGCATTTCTAAAGCCAAATTAGATCCACACAAGCAGGTCTAAACATTAAGGAACTGAACGATATTAGCTGCAGTACACATTAGGAAGTAGATTAAATCCAACAAATGACGTCAACCTGGACTTTCTCCCTGGTAACACAAGCTCACCTGGTCACATGACCTAATATTTACACAACCTGTTTATGAACGTTGGGAGTCAACCAGAGAAAATACTCGTTGACTGGCGCTTCTATCTGTCTGCATGGCTCATTTTGCTTTTGGTTTTGGTCTGACATGTATGAATATGAACCATCTGAATTGTTGTGTGTCTCTTAGAAAGCACAATGGTGGAACAAAGGCGACGACCAAATCATGTGGTGTCCCTCCAGGCTGGACCTGGGGAGGTGGACACTGGCTCTCCGTTTGTTGTAAACCTCAGGTAAAGTACAGTCTTTGCTCCAGTAGGACTGTTGCTATCAACAAAACACCGCTCAGGCAGGTTGAGCTTCTGGTAAACACATCATGTGGGATCAGTTGTACCAACAACAAACAAGATCCAAAAGAACTCCTACCTCTGTTATCCCTTTTCTCTCCCACAAAAGAGGAAATCTCATTTAGAGCAACTTTCCTGTTTGTTCTTCCGTCAGGGTCAGTGACGGGGCTGCTCAGGCTGTTGGCCGGCAGTTGGCTGTAATCGGAGACCAGTTGGCCCGGGAGTGGGCCAGCAGAGGGCCAAATGGTCCACTGCATCCTCGACACCTCCTAAGACCAGCCCAGATGCTGACACAGACCATCTACAGGTACAAACATGTCTCTGTCCACCTGATTACCAGATGGACGTTAGAATCAGGCAAATCTCGACACGTTTCCAAGGAAAAGGAAAGTTTTACTGCAACTGTGAACCACCTGACAGACCTTAATTTTTCATTCTTAGCTGCAAAAGAGTTAGTTTAATTTCATCTAAATGAAGTCTAATAAAAAAATGGAAAGTGTTATTTGATGAACAATTATTGAAAACTACTTTTTACGTCTATAAAAGCTTTACATGATTGGCTGAAACCTATTATTGCTTCTTATCAGGGACATCCACAGTAACTTCTGGGGCTTCCAGGGTCTGTTATCCGCTGTGAAGACCTGGACTGAGAGCTCTTTGCCTGGTCAGGGTATCGTCAGACCCGAGGCTCTGCCAGCTTGGGTAATTTTTAACCTTCTCTGCCTCTTTTGTGCTTTTACTTATGTTGCTACCACATCATCTAGGTGTTCATTCTAAAATAACATCTTTATCTGTATCATCATAAAAAGCTAAGACATGATTATGTTCAATGCCAGTATGGGAATCGCAAGACTTAAAATATATTTTTAGTGAACCATATTTGAGAATTCTTAAAGAATCAAATGACCAGAACTCATTTAGTCCAAATAAATCCTCACCATGGCTTTAACTTATATTACTTTTAAAAAGCCTCATGATGCTGTAGCAGAAATATTTCAACATGTTGATCCAGATTGAATTAAAAGCACAGTCAAAAGAATGTAAATACAATTTAATAACAGGTGTCCATTAGCCGTCTTGGAATGAATAGCAGGTTTAATATGGACATAACTTATCTTTGGCTCATTGTTGATGGCATCTGTTAAACCCTTGAACCCATATTTAGTCATTTATTCATGTAAAAATCTAAAAAAGCTTTATATATAAGTCCTAAGTTAATGATTAATAAAAAATACTCTGAATGAACCTCTTATTAACTATGTGAGATACGTGCAGTACAGGAGATGTCTGCACAATCCTAATATGAATGACTCGCTTCAAGCAAACCACACAAACGAGATGTAATATGAAAACAGATATCTATCTCATCACTCTGAGACAAAGTCTGCGTCAGTTTGCAGCCAAAATAATAGATAATATCTCATATGACTCTTTGAACTGAATCATGAAGGTCCTGTTAGTTTCCATGGAGATTAAGTTTTGTTTTTCTTTGATGCATTGACTTCCTATCAAATACTGATTTGCACTTCACATATTTCTGGATTCTCATGGTGCTTCTAATGTGAATGTGGACTCTATCTCTGGATGCTATCTCTGGATTCTCTTGACGCTGACCAGTTAAAGGTGTCCATTATCAGCATGGGTTGTTGTCTTCTGACATATTTACCTGCCTACCGCCTTTATTATAACATTTACAAAGCTAGTTTACGTCTTTTAGCTTCTACTTTTGCACAATTCCTGAACAGACTTCACTCATTCCGAGATTAATTGTTATGTTATTCTCATGTGTTCACTGAGGTTTCCTTTTAGGTGATTACTATTTACATGTTCTGCTGTGTTCCTAATTATTTTACTGTGACAGAGTAACACAAACCTTGATTCTGACACTTGTGTAGTATTCTTTTCTTTGAGACAAAAATATACAAACAGTACTCGCAATCTGAAGATATACCTGGTAATTTTGGGTGACTTTTCAGACAGGAGGCAGAAAAAATAGGCCTCCTCATTCAGAGGTTATGACTAAAGCACAACTCCTCAATTTCTGTTGATCGAAAAGATAAAATACTCACATTTCATTTCACAGATGGCCAACGTGAAACCAGTACCCAGCACTGGCTGGACCAGAGGAGCACTTGTGACTGTGGCGCTGGTGGCTGCAGTGAGTGTTTTTGGAGCACTATGGATAGAAGGGAGAGCCTAAAGGGGCCATGAGCTGGTCTTTTTGCCCTTCATTTGTTTGAAAAAAAAAGTTTGCAACTGAGTGAAAATTACTTTTGATTTTATTTCTGCTGTTTACTTTTACTTTTTGTATTTCTTCTAATTGATCGGTATTGAAGTTCACAGGAAAGACTGAGAGCAACTCCTTTGGCAACAGAAAGGAAAAACAAAAAGTGTAAAATGAATAAGAGCAGCTGGGGATTGTTTAAACTGGTTTTACAGAGTTGCCTGAAAGGTTTGCTGGTATAATGTAGCAAGATCTTCATTCATTCTCATTACTGGACTGTTGCCGGCCTGCAGTCTTGTAGTTTTCACTGGTTTAAGAGGCCAAGATTTTTACCAATAATATGTAGCTTTGCTTAGCATAAACGATGGGAGCTGGACTTTCTGTAGCAGATTTTAAGATGTTTTTTTCATATGATGCTAATAAACTTCACAATGACAAAAAAACTGAAAGCTTGATTAATAAAAAAAATATTTAATTGCCCTTTAACACAAACAACCACAAATAACCTCAGTGTCCTTTCTATTAGTACATGTCTTGACCTCCTCTTCATCATTGCTCATACATGCTGACGTCTACATGTCCGTACATTTGGAAGGCCTTCCTGTTGCATTTCTGGAGGGTGGCTCCCAGCTGCTTTCCAGGTCCGACCTCGTATGTGTGAGGGAACATCTCCCCCTGTGTCCTCTCATAGATCTCATGCAGGGTTTGCTCCCACTTCACCGGTGACACCAGTTGCTTCACCAGCTGCCTGCGCATGTGGCTCTCGCTCATATAGCGCTTCCCGTCCACGTTGGAGTAGACGCTGATCTCAGGACGCCGCACCTGAGTGGGAAAGCAGTGATGAGCAAGACGTCTGAACTTTTGGAAATGTTGCAGCCGAATGAGAGTGACAAAGACGATTATATTTAAGATTTAACAATTAAAATACTACATGAGCTATTTTATAGAGCAGCGGTTCCTTCTTGCAGCCTTGCCACAGGACACCACAGTTACTTACTGTTCTTCTGAAAGACAGGCTAACAAGCTGTCAAAGCAAACATCCGCTCAGCTGAATATTTACCGTAACAGCCAATTACAACTTCAGCTTTTAACAAGAAAAATATAAAGTTAAATTACAATTAACCAAATAAAATGTAGTTAAATGACAGTTTTTTTAAGGGTTTTGCTTGTTAAATCTTACAATTATAATTCAGATCTTACAGTGACTCATAAATTCATTGACTACAATGACTACTTATCTTGTAATGGCGCTTTAATAACAATAATTAAGTATTTGGTTGGTAAACAAAAACATCAAAATATCATTTCCTGATGTCCATGGTGCAACATTTAGCAGAAAAATATTGCATTTGTCAAGTTAAAATAAATTGTTATCAATATAGAATACAGATTTTAAAAGGACAATATAAGAAAAAATATATATGTACTAGAAAAATACATGAGAATATTTTTCCATTAAAAAACTTTAGAAATCAAACAAATCAATAATTTATCATGGAAATTAAAATTTACCTACAGAAATTACAGTAATAAAATTGAAATTAAATTCAATAAAATTAGTATTTTATAAATATATTTTATTAATCCTTTGTGAGAAAACTGTAAAGTTGTGGCTGATATTTTAATGCCAAATATAATATTTTATTTAAATAACCAGTTTTTTTTTAACTACATTTATTATAGTGAACAATCTCTGTGAAATAAAATAATGTAATTGATCTTTTTCATTTGAATCAGTGTCTTAGACAGTGAATGCCTGGTGTGTGATTTGGTGTATGACTGACCTCCACCTGACGGAGCACTTCTCTGAGCGGTTCGGTCGCTGATCCCATCAGCTCAGTGTGGAAAGCCCCGCTGACAGGGAGAGGTTTGGTCCTGATGAAATGTAGACGTCGCGAGTTCTGCTGGAGGAAGTCCAAAGCCTGACAACAAAATGCAGCGTAAATGTTAGCAAGATCACAGACTTGTAATAGTGAACTTGTAGTTTTGATATATGAGCTGATATAGTCATGCTCAGTACCTGCTGGTGCCCTGCGATTACCCTCCCATCAGGGAACAAGTAGTTGGCCACAGAACAAACAGGATCTTGCACCCCCAGACTTTTGCAGTGCTCTTTAGCCTGCAGACAAGCGTGTTTGTACTGAGCCTGAGGTTTACCGATGACAGACAGCATCCCACTGGGAACGAGCTCGGAAGCCTTCTGCATGGCTTCTGCACGCACCTTCACTGCATAAAGAGCTTGGAAATAAAGTAAGGTCCATTACATCTGTCTGACCGCCCAGTGACGTTAACGCATGAGATATAAACGCACGAGATATAAAACAATTCCCGTTTACCTTCAGCAAAGTTCATGGCACCGGAAAAGACGAGAGCTGCAAATTCTCCGACACTAAAACCTGCAGCGGCCACACAAGTCTCGATGGCCTGTGGAGTAAAACCAGTTCAGGTGTAATGCATCAGTCATGAATACATACAAGCTGTTTAAGCAGTTATTGTTATTATTAATTATTCTTATTATTAATACGAATAATTAACCAAATTTTCATTATTAATTAGCTATTATTAACGTTCAATTAATCATGAATACATACAAGCTGTTTAAGCAATTATTGTTATTATTAATTATTCTTATTATTAATAAGAATAATTAAGCAATTTATCATTATTAATTAGCTATTATTAACGTTCAATTAATCATAAATACATACAAGCTGTTTAAGCAGTTATTGTTATTATTAATTATTCTTATTATTAATAAGAATAATTAACCAAATTTTCATTATTAATTAGCTATTATTAACGTTCAATTAATCATGAATACATACAAGCTGTTTAAGCAATTATTGTTATTATTAATTATTCTTATTATTAATAAGAATAATTAATCAAGTTTTCATTATTAATTAGCTATTATTAACGTTCAATTAATCATGAGTACATACAAGCTGTTTAAGCAATTAGCCAAAAAATACTCCGAGATTTAAATTAGAACAACTACATGGACAGTTTCCGTGCAGTCAGCACATAATAACATTATAGGTTATTATATTGACAACAAATGAGAAAATACTTCACCAATACAAGTAATAAGAAATAAATGTATGATTTAGATGCAGGAAGTCCATCTTATGGAGTTTGGTAAATTAAATATGCATTATTATTATAAGGAAACTACAATGGAGAAGCTAGAATAATCAATTATTGGTGTTTTGCTTGCTAAATAGAGGACACACGTGGTTTTTATCAGTGACCTTTGGGTTTTCATGGTGCAGCCTCTCCACCGCAGCCAGCGAGGAGACAAACACCGCCGGCTGACAGTGAACTGTCTTCTGCAGCTCCTCCTCGGGACCCTCCAGGCACAGAGAAAGGAGGTCGTAACCGAGAATCTTCTGCGCCACAGAGAACATTTCTTTCACGTTAGGATATTTCAGAAGTCCTCTCCCCATTCCCACAAACTGGCTACCCTGTCCGGGGAAGAGGAGCACGCAGCGCTCGCTAGGGTCTTTTCTGTGTCTCCTTTTCTGCACCTCAGGGGACTGGATGCCCGCAGATGAATCAGGGGAGACGGACTGATTGGTGGACAGTCTCTGGCTCAGCCAGACCAGAGACCTGACCTTCCCTCTCGAGGCTGCTGACATGCTAACGACCTTTGATGCTAACATAAACAGTCCCAGTTAGCAATGCAGTGACGACTTAGAACAGACAAGAAACTAGGCTATAAAAATATGTATATTAGAAAAAAAAAAACAGTCAGTTAATTTCAGAAGAAACTCTCCTCTCTGCTCGGCGTGATAGTTCTCTGGGAGCAGCCATGATGACTGACATTCTCCTTTAGTTTGTTTTTCTTCCGGTTGATGTTTTGGCGCTTTCCGCACTACAGCGCCCCCATCTGACAAGAATATGTCATGATTCATTTAATGAAGTTTGTATATAAAGAGAAAGTCGTGTTTATAAACAAACTTCATAAAAAACAAACCCTTTTAAAACAACTTCCTTAAATAAACTAGCAAATATAAAAGACTGTAAATAAAAAGAAAACAAAATTCGTGTTTTTAAACAGTCTATATTTACTAGCAACTAGAATTAATGTATAAATAAACAGTTGATATATTTTATTTAATATGCAAATTTATTTATGAGAAATAAAAAGGAGAGCATGTGTTTTTATTTATTTATTTTTTGTGTGAGTATATAAAATTATAAATTGATAGTTTTATAAAACGACATTTTCATACGTTCTGTGATGGACTGGTGACCTTTTTTAGGGTGTAACCTCACTGGCTGCTAATTGCTGCAATAGGCTCCAGCCACCTTTGATACTAAAATGGATTAAGAGGTAGAGAAAATAAATTAAGGAATTAATAACTTTTAAACTACTAAAATTACTAAATTACTAAAGTATATTTTTGGAAAATATTTCATTCGAAATATTTTAAATGGAGTCATACTCCCAAAATCTGATTATTTTTTATTAAATCTGTTAAAGAAAAATAAACACATTGAGGTGAGCATATATTCCTTTACGATATTGCATTTTTATATAAAGCTGTTGATGACTCACCAAAAACATGACAAAGTTATAAATGTGAGATGCAAATTTTTTTTTTCCATTTTCAACTGTCATCAGATCAGAAGATATTCATCCATCTAAGTAATAAATGTTAATATTGTTTTGGGGGACTTCAAAAGCCATTAAATTACTTTAACTAATCAACATTTCTATCTACATAGATTTTAATGTGAGAATTTAATACTGGAAACAATATCTTTTTTCACTGGTCTGTCTTTAGTTCATAGCATTTACATAAAAAAGAAAAGCTTGAACGTCTTCATGTTTTACATAACATTTTTTATGTTATTTCCTGTTTGGTTTATCATCAGAAAATTGCGGAGACCGTGCAATAAAACTCAGCTAAATATAAACTCTAGATGCTGATCTTTTAACTGTATAACAACAAAAATAACCAACATCACACCAGAAGTTAAAACCAGTAAACTTTATTAACAAAATGGTAAATCTCAGTAGATCTTAAGATGTGTTTTCATAAAACCCTACAACACTTCTTATCGTATCTTTCCAACTTAGCATACGGCTTAAAACATAAATATGATAAATGATTCATGTAAAATCAGTTTTATTTTTCCCTCTTTCATTCTCAGTCTTCCATAAAGAAATCATTTCTGCATTTGGATATCATCCCGCCGATCACATCTGTCCGTTGGGTTTTCCCTGTGATTCATCCGAGTCGTCTGACAGGTGAGTGGCCTCCATCTGCTCCCCCAGTCTCTCATGTTCGTGTCTTCGTATCTGGCTGTCTTCATTGGCATTTATCTTAAATTTGGAGATGAATTCGTTGCTGGCTAAAGCGTCCTCCTTTTTTGGACACATGTTTTTTGACATAAGTCGAGTTCCTAAACGCTCTATAAAGGAAACAAACGGAAACAAACAAAACAATGCAGCTATTATTACATTTTCTTTATGGTTCAGAAGACAACTTAGACCATGAATAAGATGAAAAGAATTCAAGAAACTTTAGGATTCAGATGTATATAAGATAAATAAGCACCTCCAGGAGTAATGGGTGTCATCAGGCGGTTCAGCTGGACATTCCAGTGCCGAACATATTGACTGGCATTTCTAAGCCTCTCCTGCACCTCCTGGAAATCAAACAAGCAGCTTTATAAGAGGCATTTTGTCAAAAGCAGTCAATTTTAAGCTGCATGTTTTCTTCGTCACCTCAAGGTGCTGATGACTCCTCTGGCGTGACGCCTGCAAATCCTGCAGCTCCTGTGAAGCTGAGTGGAGAGCAGAAGGGGTTTCCTCATCTGTGCTGTCATCGAAGACCTCGCGTGGAGGACTGAGTCTCTGCAGGACCCTCTGCTGCTCCTGGAGAAGCTCAAACTGCTTCCTCTTCTCCTCTTCAGCTTCCAGCAACCTAAAGAAGAGGTGATGTGACTTTGACTTAAATTCCCCAAAATTATATATA
>JBAMHX010000026.1:18355722-18411516 GCA_037177515.1 Pseudomugil tenellus
TATATATAGAGAGAGAGAGAGAGAGAGAGTCTGTAAAAGTCAAAAGTCTAAAATCAAGTAATAAGCAATAGAAGACATATCTACAAGCTATGTCTTTCAAAACTAAAATTGCAGACCAGAATGCAAATCAAAGAAAAAGTAGTGATTTTCAAATGACATGAACTCAAATTTTATCTCTCGTGAACATAGACAAGCTAAGACACTTTACCATTTAATAGCATTAAATTGTAAATTTTATGACAACATTTTATAACAAAACCTCTAAAAGAAGTGGAAAAAGACTAGAAAAAGTAAATGGCACCAATAAAAACATCCAGAGGAGCGTTGGAGAATTAAAAAAGTTTCCCGACACCAGACCAGTAACAGACCAGTGACTAAGAGTGATTCTGAGCCCATGCAGGGATCCCCAGTAAGGCATCAAGTCTGTTTTTAATGCAGTGATACTTGAGGGCCTGAATATCACCAGTTTATTAAGATTCCTCCTTTGCATTTATTCTACTGTCATTTAGCAGATGATGGTTCTTTAATTGTTTTTATAAGAGTACCATACACTGTAGATAGTGAAATGTTCAAAGTCTTCAGTTTTACACATAAAATTACTTTCATGAAAATTGTTACAAATTTTTTTGTTGCAGATTATTACAAATGGATGGATCTCTGTAGATCTTACAACTGAGAGACTTTGCCTCTCTGAAATGCTCCTTTCACATTACCGACCTGTTGCAAATTAAGCTAATTAGTTTTTTAATGCACTTCCTGTTATTTTTACAGATGTTTTTCTCTCATTTAATTAAAAAAGCTCTCATATCTAAAAAAAAATGTAAAATGTCTCAGTTTCAACAACATGTTATGTTCCAACAGGAATAAAATACATTTATTCCAAAGCAGTCTGTTTTTTTTTTACAATTTACTTTTTGCAATAAGTGTTGTACAAAATAACCTAATTCAGTTTCTATTTTAGCTTTAACAGGGATCCCATGCTTATAAACTTTTTAACCTCCTACTAAAGTACAGAAATGACTGGAGATGTGACTTGTTGATGCCAAAACTACATTACTTTTGTTTGATAAGACGGTGTGTGAGGGGCTTTGGTTTTCAAGCAGAAAATAATTCAACAGAACAGGAAATAACTGTTTGACAGAACAAAGATAACAAAGCCAGAGTACTGAGATGACAGAACGATTAGCATTTTGGAAGGATGAGAAACTTTTACAACCGACTCAGTCACAGTTGTGTCATCGTACTCATACACATTAACACACCTTGGGTCCACTCCACCTTCTGCCTCTGGTCAGATGCACTCATCTCATAGGTTTTGTTGTGGGTTTTCACACAAAACAGACAGCGCTTCCCATCCTTGTCTGGTATAGGCTTAAAACAAGAGAAAGAGAGCAGTCAGTCAGTCGCTGAAGATGTACTTAGCACACAGTGGGTGGATCAAAGGCCTGCCAAAGATGTTTCCTCACCAACCTCTATGACACAGCTCTTATCCAGCTGGATCTCCCCTCTTTTGTCTTTTAAGTCCTCGCCGACGTAGTAAGACATTGAGGAGGGCTTCAGCACAAACCAGCGCTCAGTCCAGTTCCGACGCACGTGCCCTTTCTTCCACATGTAACCCTACAAAATAAGAAATAAGTGAGATTAATGGGGATGAGATGGATGCCAAAAAATGAATATCATATGATTTATAAATGCATGTTTCTATGTGAAGAACTGTTTTATACCATCTCAGCTGGTATAATGAGGCACATGAGTAAGCAAACATCCAGCGAGAATGCAAATGGACTCACCCGCTTTAAGACATTGTGATACATCTCCAGGAACACCTCATCCAAAGCCAGAGTGAAAGCCTCAGCACTGGTGACCTTCAGCAGTCGGCCTGAACTCATGTGCTCCAGGAAAGTCCACACAGATACGCCCTCTTCCTGCACTGTTGGATCCTGGGATATTAAGTCCTCAATGGACTTTTCATCCCACTCGCGACTCATCGCTGTGGAGATTTTCTTGAGGAGATACTCCACCTTGAAACATTAGAAAAGGAAGAAAAACACACATGGTATAACAGACAGTGGTGTCTGCATGGGCTTTGCGCAACATGGGCTAACACAGAGCCCTAGAGTGCTACTATTTTGGAAAACGTTTTTTTTCTTTTGGTCAGGACTTGAATGATTTCTCTGAATGCCTATCTGTATATTCTCAATTTCACCCGAGCTGTTACCAAGATTAAAAAAAAGCCCAGATAAGGGCCCTGATACACATTTGTACACTATATCGTGTTTGGATTGGAAATGATGACAGCCCCACGTTAGACCACCAGTATGTGCTTTGTTATTTAAAAAAAGAAAAAAAGAAACACACCTCCATGCAGCTCTAGAAAAACTGAAAGTCACATTCAGCTCAGTGAAAATGCACTTTAAGTTTATTTTCTACAGTCATGTTTCAAATAAAGACATATTTTTTCTAAGCCTCATTACTTTGACAATAACTTAAACAATCAATAATATCTTTGGGAATGATCAAAAAAATTTCCTTAAAAGTATTTACATGAACTGCTTAAAAACGTTGCTATAAAAGTTGGGGGGGGAGGGGGGTTCCTAAATGTTTTGCAGGTGCACCCAAATGAAAAGGTTAGGCACACCAGTACAACCAGTGTAGCTTGGAGCCCTGTAACCAAAGATAACAGATCATATTTATGCAGGAAAGTCACTGTGTTTGTTGCATAGACGTTTATTTTTGTCTCTGACTTACAGGAAACCAAGAGTATTATGGAGGAAGTGCAGGAAGGAAACACCTCATTAACTTACTTATTTGTGAATAGCTGATAAAATATAACACAAATTAACAGAACAGACACCAGAACAGTTACTTTCCTTTGCAAGATAACATTTAATCACGTCTGTGTTTCCTGTATGTTACTGTGGTTGTCTTTATTAGCCTGAAAATATGTTTTGGTAAATTCTCTAGTTAATTGTTGTACTAATTTAAAATCTGGCTCCTGTGATCTCCTTTAAAGCACCAATAAATCATTTCCACAAGTCTCCTGCCAAAGAAGTGTCCAGGTAAAATTCTTTTTAAAAAAAAAAGCCCGGCCCTTCTTCCAAACTACCTCGTCTACGATCATCACCAGTGGATAGCGGTCTTCAGACAGGAGGTTGAATAAACAGAAGAGCTTGAAACAGTTTTTTTCCGATAGTCGCGCTCCCTGCGACACCCACTTTAAGTTTTTCTTCATGGTCATCATCCAGCAAAGGTCGTCAAACTTCTCTTTGTCAAACGTCCCCTCTTTCACCTGGAAATACAGAGAAAAGCTCCCATCAACCCAACATGAAGTTACACCAAAGTTAACTAAAGCTTGTGCAAAAAGCCTCTGAACCAATCAGAAAAGGTTATTTCTTCCCACAAATTTAAATTCTAACTCATGACGACGCTTTGAAGTTTAACATAAATTAACTTTTGTCCTCATTATATCAAAGAAATATAATGCTTGGAAATCTCCGTGTTGGGAAACCAGTACATACTGGTACAATTCTGCTAACTGCACATATTTTCAAACTAATTTGACTTCCCATAAAGTAAATGAATGGGTCATTTTGCAGAACCTAATGATAAACTGCTTGATCCACTTAATATAAATCAGGTGTTTTGGAGCAGGAAAACATCTAAAACCTGCAGCAGACTGGTCCAAGAGGAAACTGAGAAGTCTACCATAAAGGAAAAACTCTCTCAATCCAGCTATGATTTCCAAGATCATGAAAACGCATGTGATCAAGAGGTTCTGAGGAAATAATTTCACAATAACAGATGTTTCGCTTTGGACGTGCTAAAAAAAAGAGTAAAATGAAATCAGTTCTGTCATGGATTTTGTTTCATTAAAAGTATTATTAGAAAATTAAAAGGTCATTTGCTATTTTTCTGTCGAGCCTCATTATCACGCAGATGTAATTCAGTGTATTTTTCTGGATTATCTGGCTTTGCACAGATAAGGAAAAACTAAATAAAGTAAAAAACAAACACATTTTTATTAGAAGTCCACATAATGGTGCAAGTAATGAAGTTACTATTTATATTATAACAGTACAACAAAAGCCGAGGTTCATGCTAAAGATGCTCTAATGGAGTCAGAAACACACATTTGATGACTGATTAGTGTAAAGCAGCAGATCAGCTCCTCATCTGATGTAGGAAATGGGTACCTGATGTGATTGGGCTACAAGATCAATGTGCTCACATGCAGAGAGAGATTGCAAACAGCATGTCCATTTCCACAGATGAATGCACATTTTCACTTCAGAGGACAGAAATGCAGAAAAAGTGGAATAGTTTGAGCCGTGTGCACTCTACAATTCAACCCCCAGCTTTTCCAAGTGTCCCATTTTAGACTGTGCTATAAGTTTATTTATATAATTAAATGGCCAATCCACAGTGCACGATAGATCAATAAATAATGTGATCAGAATAGAAGTTATTAAAATCTTATTTTCCTGGTGTAGTGTTGGTGGCTTGTTTAAGTAAACCATCTTTATTATCTGCCTTGCTATTTACGACTATAATAATGCTAATGAGTTACAGCCTTTTAGTGGACTTGAACAGCACTTTTCCAGTCATGTTGACCACTTTACACTACACGACACATTCACATACACACACCCTGATAGCCACACCGGGGGGAAACTTGGGATTCACTGCCTTGCCCAAGGACACTTAACCCTTAAGTTCCAAAACGTTCCATATGCCCAAAAGATACTGAAGTATATTCATGTCTTTGTCACTTTGCCCTGAATGCTTGGATTCTAAAAACGGAATCATAAAAATGATCAATTTCCACAAAATAATAGTGATCATATCTAAATATTTAATCAAATCTCTTAAATTTAGGCAAGTTTCAGTTCACAACCGAATTATTATTGCTCCTAAAGCTGGAGGTGTCTTTATGCTTGCTGTACCTTATCCAGTATATATTTGTTGAGATAGGGCATGTAGCCATGATTGGACACCGGTCCATCATCATCATCCTGGAAGTGCTCCTCCAGGGCCACTGGATCATGTGGGATGTTCAGCACAGTGTACAGGTTATGAGAAAGCACCTGTGGAGGAAGCAGACGCAAAAAATGTTAAACCACCGTCTCACAGAAGCTTCGGCACACTCCCTTGTTTCTTCATATAACCACACACAGGCTGTTTTTTACTCAGCGTGTCAAGGCAGCTTTCTGCCATTTCCCTGGATTCCTCTGAGGGAATGAGGCGTGTATGGACTGGATGGATATGTAAAGGCTGACAAAAGTTAACAGATGGAGGAAGATGACAGAAGATCCTCTGTTCCACGTTAAAACACCAACTGTAATATTAACTTGTGCTTGTTTCTGGGTCACATGACTAAGTTGGACTTTGAGCTTGCAGTTGAAATTGATCTCAAACCTCGCCTCAACCTGAGAAGCCAAATAAGAGACTTTAAGTGTGTCAAATATTTGGATTTCTGTGCTAGTTTCAAAAACTCCTTTTCCACAAGTTGCTTCACACACCACAACACAAAAACCTCAACATGAAGCAAGCCCTGCTGATGATCTCCGATTTGTTTTCTGGCAGAAAAATAAACCAAAAGTAAAGAAAAACATGATAAAAAATCTGCATCAGTTACAGTTCACTCTGCTGTGAAGCTCTGTCTCAGTTTCCTGATTTGAAGGCGTCTCGCATTCTTTCCTGCTTACCTTCAGCTGCGACTTGGATACCTTTCCGCACTGCTCCACGTCTAGCGATGTGAAAGCGTACCAGATAGATTTGAGGAGTTCGGATTTTAGGTCCATTTTGGAGACCGCTTTGCGCGCAACAGAGCTACATTTCTAAGCGACGCGCACCGGCTTTTACGCAGCGACGGGTGAGCGAGCGATGGTGGAAGAATTGCCAAATACAGTGTGGGGCAGAGCATAAAGTACAGAGCAAAGCAAAGGACCCAAAGCTGTCATAAGTAGGGCAGACTTAAAGAGGCGGAGAGTGGAGATAAGGCATGGAATTCCTTTCCATGATACATGGCTAGTCCATTTTAAATAGATGTAAAACACTCCCTCGACATATTTTCAACATGTTCATTCCTTTTTTTAAATATACTTTTAAGAACTTGCAGTTCACCAAATATAGGGGATTTTAGGGCATTACTGAGTTTAATCTCCAATTTTAAGACGTTCATCCACACAGCAGGATGATTAAATGAAAATTAAGTGTGTAAAAAAAGATGAAGAAGAAAAAAATCTGTTGTGATCTTAAAGGAATCCTCTAAAAGCTGCAGGGACACACTCACATTCAGCCAAAGTCAATATTTGATCAAGCAGATTGAAACTAGAAGTTCAAGGATGACACAACATGGTGCACTCTTGCAGTCCAAATGCTATTTTTGTGTTTCTTAAATTATTATTATCAATAGATTTTATATAGACATATAAATATCGAGTGATTAACATTTTTATATATTTTGTACCAACTACAGTAGATGTTTTACTTCAAAATACTTTCAAGCAGACTAAAAGCCCCTTGGTGCGGTTAAAAGGTTTTTTGAACAGTGTTGCGTGCTGTTCGGATAGCTTTTTATCTGTATTACGGAGCTGTTGGAAGCTGGACATGTGGCTTCACCCCTGGAAAAAGAGGTCAAACATTGACAGTGTAATCAGAAAGATCATTTGCCATCCTTATTGGAGCATAATGTAGGCTAATCAATAGCCTGATTAAATCATGAAAGGGGTTTTCATTGTTTGGAGGTCACAGCACAAAATCTGTCTCTTTACTCATAAATAAATGTAGAATTTGGTTTCTTTTTCTTTGCTTATAAATGTGGATAATATCTGTTTTTTTCCAGTAGGTTAATACATGATGGAGCTGGTCTGGTTGACCCACACAGCTGTGTACTCACAGTCTCAGGTGGTAGAAATGAAGCGCCATTCAGTTGGTTGTAATTCAGAATTACCCGTCCACACGTCACGGTGAGGCTTGACTTATGCCTACAATGAAAAAACACACTTCCACCCTGGACTTTACTCGGAAATAAAGGCATAAAGAGGTTTCTGAAGGTCTGCAAGATGCTAGGTTTTTATAACCGACACATTTTTTGGGGTGAAAGGTATCAATTTACTTAAAAGAATGACAATAAAATCCCAGAGGTGCTTCACAAGATATTTATTAGACATCTTCCTCATTACCAAAGCGACCATATGTTGTTATCTGACCTTGCATTATGAGAATAATGTTGCCATTCATGCATTTAATACAATCAAGGGCAGCAGACCTTGACATTTTCAATCTCAGTGTCTAATCAATAACCTGAAATAAAGCAAAGATTTTTTAGTTATAGCTGACAGATATTGTTTGCAGTCTCGGTCATGCTATTACACAATGATGACAGATTATATACCACAGAACGTGCAATATATTGTATTTTACAGGAGCAATTTCACAACCTGTTCTAAAAATGGAAGGAGGGATGTTTAATATATGCATAACATGAGGGCTAATGGCTTCTAATCATTTCACACATTCCTTTGAAAAAGATTTGTCTGATCACTAGATTTCTCTGTCCCACATTAGTCATGGGGTGCAAACAATCTGGGTCATGCAATTCAACTCCATATAAAATCCAGATATGTGCTTCAGAACACTGAACATCATGACAACATGTGTTAAAAAAAATACTATTTAAAGCCGTCCAGGAAATGTTACTGCTGTCTGCCAGCTTTATAAACAGAACAAAATACCAGACAGTGATATTTTAAGCTCTTTTTGAAACTTTTTCTATGATGGAAAAACTTAATGATGTGGACAAAAACATCAGGCAGAATAAATAACCCAAACTTCAGTGCATTTAGAGCTACACTAAAGGAGAAAAGCCTACAAATCAAACATGAGCACAGTCACTAATACTATTCAAATAAATGTTAAACAATATCTAAAGCAAAATAGAAGGGAAATTTTGTTGTACAGGTGGCTATTCACCAATCAGCTCAGATTGCTGGTGTTGCAACTTATAACGTCTCTAAAGTTGTATTCATCTGACACACTCTGAAATAAACCAAAAAAAACCTTTAAATCTTTGTAATTTAACCCTTAAATGATCACATTTTTAAAAGGCCTGAGAAAAATATTTGCATTTTTCAGTCTGTTTGAACAAAATAGAATGACTTTTTTAGCAAAAGGCTGCAATATAAGTTATTGATAACAGTATGACGGTGAACTGGTGGAAATGTGAAACAGTAGTGTTAGAACAAACACTTAGTTTGGGTTTTACAGACCCAAACAGACTGGTAGAGACGACTCACGCTGGGTTATTTACACAACTTTCTAAAGAAAATCATCACAGTACTGCAAATTTACCTCTACCACATCAGGACATTAAAGGGTTAATATCAGGTTGTCAGAATATTTTGGTAATGCACTGGTTCAACTCCAGCAAGCCAGAAGAGACAACTTGGGCTATATGTGGTATAAATTATGCCAATTTCTGCCATTATTGTTGCTAATGTGGCTAAAATGTGCCTCTTTTTAATCGGGATTATTCTGAATTTACACATTCAAAACCTGATTATATACTGCAAGCAGACCTCTATTAGTGCTGTTCAAAAGTGGGCTAACTGTACCAAACCTTGTAGTTAAGATGCTTTCTTTGGAAAAAAAAAAGTAATCATTTCCTCTCTGTCCTCATGCTTTATGTACACATTTGAAGCTTGTACTGTTTTCTTGAAAAACCCAACATCTAAACAGTTATCATGTAAAAGTAGCAATATGTAACTTTATGAGCTTAGAAACATGCATTTCTAAGTTGTTTTTATGGCACTGTGACAATTATTATGTACATTCTTGGAGGTGTTGCCCAGCAATGTGACAATTTTAAGAAACTTTACTCAACAACTTCTGCCTTTGCATCACGTTACAGCCAACTTTTGCTTCTCATACACTAGAAACTGGCCATTTTTAATGCACACCATGGCTGATTCATTGTAAACAGGACATCACTAGAGGAAGAGAGGAGAGGAAATAAAGAAAGGAACAATAGATACTTGCAACAGAGAAAGAAAAAGTCATCATCAAACAGACTTTTGCTTCCTGGAGAGAGCTCAGGCAAGAAACAGGATGCAATTCAGTAATAGATGCTGAATTAGCCATTGGTAAGGGTGATGGCCTCTGAGAAAATCTGGAAAGGTAATGCATCTTTAATTTAACATAAATCCCTATTTGCAACTATATTACACTTAAATTGCCGCAGTTATTCCAGTAACCAAGCTAAATGTTCAGATTAACTGTTAATGTGCCACTACACGTCCATGTTGTCTGGGCGCCAGCTTATTGGCCAGTAGACAAGCGAGGGCAATGCCTCCGATCTGTGTGAAGGCTAACCCCAACACAGTGGCAGCAATGTGGAACACATTGTCATTGACCAAGCTGAACACCTTTTGGAAACAACCGTGTGTATGGATTCCTGCAGCAGCTACTCCTTCAATGTCATCTGACAAAAGAGGTCGATTCCTGCAACCTTTCCGCCTCACACAGCAGCTGTCTGGAAGAGACACAGAAGTCCCGTTCTCAGAGGGAAGGAAGGTCATGTGTTGGATGGCCCAGTCAGACGAGAGCCAGTCACGCCAACCCTCAGCACCACAACACTCCAAGGCCCTCTGCAAGCTGTCTAGAGCATCGGCACGGCCTTCATCCTCTGTGTAACCTGCCACCGCCCGCTGCAAGCCGCTACGAAATCCTCCTGCTATGTCTTCCCGGTAGAAGAGACCAGAGAGTCCAGCTGCCAAACCCGCTACAAGAGCAGCAAGTTGAAAGAACCCATAAGCTCTCAACAAACACGGCAGGTTTGCAGCCACCCCAAGACAACCCAGGAAGCCCCAGGCGGTGACAGCAGCACCTGTGGACAGAAGAATCACCGGGGCGTTGGGGTAGCGATTGGCAGACAACATCATATAGTCCGCCAGGGAGATCTGAGCCCAAACCCCCAGTGTAAAGATAGCCAAACCAGCTGCCCAGAAGAGGAAGCTGAAAGCCAGTAGACCCAGACGTAGCAGGTGCATAACGCCCACTGGGCGACAGCAGGGTGGAGCAGCACCCACCGGTGGAGGAGCGGGGGGCGCCAGGGAGGCTTCTGAGCACATGGACAAGGATAGGTGCTGGTGGAGGTGTTCGTCCTGCTCCTGATTTGGAGATGACAGGTATCCGGGGATCGCCGAAGGTCTACGAGGAAGAGGAGGAGGAGTGAGCAGATTGATACCTCTTGGAGAGGAAAGTCGTCGCACGGCTAGCTGTTCACGCTCCCACTCCAAAGCCCGTCTGCTGGGACTTGGCCTGGCTGACAGGGAGTCGTAAGGCAATGCAGAGCTCATGATCCCGGCTCGGGGTTTATCTACTCCCCTCTCTCTCTATTACACAATTCCGCCTTTGTCTTCCCTCCTCTTTACTCCTGTCTTCCTGCAACACACACTCCTCCTCCTCCTTCTTTATGATTGGTTATTAATCCGCCACCGAGAACAGCGAAGCCAACTGGACTGTAAATCACATTAATGGGTCTTGCATTTGTTGTTATCTGGATCCACAGATGCCTTATTTATCCATTTCTTTGGAGAGTTAGTTCCAGCTGCATGGTCACCAATGCTCCGAAGTCTTCCACTAAGAGTTGCATCCCGACATCCCTCTCCTCGATGCTGCTGGTCACTCTAGTCAGGTGATTGCAGAGGGAGAATCCACTAGTGCACACCCTCATTCGGTGTGGAGGAGACATCCCATTCAGCTTTACTACTTTCTATTTGTGGAATAAATGAGCCAAGGGAAAATAACTGTGGCAGCCCAGAGAAAAAGACAGTAATATCAGAGCAATGGAACAGATCAGAAAAGACAAATAGCCACAAATACAATATTTTTTGATTGTTTCTTCTGGATTTTTTAAAATGCTGTCTATCTTTGTAAGATTTTAAGCTTGCTTTACTATCCGATCTCCTTTAGAATGGCACCTTTGACTTATTTGGTACAGCAGAGAGATATTTTAAGTACTTTCCTGGAGCTTTTTCAACATTTTTATAGAGTGAAGCCATGACTGCAACCAAGGCCATCTGCACCGAGGAGCACCTAACCGGTTAAGCTGAACGTTAGGCCTACCTGAACACAGTTACTATAAAGTTAACTTGTGTGGATCATGTAATGGATTTGTTGCAAAGAAATGTTCCTTGATATGATTTATGAATTAGCACTAAACAAATAAATATGAAATATTCGAGTTATGTGTCTCAATAATGCTTAAAAACCCCCGAAACATTAATAGAAATCAGATACTAAGTCAAGTTCATTCATATAACTACAAATTATGGCAATAATACAGATAATGGTGAGCAATTACAGAATAGTTTTCCGACAAGATTTGGTTTTAAATGATTAAAGTATTTATAATTTAAAAAGGAAATCTTTAGATAATTTAGGGGTCTCTTAGGTGTAAACACCTTTGTACTCCCGCTCCTGTCACCCTCTGAACGTCATACCCTTCGTATTTGTTCATATATATACTAATTAATCAGATCTTTCTTTTAGTTCTTTTTTCTTTCTTTGTTTCTGCAAGTTAGTAAAGTATTATTTTAATCCACAGATATATTATTAGAACAAAATATTGGAAAATTATTATCACTTAACACATTTATTTCTAAAACAATTTCACATTCAGTTTTTGCAAATAGTTTTCATTTTAACATGACATGATTCTGGCCATATTTCCTCATTAGCAACTCTGATATTATTATACATAAAAATTAGTCATTTCACCACAAATGGACCATTTTATAAATATATTAACCATTACGGCCACCATTCTGACCCAGCTTTGGAATACACGTGGATCCCAATGCAAGCTAAAAATAGAAAAGCAACCCTCTCCCATTTAGGTGCACTATTATTCCACCCTTTTGGTTCAATAGGCTAGACAGTCCTGTGTTGGTATCCACTTAAACAGCTTGGCCAGTTTTATGCTGGCCAAGCTGCTTAGTGTACTCCCCCCTCCCATCAATCAACTACTTGCCCAGTCAGAGCTAATTAAAACCTCTCAGTTAATTACAGACATTTAAATGTCGTCTTTTATAAGGATAGCTGTAATACTGACAAAATGACAGAGTGGAAAAAACAAAGATAAACTGGCTGGAGTGCAGGTAAGGTGTGCAGAAAAAGATTTATAATAGCTAAAATTAGACACCAAAGATCTATTATTCTAAGCATTTTCCTTTGCATGCTAATATTTAGCCCAGCAGCTGCTCAACTAGCCCAAGGCTTGAGCTAAGGCTTGCTATTTAAGTGAATGTCTTCAGTATGTGAGTTTGTTTACTATGCAATTAATATTGATTGGTTATTGTTCATATAACTCTCCAAGAAGGAAAAAAATCTCGTTCCTTTACAAATTATGTGATGACTTAACAATATTAACATTTGAAAAGTTTATTGCTGCTCTGAAATGCAACACATTTCAACATTTTTGCTGAGACGTACTCATGTCTTAGCAAAAACTGAACTTTGTATGATTCATAAAGGCCGAATATATTGCACAACCTCTGGATACAATTTTCAGTCATCTGACTCTTAGTAATTATAATCTCTGAACACGTCCTTGTCAACAGGACTGTATACATTTACAGTCTAATTACAGCTACTGGATCAAGAAGAACTCTTAATCAGTAGCTGCTTTGGCCCTAAAGGCTACAGGAGTTGTATTCACAAAGACTCTTAGAGCCAAAAGTAACTCCTCATTTAGGAGCGACTTTTAAAAAAGGTGGGCAGGTCAGTATCAAACTTAGGACTCCTAATTTTTTTGCTTGAGAGTATTTCTCAAAGCATTTTAGTTCTAAAACTAGCTGAAAATGGCTAAAAGTAGTCAGGAGGACTCCTAAATGCTTAGAGTAAACCTGAGAGGAAATCCAGTGATATATACTGTAATCCACCAAACTGAATCTGCTTTTAGGAAAACTTTAATGTTGCTGAGCTTTTAAACAGTATCTCCTCAGTCTATGTGTTTGTGTATCGTCATGCGAGGAAATGTTCAAGCAAACACACACTCAATTTTAGGATCAGTGCTCCTCTCTTTGGAGAGCCATGTCATTTTTAAATAAATAAAATAAAAACAAAATAGAATTGATTTCATATATATATATATATATATATATATATATATATATATATATATATGCTTTTATGCCTTTTTACAGACTCATTATTCTGTAGCAGTCTTATAAAAAACAAACACTTTCGCTGTAACTGTACTACCCATTAAAATTACTTATTTACATTGCTATGTTCATTTATACATAAATACCTTTATGTTACAAAAAATATGTTAATATGTTAATAACAGCTATCAGTCATGTCTCTTGTCTGATAATTATATGACTTTATCTGGATCCTGACTGATTATCGAGCTGCCAGATTCTACAGTAAGATGCCAAAAAGCTGCTGCACATATATGAGTTTAGTGTTTCTATTGCTGCTTCATGTTATTTAAAGCCTACATGTAATTTTCTATGCTTATTTGGACCATAACACACCATCTGCAGTATTTCTGTCATGAATTTACTGACAGACTTGACGCAAACAAAGACCTAAGACACCAAATCAGTGTCAGGAAACATGAAATCCTTCATAGCAAGGGGGTCAACCTCATCCTTAATGTAAGAGTTCTCTCAGTTCCTTAATAAAAGTTACTCGAACCACCTTTGTGGATATGTTTTAAGAGGGAGCTCTTAGCTCAGAACATTTAGTGTTTTAAGGAGTCCTCCTATTGGTGAGATGTAATTCTTTGTGAATACGGCCACTAGATAGTGCCCTTACTTCTAAACTACAGCTGCAACACAAAATGAAATATGAGGGAGGATATGTGTAGCAAAAATTTTGCTTTAATAAACATTTTTTGACTATTTAAAAAAGCCAATGTGTTACAAAGTGAAAACAATAAAATTGTAAATATAAAAGCATCTATGGTGGGATTTGGGTTTAACCTTAAAAAACAGCCAGCATAATTTAGTCAACAATTGAAGACTCCACTATAACAATGCTTAGTCTTATCTGATCTGCAGAAATCTGGCCTGTTTAAACCTAATCCCAAATTAAATGTTGGAATTACTTCTATTAAGTACATTATTTTCCATTATTCCACCTTAACCTGCGAGACCGTCCTGTTAATTTCTTGGTTCTTTGCTCTGTGCATCCTCGGCATGCTCTCCATGCGTCTCCATGTGTTTCTGGAGTTTGGCCTTGGAGGTGAAGCTTTTCATGCATTGCTCACAGCACGGCTTCACCCTCTTCAACCCAGAATGGCTGCGCCTGTGTCGCGCCAGCTCCGATGAGCTCTTGAACTTGAGCTCGCACGTGTTGCACGGATACGGCCTTTCACCTGTGTGAATTCTCTGGTGCAGCTGAGCCTCGCTCAGCGTGAGGAATGACTTCTCGCAGTGTCCACAGGGGAACGGCCTCTCTCCTGTGTGGATCAGGTTGTGTCTGGTCAGCGCGTATGGTTTGGTGAAGCCCTTCCCGCAGTAGGCGCATGGGTACGGGCGGGCGCCGGTGTGAGAGATGATGTGCTCTTGCTGGGTTTTCTTACTCTTAAAGCGTTTGTTGCACTGAGGACAAGAGTATGGCCTATCATCCACATGTGACCTGTGATGTTTGGAGAGCTCTCCCTGCGACAAAAAACCTTTTCCACATTGAGAACAGAGGAATGGTTTCTCTCCGGTGTGCATCCTTTCATGCCTCGCCAGCACCGACACCAAGGTGAACCTCTTAGGGCAGTGGGAACACTGGAAAGGTCTCTCGCCTGTGTGAGCGCGGAGGTGTTTGATGAGCATAAAGCGGAGGGAGAATCTTTTGCTGCACTGGTTACACTGGTATGGCCGCTCCCCTGTGTGAGTGGACAGATGTCTCTTCACGTCAGACCTGCGAGTGTAGATCTTCTCACAATGTGGACATTTAAACTGACGTTTAACTTGATGCACCTGCCGGTGTTGGGAGCGTGCGAGCAGGGTGTCGAAGCCTTCGCCACACTGCTGGCAGATGTAGCCTTTAGTGGCGACATGAGACTTCCTGTGCTCCAGCAGCTCGGCAGCAGTTGGGAAACTACGGCTGCAGATGGAGCAGATTTGAGGGAGCTGCGTCTCGTGCGAATGGGAAGTCTTATGGTGGACGGTAAGCGTCCGCAGATTTGCAAAGTCACTCCCGCAAAGCTGGCAGGAGAAAGAAATGGCCACTCCATGGTGTTTACTTTCATGCTTTGCCAGATCCCAGGAGTGCTGGAAGGTTTGTTCACACTGCGAGCAGTGAAATGGTCTTTCTCCAGTGTGAATGAGCTGGTGTCTCCTGACATCAGACGTCCGGGTGAATGTCTTACCACAGGTACCGCAAGTGAGAGATTTCCGCCTGGTGACACTCTGACAGACATTACTTTTGCTTCGATCATTTACTTCTTCTTTACTCTGCTCTACATTTCCTTTAGGGAAAAGCTTAATGGATGTAAATATTTCATCAGTTCGGGAGGGAGAGGGTGTAAACTTGGCTCCCGCGAGGCTCTTGTATACTTCTGTGTGGACACTCTGCATGTGGAAGTGAGGAGGGCTGTTTTCATCTGATTTATGGAAAGGACATTGTGAGCAGGTAAAAATGATGGATGCCATCTCATCAGAATCACCTACATACAAAGATAAAATAGATTAAATTAACTGATTTTTTTTTAAAACATTTCAACATATCTGTGCTATTCGTGTCCCTTTACCTTTGTCTGACCCTCTGATGGCAATCACAGATGGGGCAACTAAAAAATCAGCGGGGCTCCTGGTAAAAGAAAAAGCTTATTGTTAAATCTGTCTTAAAATAATTTGGTATCACACACTGCTTGGCCAAAAACAAGTCACCCTCTGGATTTAGCTCTACAAATAGTTACAAGCCTCCAATTGGATGATTCCTGTTGGGTGATTAGCTTTCATCTGCCAACAAGTTATTTAACCCCAACTGATCCAATGAGTAGCTTCTCATGTGTTAAACAACCATCTAAAAGACATCACATGGAGGGGAAAAGCTCTTATTAATGGTTGAAACATTGGTATCACACAGAGGAACATCAACAAATAAAAGGACAGCAGGGGACCATCATCTTCCAGTAATAAACATCATTGGAAAAGCAAAATTACATAGAACTCACGGCTATGTTTAATGATGAAAGTAAGAACATTTTAATATGGATGATGTGAAGGGAACTCAAAGTATTGGGACATAGCAGCTGTGTAGCTATTAAAAAATCTCTAATTGGTGTGGCTAACTGGTGAAAAAGACTTACATTTTATTAGGGGGTATAAAGATTAGACTCTGGAGCAATCGAAGTAAATCATGTGGTCTGCTGAGTCCAGATTTAACCTGTTCCAGATTGATGGGAGCAATGAGGTAAGAATGATGATGAGGTGATGCATTGATAGTGCTTACTGTACAAGCCTGTGGGGGAAGTTTATGATCCGGTGTTGTTGCAGATAGTTTAGGTTCAGCTACATTTTGTGTCTAAAGAATGAAGTCAGTTGACCACCTGAATATAGATGTTTTGGCCAGGCAGTGTATTTAGTCTTTTATACATAAATATTTTGAGGATTTCTAATAATCTTTCTTCCCTGCTATACACATATAATTAGTTTTGGCTAAATATACTTTAAAAATACTAAAATTCCAATATTGTAGAAGTAAGGAGTAAGAGTTAAAGTTTTTTTGTACATGTGTGGTTCTTCTTTACTCGTTTCTTTCGGTATCCTCTTGACTTTACACATCTCCCTCCAATTCGGCAACATCTTTGTTTGTAGACGTGAAGATCTGCGCACATTTACATCTGATTCACTGCTCTGAGTTCCCGAAACTTTGTTGAAGACAATTGTTTCTTCTTGGGCAGAAGCTGATTCTCTGTTATCTTTCACATCTGTATATGTCTCTGCATCAGTATCCATCTCTTCATCATGAAACTCAAGGAGTATGTCTGCCATGTTTTCTCTTTTCTCTTCTGCTTGGTCGCTTGTTTCCGGCTTTTCATGTGTTTGTTCTTGACCTGGTGCATTTTCCAACCCAAGTTCCTCACTGCTTGATGAATCACGACTCTTTCCTGCCGGTGCGTCTTGAGCCAGGTTCTCCTTCCTTAACGCAAAAGCTTTGGTCAAAGTCTCCAAAGCTTTTGCAACATCCACAGTTTCACCGGTTTCCTCGGGTTGCAAGCTGGTAGCCTCCTCCCCGCCAGTGTCGCTCACACTTACAGCCACAATCTCTTCTTCATAAAAGTCTGTTTGAACTTGAGCTGACTCCATCTTATCCTGATCCACCTCAGATTCTCCAACCTCTACTTCAGTGTAAATGGTCACGACACTATACTGATTTGCGTCAGCTAGCGTTACAGGGTTCAGTGGGCTAGCATAGTTATGGGTAGACTCTTGGCCAACTAATATATGTGTCTTTTGTGAGGGAGGAACTGATAAAGCAGACATAATGCAGCTCCCGATGGTGGAAGAGGGTCCATCTGTAAAAACAAGACAAGAAACAACACTTTTTGGTAAATATATAGTCTTTCCTTATTTAAAAAATGTTCATAGTTTAAGTTGGATTAAAATGATTATTCTGACAAGAAACAGATGGATTCAGCTTGTACTTACATGGGATTTTCAGCAGGCCTGAGATTTTATAGTGCTTGAAAATTAAGCGCAACTCCTCAGTAGAGGACTGAACACATTCCTCCAGAACAGAAGGAGCAGAGGAGAGCCAAGTAGCAGTCTGCAACCAAAGAGCAGCTGTGCTCAGAGCTGCAGCATGGGTACACCAGCTTAAAACATCTGGATGGACTGAATGAATACCTGTTTCAGGTCCGGTACAGGAAGTAGTTTTTCCAGCTTCGAGAGCAGCTCCCATAATAATACATGTAGTGCTGCGTCATACTGTGGACCATATTGATCTGGGAAAACCACCTGTGATAGAGAGTTACATTTTACACTTTAAAGCACTCACTTTCAACCAAAGACGTGGATTTTTAAGTCCATCTCACCTGAAAGAAATATGCCCTCTCAACTGGATTTTTTAGCAGGCTCTGAACAAGCGCAATGAAAGTTGACTCAGTTGTTTTTACTTCTGCATCCATGTACTGCAAGAAATCAAAGGCATGTCATTAAATGGGGACTTATTGAATAATTTCCTGATATGTCTGTGCTTCTTTTTTATCTACACTTACATCTGTGTTTGCAGAGGTCACTGGAAGTCTTTCCAAGTAGCCCTGGATCATCTGAGTATCAACATCTCCTCGAACTGAGCCCTTACAGAGCTCTAAAATTAACTAAAAATATCAACAGCTGAATTAATACCATTCTAAAATAGCGACATAAACATAGATGCAAAGCGTGTGACATAAACTGCTGCTCACCCTGGCTCTTAGACCCAGAATTAGCTGAGCTCTCTGCTTGTGATTGATTAGACCAGGAACAGCCTCTGTTACCATGGAGACAAACTCCTGCAGCTTCTCATAATTCAACACATCTTTCTCTTTGGCCAAATGCCACATCGCAGCAGACAGAAGCTGCAAAGGGGGTACCAGGAGGCGAAGGGATGACAGAGGCAAACTCTGGTCTGAAACATCAATGTGTGATGTAAAAATTAATCTCTGGAAGGCAGTAATGTGGCTGAGAATAAGAGTTCACTTGCAGATTATTTACCAGCAGACTGTTTTTTTTTTTTAATAAATGTAGTTATTAATTTGTGAACGCATTACAGTAGTTGTTATATTGAGAAACCACTTATTTTATAAAATTCGTTGATTAATTTATATTTCGTGGCTAGAAACAAACTACCAGCAACAGCCTCATGAATCAGAATAATTGCTGGACACACCTTAATATTGTGGTCTTGTAACTTTGTAAATAACCACAGCAGAACTGAATCGTGATTATATTTAACAGTGTAAGCACTAATTTGAATGAAAATGTTATAATATTAACTTATAACAAGTAAAATCTCAATATACCGACTCAAATATATATTTCTGTCTGTAATTAGACGGGTTCCATGCAGTGTTAGTGACATAAACATAGTCTGTTTTCAGTTCAGTCGAGTGAATATTTTGTTCATTTACGTACCATTAATTCTCTCTGTTGACCCCAGAACATCCATTTGTATAGTTTGACTCTAATAGCGCCGATAATATAATCTAAATTCTTGTTTTGTGTGAAAGCTAATATGCGCTATTAGAACGCAAACATCGTATCCACAAGTCTCCTCTGCACTTCCGGCTTTCGTGTCGAAGCTTAACATCCATTGGCTAATTTAACCGGAAGTAACAACCTGCTACTCCACGGCACCGAGTCACATGAATGATTTTCTAACGAAGTCTTTGATTTGTCGCTTTGTGCTGTTTGAAAAATGTGAATTTACTCACACAATACAACAATTAAACAACAATCGACAAGTGGTTTTAAAAAATCCGACATGGATGAGGACGGACTGCCAATTGTGGGATCTGGGGTTGATCTTACTAAGGTTTGTGTTTACTAAGTTAGCTAGCATTGCAAACTTAGCTAACGGAAGAAACCATGCAGCTAACTGGTGTTATGTTGTTGATGCTACAACAAAATATTATTCATTATAGTGCTTCGCAGAAAACCTTAGTCATGTTGTGCCCCCCCCCCCCCCCCCCCCTCTGTTGTACCCATAAACAGAAGTAAAAGCAACTAATAGCAATAGTGTTTAATGACTATTTCATTAGAATTAATGGGTCTGAACGGATTCCCTACTGTGTTAACTGCATGTGTTTCTAATGTATATTGTAACGATTGCGTTACTGTGAAGAGCTGTCTTAAAACCAAATATTGTAGCCAAAGCAGATAGCATGCAATCATTTTACCCACTGTAAACTGTACATTTCTCTACACATAAATTAATATAAAACCTGTAATTGGTCATTCATCACTCATTTCACAGATGTGGTTAAATATTTGATGCTTATTTGTTACTTTTACAGGTTCTCTACATAAACTAACCTTTTGGCCAGGAGAGATTTTGTCTGTGTGCATAGCTATTTAGTTATTAATCTTTCATTTGACATGAAATAGTGATAGTAAGATGACATTTCTGCTTGTTGCATCTACTTGTTTTCTTTAAAAGTGAAAAGAAATTATGTTGATCTGGATGACAGGGCCAAGCCAAGGGAGAAGAAATAGCATTATTTCAAATGTTGCCTCATTTTCCTTTCCCACATTACTGTATTGGTTCCTTCTCTTATGATCTGTGAGTTGTGATTTATATTCCTTTTTTTTTATCCCTTTCTTTAGGTTCCTGCTATACAGCAAAGAATTGTTGTTGCCTACCTCAATCAGTTTGTTGTGCACACAGTCCGCTTCCTGAACCGATTTTCTACAGTCTGTGAAGAGGTTAGTTGTTAAACATCCACTTCCACTTAGAATAAAGTTTTCCATCTTAAAAAGTCCATATAATCTTTTACAAGATGCATCACAAAGAAAGTCAGCTTAGAGCACAACATGTATGCGCTGAACCGGTAAAGCTATGCAGAATATTTGGAGGAGCAAGCACGAGCAAATCCTCGGTCGGCACTCTTGTAAGTTGTAAGATAAGTAAATGCAAGCAAGGTGCAGAATAAAGAGGGTTTGATTTATTTCAGGCACAGAAATGGCAAATGTGGCATTTTCAGGTTGTAATTATATCAGATTCAGTAAGCTAGAACCGTTCACATGTATCATACGATGACAACGACCAGATAGTTTATCAAGTCATTATATAAACCAGTTTTTCCCCACTCATCTGAGAATTCCAGTTTTGTTTACATGTTTTCTCTCTAAGTGATGCGACTGATATCTTCTCTGTATGCTGAGCTTTACTGGGGCGGCTGCTGAGTTTTTATTCCTGCTGATCCACCAAAACCAGTTACCATGGTCATAATGTAATGACCAAACAGACTTAGAATTCCCTTGTGTCTGCTCTCAATATAGTCTCTCAAATGATCACTGTAACATAATCATCTCTATCAAATCGCTTCCCACAGAAACTAGCAAACATCTCTCTGCGCATACAGCAGATTGAAACAACTCTGTGCATCTTGGAGGCCAAGGTCAGTTCTAAAGTCTCTCCATTCATTCCTTGTTCATTTGATAGTGCATGTGTATATTTTACTTATCTATATAGAGTAATATTGTTCTTTGAGCAGTTGTCATCCATCCCTGGACTGGAGGAAGTCACAGTAGATGGGCTCAACCAGCAAACTGCACAGACAAATGGACCTATTTCCACCAACCAGAGTCAAACAGATGTTCCTGCAGCAGGACCGCTTCCCTCTACAGAGGTGGGTGTTCAGAATTTAAGCATCCAGTGATGTAGATTTAGTAAGACACAGAGAAAAGCAGAACAGACACAAGTTAAGTTTGATTTCTTCAGAAATGAAAAGAGTTTGATCTTGTGCAGATTGCTAGCCCAAAGTAATTTAATGTAACATCAGGCTTCTATTTTTGACTAATTCTGTAAAGAAATGACACCAAAACTGGACTTAAGCTACATTCAAACATTCAAACTCAAGGGAGAAGAGGAGTAATATATAAATGGTGGTCTGAGGGAAAGTTTAAAGATGGTAACATGTTTCAGATGAGATGGTGGCCTTTGTTTGTGATGAGAATGACTTTAAAACCTGCTTTCAGTTTCCTCAGAGCTGAACCATGATAAACAGGGTGCGGTAAAGTCAGTGTTTTATCATATGTGTTGTTTATGCCTCAATAAAACTGCCATGAAACTGAATCAATAAACTACAAAGGTCAATAAAGAGTGTCAGGAATACTGGAGGGATAAATAAAATGTGTATTTTGGATCCATTTTTTAACTCTGGCTGTTTTTATATGCTAGTAGCACTAACAAAAAAACATCGCTTGTTGCCAAGTTAAGTTTCTTAACATGAATAACAGTATATTACTGAATTTATTAGTATTTTCTTCCCTATATCCAGCCTACTCAGAATTCAGCAGCAACAGCAGAAGTTCCTGCGGAGAACGTTCTGACCGTAGCCAAGGACCCACGTTATGCTCGATACCTGAAAATGGTTCACGTGGTGAGACATGATGTCATATACAGAATTTTCTCAACATGTGCTTTTAAGTTTGTGTCTTTGTGTCACATTGCCTTCTGTCACAGGGCGTTCCAGCAATGGCCATTAAAAATAAAATGATCATGGAGGGTTTGGATCCTAATCTGCTTGAGTGAGTGTTTTACTGTTAAATTACTGCTGTATGGACTTATTTTGATGTGTCTGCACCTAAACGGTGACTGTCCTCGCTTTTTGCTGCCGACAGAACACCTGATGCCCCTGTGCCTGAAGGAGTGACGAAGACCGCAGAGAATGAAGATGTGGCCGCCACCAGTTCTGATAGCGAATCATCTTTCAGTGACTAACATCTCTTTTCTGCCTGTGTCACTGCAACGCTGCTTCTTAAGTCGTTTGTTGCTGAGGCTGCACTGTGTGCCTGAGTGATTGTAATGTCCCTGATACGGTTCTGACAGCAGTCAGTTATTGTAATACATTATTTCTGCATTTTGGATTTATGATTATCATATTTAAAAAAATAGTGATCTTTTTTCTTTTTCTTGTGGCTGTAAACAAGCAAAACAGAATCATTATGTAGCAGTCACAACATTATCACTACTTGCCTAACAAGCTGTTGATCCTCTTCGTGCTGCCAAATTAACTTTGACCCATCTGGACTTGATGACACGAGACCTGTTGGATGTCATGTGGTGTGAAGTGGCAACATGTTAGATCATTCTGGATCATGGTGTTGTAGAGGCTGTCAGAGAATTTGTGAATGGGGGGTGTTCATACGCATCTCGTGGATCAGGATCTGGGTTTTTTTTGAGATATTTCAGTGCTTTGTCTCTTTGTTAGATGTGAAGCGCATTGTCAACTTAGGCTCTTGTACAGAAATGAAGAGGTTTTAATGTTGTGACTGGTCTAAGGAGACAAGCAACTGATGTTTCTCTCTTTTCTCTTTTTAAATGTTTCCCAATATGTAAATGAAAAATATTGGATATAATGAATGTGTAATTGTTCTTTTTCTGACACTCTTTAGTATTTTTACTGAAATGTATGAACATTATTGTATTGGAAGTCACTTCTTTTGTTTTCAACAGCATTTGTTTAAAAAATACTCTGATTCGTCATAGTTTGATACTGAAGTCTAGTGTTTAACTCAAACGTATAAAAAAACACCCATTATTTTTATAATATTTTACTTTTTATAAAGTAAAGCCATCTTAAATGCAGAAACATTCTAATTCATCAGTGAATACTTCCATGACTTGCATATTCCTTTATTTTTTTCCATTTCAGATGTATAATCATATTTTTGAGTGTTTTTCCTGAAATGAACAGATTTTCCACACTAAGTCTGCTGTTATGTAGAGCAGACAAGCTTGCACTAAACGTTTAAAAGGTCAGAGACGTACCAATTATCAGAAAAATGTAAACTATGGGTTTTTGTGTCCACTGTCGGTTAAATGATCCATGTGATGAAAAATTAAATGAAAACCTGTGAGTGGATGCCAGAAAATGTCATGGATTGATGGGATGAATCATATGTGTGTAAATGACTTTGGAAAGCACTTTGTCTTCAAGAACATCTGTTAGATCTGTGATTTAGCTTCTAATAAAAGCAACAATGTTTTAAAAAAGTACAGTTTAATAGATTTTTTATCAGATGTGTAAAAAAAAAAACATTACATTGAAAGACAAGAAAAAAGTACTGAATTAGCTGTAGAAAAAAACTCCTAAACGGAGCTTTCACAGTGAACAGGGGTGAGTCCAGAAATGATCTGAAAGGGGGCCAGGCACAGATTGGGAAAAAGGTGGCACATAGATAAAACCTTTTCTTTTAAGAAATACTTTTCACAATAAATGGTTATTTAAAAAAGTTTGATCAAATGTAACAAAGCAAAATAATAAAAGACAAATTACAGTTAGGGAATTTTTGGTGGTAATCTGTACTGTAGCTCTAATCTGCACATTTTTACTTCATTTATAACAAGAAGAATTCACTTTGAGCCAAATTACAACACATTTTTATCCGTTTTTCTTCAGCATGACTTACCTGGTGGTTGTATGTCCCTTGCATTCTCCTCATTAAATGTAATGTATTTATTTGACAAAGCTGTATAAATGCTGCATTACGAACATGACAGTGTTGCTATACAACATTTCAATGTCAGATCTATTGATTTAAGTTAAAACACAAAATCCTCTCAGAGGGATGTTGTGAATCTTGGAGTGTAAATAAAAGTTAATTCTGGGTTCGCTTTCTGTAAACTGTAATGTTTCTATTAAAGACTCATTATGGCATTTCTGTAACCCTTCTAAATCCTTCTGGAGTCCTACTCGCATCATAGTCATTTAATAGCTGCAGCACTGACCCTTTGCTCTTGTGCAGTGGGTAGATTACATATAAACATTTAAATATATGTTTTTAGATCATTCTGGACACTGAGGTGCTCGTTTACACCTTGTACCTGTTCAGGATGCTTACCGGTCAACATTATCAACTACGTTTCCTTTTTTCCAGCTACTAGGAAACCCGATTTAAAGCCATGTGATACTTGGTTCCAAATAGATGGTGTGTCCATAAGGGATGCATTTCACTACAATTAGAAGTACCTGCTTTAAGACAGAGAATGTCTAAAGCATACAAACCAAACTGCTGTCAAAGTTGGTTTATTTCATTAGTCAAATTAAATTAGGGCTGTTGTACTGAGAAAGCTTGGTTCAATAGCAGCCTAATAACTATTATGGGAGCTGTCTGCAGTACTGGAGACATGAGAAAATTCCCTTATGTAGCTGCGCTGTAAAACCACATACTGACTGGTTTCATTTAGAACATGAGCAGCAGGCAGCAAGTGCAACAAAAAGTTTTTCTCCTCAATTTGTCATCAGAGAAGTCATTCAAATACAACCAATTTGGAAAAAAAAAGTCCATCAATGAACTGCCAGCAACTAAATAATGAAAGAAACGCTCTTGTCTGCATGAAATCAGCACCAACACAAAAACATTGTGCACAGTGATCATGTGTTCGCTGCGTGATGAACTTCTCTTATTTGTGGTCACAAGTCTCACAGAATGTGTGACGCTTGTGTGACAACATTTGGGCAAAGTGCAAAGTGACGTTTCAATACAGCAAACAATGAGTACACTTATAAATAGATGGTATACACTGACAGGATGGTATAAACAAAAAAACAGGCTTTGGTCACAAAGTCACACTTGATAGATAACAGTACAAAATGCATAAACACTCATATAAAAGAATCAGCTGGATTGTATTAAAAATTGATCTCGATAATAAAAGCTCGCAGTTTGATAAAAGTTCCGCAAAAGAAACATACATTTTTCCAAATTCAAGGCTACTCTGCACACTCTGCTTTAACTTGCAAGGTAAACATCTGTGGAAAATGAAAAGGAGAGATTATTGCCAACTAAAGAGAAACAAAGACGATTCTAATGATCTATGGCGTCCGATACTCACTTTGAAATCCTGAATGTACGTCAAGAAGAAGCACACAAAGCTGAAGGCAACAATCCACTCACAGATGGCGCTGGCTACGTGGAAGGGATAATCCTAGATGAGGTGAAACAGATACAACGTCATGGGACTTTTACTTAGCAAAGTGCTGATCGAACAAAACGAAACTGATTATTTTGTGCACAGAAGATTTGAAATGGGCATCTCCCGTGCTCGTAGGGCCACCTTCCTGCAGCTCTTAGATGTTTCATTGTGCAGAACTTTACAATAAGCTCCCGGATCATTTCAGTTTGAATCAGGTATGTTGGAGCAGGAAAACCCAGCAAAACAAATCCTTTAATGCTTCTGCTCCTAGGAGTACGCATTCTAGTGCATTTATAGCACTGTTGCAACTTGTGGTTGGTGCAAACAAAGTGCAACCAGTTGTTTTTCTCTCTCATCGTATGAGCCCAGATTATGAGACTGCAAGGGCATCCGGCTGAATGAAACAAAAACATCAGCTCAATATACAATGAAATGAACTCAAAACTTTGCAAAGTAAAATAAGAACTATTATTTACCCAAAAAGCAGAAGCTATTAGAGAAGGATTACCCAACTAGAGGGAAGTAATTATGAGAAATAATCCCTAACATAAGCTTGCTGTCTAGGCTACTTTTGATCTGAATGAAACGTTCTCAAACCAGCTGTCTTATTTTCTTTCTGTAAAATCTTTGGCTTGTACTCAATAATTACTTTATTAATCCCAGGGGGAAATTTAATTTCTGTAGTCATTTGGTTCAACAGGTTGGAGTTTTTCAGGCACTGGAACAAGGTTGGATGTTCTCCACATCATTGTTATTCTTTTCTGACTCAGACTGGTGTTGAACTGGTGCTGGACATAGTTGTCTTGAGCAGGAAACTCTGGGAGAACACCAGGAGATGAGGTTGTGTTCAGGTCCTTGACTGAGGTGCAGGGTGACAGAGTGGAGGTGTGACAGGAAAGCTGTAGGCTCATGGGGCTAGCATGTAGCTCATTTCAGCTAGCAGTTCCATGTCTCTTGTGCAGATCTTCCCTTTAACAGTAACATGTCCAGGATAACACCAACGCTGGTTAACCAGTACTGCAACTCCTCCTCCCTTTAGTTTTTCACTGAGTTGTTTATTGCGGTCTGCACAGACTGTCTTGAAGTCGCATACAGATGCATTACAGGCTGGGATATGTTTTGTTAGCACCTGGAGCTCGTCAGTTTTGTTAGCTAGCGAGCTAACGTTACACATCACAACAGTTATGAAACGGTTTAAATCTCCGTAGTTTTCTCTCCGCCTCACCCTGCCCTGCATCCCTTTCTCTTTCTTTTCAACTCCATTGAGATTAGAAGTGTTATTTCACTGATAATCTTGAATTTGGAGAGAATTATCAGTTGATCTTGGTGATAAATAAGTCTCGTTGCCATGGAGATTTAACAATCAATATATTGATTCACCAATATATTGATATATCAATATATCAGTATATTGATTCACCAATTAATATATATCTCATCAATATACCGAATATATTTATTAAATATTTATTATTATTATTATTATTATTATTATTATTATTATTATTATTAATAATAATAATAATAATCATCATCATCATCATCAAGAAATCACCACGCTTTCACCACTACATCATGTTAAGCCTCAGGTATGCTTACTGTTAAACATGCACATGGATAGAGCCTTCTGCTTATTTTTTCCATCCTTTAAATGCGTATTTTGGCCCATTTTGGCCCAGTTTGTGAACACAGGCTCTGTTACAGCAAACAGAGCAGTACCATTGGAAACCACAGAGGCAGTGTTGCATTTCATAGGTCGCCTGCAACCAGCGAAAGAAACAAAGAAGGTGGATCTTTTTATGTCTCTTTCTGAGAATATGCATTATGATGATCTCCACTGTGGAGATCTCGGAAATCATGTCTGAGCTCTACACTGCCCCCTAGTGGAAGCGTTGCCTAACAACCATGCTACAGTAACGGAATATGTTTTAACCAGATAGACATATGTACGTAAAGGGAGCATGAGTTTTTACACCTATATGGCAACTGTAATGTCCCATGAATACAAGCCGTACAGTTTTGGCTTTAAAGAATGAAGGAGTTCGATTACATATAAAAAAACCTAACCAATAGTTATTAATAAGATGTTGGGGTCTAAAATATTCTATAAGTTTGGGGGGAAAATGGAGAAATCAAGCCCTGTTTCTCTGTATTCCTTCTTACTTTGAGTTTTCATTAGTGGAAAACTGAAGGAAAACAATTCATATTGTCACTGCTGGGTGCAGGCATTTTCATCCTGGAGAAATGATTTGTCACAGCAGACATACAGTCAGTCAGAACATGTCACCAAAATGCAGCTTACCGCATCTTCTGGATGTCTGTGCAGGGTACTTTGCTTCACAAAAAAGGCACAGATGACGGCTGAGTTGTCAGTTAATGAAAATCTCTTATCTTTCAATGCATCAATAACACAAAACCAATCATGCACTGCAAATAACACAAGATAAGATCATCAAGGTAAACCGAACCAAACAGGTTTAACTTCCAGAAAAGGATACTGGGAAGGAATGCAACACCAGCAATGATTGCGAAACCCAAACGGGCTCCACACATACTCATAGAGGATCCATACGGATGGGCCTTGAATGATATGACAGTTTGTAAGATTATGTAGAAGACACCAGAGACAAAAAACATCAGAGCTCCAGAATCGTGGACTGCTGTCACTGCCGTTTCCTGTAAAACATCAACAGTTGTGTGTTTTTGTTTTTTTTTTAATCACCAAAAATAGAGTTTTATGTGATATAAATGTGCACATGTGGACTTGTGAATACACACCTGGAACGTAGCAACAATGCACATTCCCAAACAGGACAACATCCCTAACCAAAGGGTGGCTTTATTGAGTCTTGGTGTGACCCGGCCGGTTTCCACTGAAACCTTCTCCACATACTTGTATCTGCTGTAGATGGTGGCTGTGCCTGCACAGAAGTCACACTCACTTAACCACAAACTTATGAATACTCATGACTCTTTCTTTCTCCACACACTGTATGCTACGCTTCTCTTTTCTTCATGAAAGGGGAAACATTGGAAAGTTTGTAAAGGCCCAAAGGTGCATAAGAAAGCAGAGTTGATTTTCCATATGTTTTCATTGAGAAGCCCACCTGCACATGCAGAAATGAAGGTCATAAGCCCAAAAATGCAGCTTTCTGGGGGGTTTGCACCTGTGTCACTGAAAAGAAAGACAGATCCAGGTGGCTGTCACAGATATGTGGAAGTAGTCACAGAAAACTTTATCTTTACATGCAGATTCTTTTTAGACGTCCAACTTTAAAAGCACAGTGAAAAGATGCGCCTCGTCAGTAAAGAGAGAAGTGAAAGCAACGCGTCTAGAATAGCTGAGATGCAGCTGGACTGTGATCAGCAGAAAATGAACAGAGGAAAACGAAACTAAGAAAAACAATCGTGAAAATAATAGATTTATCTGAGCGCTTCTCGCCTGTGGATGGAGTCCAGCTGCGCGCGACCCGGAGAGACAGAAAACTTCTCGCTTGTCCAGAACTTACCTTATGTATGGGAAGATTATATCGACGTCTTTTCTGAAAATCGCTATAAGGTAGGAGATAATGAAAGTGCACGAGGACCAGATGACCAAAAAGCACGGCAGGATACACACTCCCTCTCTCAACCAAACCATCTCCGTATAGATTTTACGCAGAGCCGCAGAATCAGTTTTCTGATGTACAGTAAAGAAAAACAATAAGAAAGATTACAATCCAGCTTTGGCTGATCCAGGAACAGAGATGTCTGCTGCAGCTGTTTGATGTCTGAACGTCAGTCACGTGTTAACGCGAATGAACTTGACTTTAAGCAGCAAACTGATACTGTATACAGTAACCTCTTCCCTCTTAGCTACTCCCTGTGGGAAGGCTTATAAATGACCATCATGTGTGCTCTTTTTTCATTCTTTTTCTTTCTGTTTGGGTTGATCTTATTGTTTAGCTTATGATCATAATAAACTATAGTAAATGGTTAGTTATGACTAAAGTGTCTGAGATTGTTTTAGCCAAGCTTTCACTCCACTTTCTGGCCAGTAAAATGTAACCATGCATTCAAAGGAAACATCGTCTTTTTCATTTAGATTTAATCTGCTACATGTTGCCAATGAGTTTCTTTTGAGATTTGAAGGAATTCTGGTCAAGATGGCAGCATGAAACTAAATTAAACCAATATTTTTAACATAAGTTTTACACTTAAGTGACTTCACACAAAGCAAGGTCTATGCCGTCTGAAGGGGTATATCCCCAAACACCCCTGATCCTCCTATTCCCCAGTCTTTGAACAAACACAATACAATAATATAAAAGCCGCACATGTAATACCCTGTAACTATATTAACAAGTCATCTGTCATATTTATTCATCGAGCCTCACTGAACTCAATAATGAATAAAGTAGACTGTATACCTTAACTAATAAGAAATTCAATCAGTCAGGCATGATGTCTATAACAATGGAGAGCCGGAGGCAACAGGAAGTTAACAGGATTTATTTGGAAGGATAAGGAGGGATGAACAAAAACCTGTAGGGAAGGATGGAGGAGTCCAGGAGGGCTGTAGGGACGAGGAGCAGGAAGGCAGGCCCTGGGGTATCCAGGTAAACAGGGAACTCAGGAGCAGCAGGAACAAGCATTTACATATTCATTCATTCAATGTCCGACGAAGGAAAGACTGGTGAGCTGAGTGCTTAATGGGTGTAAGGGAATCCGGGAAAGGTGCAGGTGATCTGGGATAATGAGTCTGGTGGCAGGTGATGGTATTCCAAGATGCATTCTGAGGTCATGACCTTTTATTTGCACTTGAAGTGAAGTTGATCTAAAATATGGTCAAAACTGTGATTTTTCTGCTACAAAACTCCACCTGGTGTGAAAATATTGAACAAGGCAGGTATGATGTCATGACCTTTTATTTGCACTTGATTTGAGGTGAGTGAGACTAATACTTCCCGAGATAAAGCCAAAATTAGATTTTCGTGGATAAAGATATGAAAACATGAAATTTGATACAGGTTATCCCATCGGAGACCTAAACAGGTATACGGAGTATCAAACTAAAATTGTAAAAATTATTAGTTTTTACGCTCACACAAATGATATCCGGTGACAGCAGAAGACGTGAAACCATGATATTCCAGACACTCCGCATTCAGGGATATAATGAATAAAAGAGACAGATAACTTAAAGGATAAACAATGTTGTGTTCAAGCACAGCAGAAAATGAAAAGAAGGATGTATTATTGTGTTTTTAGGTCTTTTTGCACTACAAATAGAATTTGTAGACTATGAAGCTAAATTCCAAAGAGACTCCGACAGCCTATGCTGTCGGAAGCAACGGCTAGCGGTATATCCCCAATCCCCGAATAGACACAATGTATATAAATCCGCACATGTTCAGTCACAAAGCTCCACCTGGTGATGAAACTTTGAACCAGCCCGGTATGATGTCAGAACTGGATGCATCCTGAGGTTGACCTTTAGTTTGCACTTGATTTAAGGTCAATGAGACAAATAGTTCCAGAGATATACCCAAAGATCTGATTTTTTGCGCATCAATCGCCACCTGGTGGGGAAACCATAAATAGTTTTGAAATTTGATACAGGTCGTCCCCTTGGGGTTGTAAATAGTTATACTGAGTATCAAATCCAACTGTTGTTTGAGTTATTGCGCACACACATGAAGGATATCCAGCGGCAGTGACGGCGGCAGCGATGATTTTCTTTCTTTATTTTTTTTTCACTTGTCTTGTCCAGCATAAAGGCAGAATGAGGATCTGTCCGCTATATCATGCTGAGCAAATTTATTCTGTCAAGAGGAACTATATGTATATACTAGTATATAAATTTCCTTTTGACAATCTGTATTCTTTATTTTATTTACATCTTAGTTCGACAGAGTTTCCATGTGTTGCTGGACATGACCGGAGGGGACAGAAAGAAAGGATAAGAAAACAAGAGAAAAGGAAAGAGAACACAAACAGAACATAAAGAAGAGACAGAAACACACCACAAAGAAAATACCGTGATCTAACCACCCATACTTTGCCATCCGTCACACCTGGACAGAAATGAAAAAAAGGATCTCATGAGCTCCCGCAGAGTAAAAATGAATACGGAAGAATGACTGTTACTAAATAATCTAAAAGAGATCTTAGTAACTGTGTCATCATGCAGAACGTATGAGGTGAAAAGTGTTCGCAGGAAAGTCAACATGCTCAGGCAACCCCCTCTACTCAAAAGGTCAAAGGTCGGGCAGAATAATCCCGAGACCCGGACACACGGCAGCCAGTATCAAACAAAGACCCCAGCCCCCCCCATCCCAGAACCAGTCCACCATGGAGGCGGGAGAGGGAGTTCCCGGCCAGACGGACCCTGGCAGGCCCAGGTCGGCAGTCGCTGGTCGTGCCGGAAGCCCAGGACGCCCAAGGCCCCCACAGCCCGGAGATACCCCACCCCAGCAGGCTGAGGAGCCCACCAACACCAGCAGACGTGCAGGACCCTCAGCCCAGCACCCGACGGGAGCAAGCCCGCCCCCTGGCGCATGAGATGCCCCCTCGAGAACCAGCCCCCATGCACACCTACATCGACCCATCCACCCAAAGCCCACCCCCACCCCTCGGAACCCCAATCCCCAGGTACACACACATTTTCATTTGTTCTCAAACCCAGTGCACCCATCCATAGCTCCACACACACCCCCACACACACAGTCACACCCACACACGTAAAGTGACCCATCCACACCAACACCTACCTCTCTCCACCATTCCAACTACTCAGTTTCCCACTCTCCCAGAAATGCAACATTAGGTATCGAAGGGGTTTGAGCTTTTCTTTTTCATGTTAAACAAACAAAAATATTCTTGTGTAAAGTGTTTACAAAACCTTTACATATCTTCTTTTATATCTTTTAATGATCTCTTCTATTATATTTACTTGAAAATATATTTTTAGCAGAAGACCATAAAATATTGGATAATGTTAGTTTGTCCAAAATGTACAAACATAATTAATAAAAATATAACCACATTGACAAGATAATCACATCAGGGCTGCATTTCTGCAGATATTCAATGCACTGCTGTTTTTGCCGCATATTTTGTGTATGCTTTACTTTTTTATTTGAGCATTTTAACAGCTTGATATGGACAATTTTATTAACTGGTATAATGTCTCTGTTTTTGTTCTTTGTCATAAAAATAATTGATTGCTAATATGTTTTAAAATATGAACTTAGTATTTTTTTAAGGGAAGAGCAGTTTGGGTTAAATACAAATATCTGAAAGCCGTGTTTGGTTTAGATTACCATTAAAAACCACGAGACCGAGGTGAAGAGCAGAGTTTAATCCTGGAACATCTGGTGGATTCTCACATCCAGACGTTTGAAGCTTTGAGTCGTTGAGACGTTGAGTCACTTCAGAGCTGTGAATGTCACTGAAAGTTGCCTGCAACAGATTTAGCGAGATCTTTAATAAATTGTTAGTTGAACCACCCGGCTCCCATGCATGTTTTCTAAGGGAACTTCGCATAGTGTGAGGTCAAATCTTCCTGGTAGTGCCAGAACTCAGCAGCCCATTTCATCTCAGACAAGAGGCCACAAAGATAAATTTGAGGTTTGTATGAAAGATTTCTTATAAGACTGAGACATGAACCCAAAGATGCATATGTAATCTCAATGTAGTCATAATTTAGTTTGTTAAAGGGCACATGAGTTGGTAAAAGATTAACAGCATTCATGAAACCAGTAAATCAGGTTTGAACCCTGGAGCCAAATAAACTAGTGACATGTTGGCAACAAGAATATATAAAGATAATCTTAAAGGCAATAAATTTGGCATAACCTTAAAGTAATCTTGTTTAGGCATTGTACAAAAATATAGCTATTTTCATAATGTTGCAGTAAAGAGTAAATGATCAAATAAAGTGTTTTTTTACAGACCTGTTTGTAAAGATTATGATTTAAACTTGTTTATTAAGCAGTTGTTCAAACTTCCGCTTCACATTAAAATTACATAGTAAAATATAAACCACAAACATATATAATGAAAATCCAATTTTTATTGATAAAAACCATGAAAAAACATTATTTATCCAGCTTCTTCAGAACTGCATGTCCAATGTACTACCTGTACTCCTCCTCGCCACCAGAGGGCGACATTAAGCATCAGCATGCGCGTAATCGCGGTGGCAGCCGCGTCATCTCCACCGAGGAAGTAGTAAATGTGGTGGTTGTCATGTGTCATGTTGTCTGGCTGGCAGTCAGCTGACAAACCCGTTTCGCTAGTGATGATTACTTTGTTAGTTTAGCGTATCAACTGACTTTTTAAAATTTATTTGAATGAATGCGTCGCTATGCTTCGCCGAAGAGGATCATGGTAGTCGTGAACTCGGTGTTAAAGCTGTTGCAGAGACAGACGTACACCTGTCTGTCCCACCGATATGGGCTCTACCTCTGCTTCGGGGGGCTCGTCCTCATGATTGTTTCCGCCTTTCAGTTTGGAGAGGTGAGGCTCAACCGTCTCATTACTTGTGTACTTTCTTACAAAGGGTGCCAAACAGGTGTTTTCGTCCTATTATGTACTGAAGATACCTTAGATACAAACTGGATTAAGTGAGATAACTTGTATATCTTGTATATCGTGAGTTTATTGCCTGTTAAGAGAAAGTCGTCATAAAAATGAGAGTATGATAGCTTATACTTAGTCAAGTTGCTAAACGTGCTCCTTCCTCTTGTTAGGTTAACTGTGTGTATTATTAATATCTCTTTGATAATATTTCCTTTTTGTGTTGCTAATAAATGGGCTATTTATTTACAGTTTTAATTCCCCATAAGAAGCCAGCAGATATAATAAGTTTGGTATGTAGAAATGTAAGATATTCATGACATTTCTCTTCATGCAGGTGGTGGTGGAGTGGAGCCGGGATCAATATCATGTCTTATTTGATTCCTACAGAGACAATGTGGGAGGGAAATCCTTCCAAAGCAGGTGAGCATGCAAATGTCAAGTCATGTGCAAAGTTTATTAGCTATTATGTTTAAAAAAGATTGTACAGAATCCTCCCAGATGAAGTCACTCCAGATTACCAGGGGAGCATGTTTCCTGGAGATAAATGTGAAAAAACCTGACAAGGTGTAACCGTGCATGAACAAATTTTAATGCAGGCTTGTCAGACGGGCTCGCTGGGGAGGAAAACAGAATCACAGCTTTGCAGTTTGAGGACTATCCTCACTGATATGGATGTTTTCTCTTTGCAGGCTCTGTCTGCCCATGCCGATTGATGTGGTGTACACATGGGTGAACGGCACAGACACGGCTCTGCTGACAGAACTGAAGGGGGTCAAAGAGCAACTAGAGGATGAACAAAAAGCTCTGAGGTGGCTGTGACTTCACTGTCTGTCCTCCAGATGAGCTTTAATTTAGACACTGAGGTTAAACCTTATCCCTCGCAGATGTGCACTGGGACTGTGCAGGCATTTTGCATGTCCTGTGAGGAGATGTCTGCAGATCTTTGCAGATAGAGCCCGCTACACCAAGCACAGCCTGCTGCTGGTTGCAGATGCATTCATAGATCTGCATTTAATGAATGAAAATCATAGAATCAAACAAAAGCTCTTTTATGGTTTTTTTTAAATAATATAACAAAAGCTTCTCAGTGTATAATTTGGTGTAATCGAGATGAGTTTTTAGAGGATTATTATTGAATGTAGTTTGACTTTAATGTCAGAATTGTCAATTTATGCTGCAGACGTATGCTTGATTAGTTTCTGTTGAGGCTTTGTTTTGTTTCTAGAGATAACACCGTTAGCTTTTTTAACAAGTCTTAACTGTGTTTTACATACAGGGAACGGCTGGGGAAAAATGCAAGTGAAACTACTGAAGTCCCAAAAGACAGGTGAGGATGATCTATTTGATGCGTCGTAGTCAAGCATCAGTTCTGCCACGTGTCCAGTTTCTGTTCACATTTCCTGGTTTAAACTCTGCCACGCTCGCAGAGAGTTCACACATTATGGCTGCAGACTGAATCATCTCAGATGTAGCCATCTATCTGCTGATTTCCAGCTTGGGATAGTTGTAAGAAGCTGACTTGAGGAGGCCTGTCAGTCTATTTGATCTCTTACAGTATTACCTTGAACAGAGCTGTCACATTGCTGCCATTACAAAATGTTTTTTTTTAAAACGGGTCAGTATAGTCCAGTACTCTGGATGTGTCTGATCACGTGTCTTCAGGTTTCAGTAAGACTTGCAGGTGACGTTGAAACTCCTTTAGATGACTGTTTGGATCATAATGATGCAGCAATGCATTTAACAGGAAGTAGTTGCTGTATCCCAAAGAATATCTCAATAGTTGAACTGCAAACATAATAATGAGATAAGAAACAAGTTTTTTTTTATTATTGTCTCAATTTAGTCTTGAAAAACAGCTACAGCTAAGAAAAGGTTAACCTGACATTAGTTCTGGTGATAATTTATATAACTATACTGTAAACATGACCTTGGTTTGCCTAGTTTTTACTCCGAGCACGCTTTGTAAAACTCGCACTCCTCTTTGTCTGAATCTAAGTACAGATGCAAGAAATACCTGATGCAAACTTGACACTTTAGCTGAATGTGTGAGCTTCGTGCATTTGTTTGGAGTATTTTAAGAAAGAAATTAGCATTATAAAGGAAGTGGTTCTCTGAGTGTGAGTGCAAGGCGCACAAGGCTGTTATTTAAAGCAATGACTTTCTTTTGCAGCGTCAAGCTTGAATGCCTGCTGTCCCATTGCATCATAGCACCCATGCTGGCGCTGGATCCGGCTCTGCCGGTCAACGTTACTATCAAAGAGCTGCCAGCGCTCTCGCCGTCCTTCTCCGCTGCCAAGGAGCTGCTACTCATGAGCAAAACCTTCCACCCGCCCACCACTGTGTCTGTGGTCGTCTTCCATTCGCAGGCTGACGGTAAGAACACACAAAAGATCAAAGAGTTTAAGCGACAACATTGTGCCGGGAGAGGATGCTCGCTGAGGATGAGACACGGCAGGGGGAGCAATGAAAGGGGAAGCGAGGATTGAACTAGTTTCTCTTTTTAGTTCTACTTTTTATGCTTTTTATAATATATTTAATGTTTAACTGGATGATGATGATGTGGTGACAGAGAGAGAAATCTGCATTATTATTCAGCTTCAACAGCGTTTTTACTTGTGACCAGCAGGCAGAACTCCTTTTGCTTAAACCAACTGCATGGTTTGGATCTGCACGGGTCGCCTGGTTTTAAGTTTGCTCACACAGGTACAGATAACAATGATTCCTCAGCAGGGACTCTCCTTAAATCAAGCATCCATGTTGTGCTTGAACGTTTTCTCTGAAAGTTAGTTTCCAGTTATATGATTCTGGTGCAGCAACTACAGCTACTTGTCCAGCTGATGGGACTGGCGGTCCATGAAAGCAGGTAACAGCAGTCATTAATCAGTTCTGCAGCTTCAGCAAGCAGGTTCTGGACTGGCCTTCCAGCTCTAGATGCAGGTGAAAGATGGAGAATGTCCTACAATGTGAAGCAGGTTCAGCATATTAACAGTGTCTTCATATTAAGCTTTGTATTTTGAAGATCTCATTAAGTGGTTTTACTGTTAACTGGTTGGGTTCTGAACTCTGGATGTGTGTATTCATGTTGGACAGTTTGGAGTTGATGAGATGAGCAATAATAAACATGCATCCTGGTAAAATCCAATGCAGGACTCTGGTCTTGGGGCTCCTAATTTTACTGTATTGTTTAGAACATCCATTTTTTTGTTGGTTTTGTTTTTCCTTCCACCCAAACAGTAATCTGTATCATTTTGCCTTTTCCTGTTTAGTCATTGGACCCCCTGCTTTCAAACGGACTAGAGTTTGGTTCTCTGGTTTGCATCATAGTGTTGTTGATGTTGATATTGCACCATCCCTGGAAGCGGACCACTGTCCACTGTTTAAAGCAAACGGCAGGAGTTTTTCCCACTCTGCTGCGTGTTGTCCTGTTATGCTCTCTACAAAAAGCGACTTGTCCCAGAACACTTACAGGTTCCCAATCAAGTCAAGTTAATGACGTTGCATATCTTCCAACCTGACTTTGGATTAGTGGCCAAAAAAATAGATGGAATAATTATGTAATTTTCCTTAATGTGTAAATTTGTTTTAATGTTGTTACTCACTTTTATTTATTTATTTATTTCTACAGCTGATAAATCCTACACGGATGTGTCCAGAGAAGCCCACAAATTTTCTGTGTCCAGATGCTACCTGGTGCGTGCCGTTCCTGTATATATGTGCTAATTTTGCATTATTTTATTCTTCTCTTCATACAAAACAAGTCTTTCCTTGTTTATATTCATGGACACAGAATACAGATATTTACACATCAAAAGGTGTTTTGTGTATTTATTTTTTTCATTGAAGTGTTCTTGATGTGTGTCATGCAGACGACGGATAAAGAGGCTCCAGGTCTGATCCGCATGCAGTCTCTGGCTTATCTGAGCGGCTTCCCGGCATCCTACAAGGAGACGGAGCAGCTGCGAGTCAAACTGCCCTCCGTCATAACCAGCAAGATCAAACAGGTACAACAAGCTGTTTCTGAGCCATTGGTTTGCATGACAAATGTGATGCTTTCAGGAAAACAAAGAGGGCAAAAAAACATGCAGGATTTCTTCTCTGAAAAAAAAAAATTTAAATGCAAAACCTCAAAGGAAGGATGTCTCAGTTTAAAGCAGCAGGTGGCAGAGTTACACACAGAGTCATGGTGCTGCAGCCACTCTGGCTTTTTGTTTAATACATTTAGCAACTTTGTGTTAATTTCTTCTGAATAATAAAGAAAAAAAATAACTTAAGATTTTTTATGCTTTGTAGAGTCACTGCTTTTTTTTTTTTTACACAATCTATTATTGCATCTGCAGCGGTCAGTCCGTCCTGCAGTGTAAGAGGTTTAGCAACTCCTTGAAAAGACTGGACCCATTCAACTGAAAGCGGGATTTGTCTATTTTAAACAGTTATATGCCGTGGAGTGGATAAAGGGCTTCTCTGTGGCTTGTTGTTTTGTGCATCGAATATTTTTTGGAATCACAGCTCTACTTTAGATTTGGAGAGAAAGAAATGTCACTAACAAGATAACAAGGATTAAGATAAATAATGAAGGAAAACAAAAACTGTTTGCCGCGTCTTCTGTTGATGTGCTCATGGCGGCTGCAAATGAACTGGGGATTTATTTGATAATGTCTTGTAAAAGATGAGGACCAAACAAATGCCTTTACCTAAAATAAATGTACATCTGCATTAACGTATTCAAGGCAAATTCCGATAATCTTCCAAAGCAGAAAAGTTTGGTTTAATAGAGCACAAGAGTTTGTGCAGTTTGGGATAAATAAACCTGTATTAAAAGGCTTATTTCTATTTTTCAGGATCGCGAGGGATCAGTCAGAATAGAAAAGCAAAACAACTACTGAGTATGCAGAAACATAGCGTCTTTATTTCTCACATCACACAGCAGGCACAAAACATAATACACCTTGGTTATAAACAGATCATAGTTCCAGGTCTCTTACCGTGACGCGCTGAGTTGGAGAGCCGACAACCCCCAGCAGAGGTGCATTAAACCTGCTAGGCGTTTGTGCCTAACCCGCAGCAGACTCTGCCTGAGAAATGAGTCTCCTTCCCTTACATAGAACCTGAGTGCACGTGAGCAGGTAGGGAGGTGCCCAGCCTCAATCCCGCACACACACACGGGATCCCTGCGAAGCAACCGTAGGCTGTTCATGAGATCCTGTTATTATGAGACTCTGTTATTGTGAAGTTTCACACAGCACATGTTTATCCCTGAGACACCCTGTATTTCCCAAGCAGCTGTGTCTGCTCAGAGATAAGAAAAGCAGCACAGAGTGAGAAACCCAACTGTGGGAAATAACAGCTTGGGTAAAAACATCTTACATGAGACAGATGAAATGGGTTCAAGACAGCACTCATATAAGAATTCACAATTCAAAACCAAAGATGTTCTGTTTGCTTTATGCCAGCAAAATGGAGCCGTTTCCTCACCCGGCTAATGTTTTAGCCTGTATGTATAATACTGTGGATATTACCACAGCAGGGTCAGATTTAGGATATGTTACTGTGTCACAGTAAATTCACCTGAAACACAGTAGAAAATGTAAATGATTATCTCCTGCTAAAAGAATAAAACGTTACTCCCAGTGGAAATCGGAAGATGGCACCCCAGTTCATCTAGGAATTAGTGATGTCTACTGCAAATTAGCTTTGCAAAAGTAGAAGCTTAGAATGTGAATCGGAACAGTTTTACAGGTGTTTTGATAGAGGTGTTGCACAGGTGAACATGTCAGGTAGCCATAGGCTGATGTTGAAGATGGACACCTCAATAGTCAGAGTCAATAGAATCCAGGGATAGACTCCATATTCACCTTAGAAACACCATGAAAGATGTGAAGCACATGATGGTTTTATGATAGGAAGGGTCAGTACTTCTCTGTAATAAAAAAACAAAACATCTCCATGGAAACTAGCTGGACCTTCATGATTCATTTTATACAAATCAGTGTCATATGAGACATTAGCAGAGTTTTTAGAACTAAACGGTAAAAGTAAGACATGATGAGTACTTCTGGCTGCTAACTCACAGTGATGAGATGCACATCTGTACAATCATCAGTCTCTGCTTACGTATGACACTTTGTGTGGTTTGATTAAAGAAATGAACAGAAGCTGTAAAGTGAAACATGCTGTTCTCATGTTTTTTGTTACATCCGCATGTAACATAAATCCGCATGGTTTTATGTCTTACAAGTTAGGATTGCTGCTTCCTTGTGTCTGTGTACAAACGTTCTCTGTACTGCATGTATCTCATCCTTCCCCTTTTGCTTTTTGAAGACATTAACCTTCAAATTAATTTATTCTGGAACAGAATAAATGATACGGAAACTCCTTACAAGTCCGTACATATCGGAAGGAGAGCTTTTAGAAGAAGTCACGAGTAGCAGACCGCAGTCAGAAGACTGGATGCAGCACTGGATGTAGCAAACATCTATTTTCTACACTCTGTTTTGCTCAGGGTTGTTGCTGTTACTGGAGCTGATTCCAGCTGACAGCAGATGAGAGGCATGTAACATCCAACATGGAGACACGCAACCATGCATGCTCTTATTTACTCCTATTCAGAATCACCAGTGACTTCAGCATATATGTTTTTTCTTTATATTTTTCTGATGGGGCCATCACGTATGATGTAATGGTCATGCTGATTGCGTCACATCCTCACAAACTGCCAACAGCTGACGTATCGGTGAGAGAGCAGCTGCTTAAGAGTCAAAATGACTGTAATGTTTTTGTGATGAGATGTAGGGTAACAACATTTAACCCACATAGGATCAAACCCAGCTGTCCCATCAGTCCCTGAACTGGTCAGTCTGGTAAGTCATGTGATAATAACCAGTCGCATGGCGGCTGTAACCCTAGCTGGTGTTGTGGGGGTTAACAACTGTTTAAAGTGGCACGGTGCCAGCCAGTATGCTGAAAGGTCACCGAGATTGTACTAACCCTGTCTGAACTCCGCTGTCTAATGCCAGTCTGTTTTTCGAGTCCAATTTTGATGTTTTTAGTGCAGGAACAAACTAAGTTGGGGTGCAGGTGTGAAAAGTAGGATGTGTGAAGTCCAAGGAAAACAGTGGAAAGTGTGTATCTGTGTTTAGATCTGGGGGGGGATTATAGTACACGAGCCGGCACAATGCACAGTTTGGATTTCAAGGTGTTTCCTGGTGTCACTCGCCACTTCTGTGAAAGAGGGATGATGTGCATAGTGTGGAGGGAGAGGTTCAGCGGTGAGATGTGGTCAGTATTTATAGCTGGTGTTAGACTGAGTGATATGGTGATGAAAGCTAGACTACAGCCCCGATCATCTGGCCGTGCTGTCGCCTGTTGAGTCCTGCCCCATGTTGGTGTGAATTTCAGTGCATCTACTATGGCCGGGTCTCCACATGATGCCCCCTCTGAACTGTGAAGGAAGATTTAGACAATTTTTGTCACACATGTGCACTAAACGCAGCAACTATTACAAAAAAGGAGTATTGAGGCTTTTTTTAGTTTCTGAAAATGTTTATTTTGAGGCATTTTTATGGTTTCATGTAAATAATGTACATCTAGTCTGAACTATTTGAATGTATTTTAGCATGATGCTGCGTTTAAGAACTGTTACCTCATCTTCAGGTTCACAGTCTACAGTTCTTGTCTGGGAAATGATAAAAATCCACATTTTGAAGCTAAAAAAACCTTTATCCTACAATTGCCATAATTTTTTTGGCATTGTTGTTGGATAAACATTGCTATTGTACATAATGTGCCATCCATCCTCTAGAAGGCTATAGGTTTCATATCCCGTGGCTACTTCTTCCAGCTCATCTGGGGGGATTCTGAGAACTCCTCCGCCTCGGACAGCATCCCATCTCAGACCAGGAGATGGCACTCTATTCATTTCCATTTGAGCTCCATGTGTCAGAATTGTAGCTGCTGATCCTCCGTCGCATGAGCTGTCAGAGAAAAAGAAGCAAACAGTACCTGCAGTCCTGAGTCCTCTGTCCCAGCTGCACCTAGACATGCTATCCACGTTCTGAACAGTTTTCCGTTTTCTGTTGTGGTTTTATTTCAAATTAAATTGAAGATATTTTCTGACCACTTAAAGGAAAGTAGTTCCTTTCCTATCTTCAATCCCAGCAGAATGAAAGTGACTCTGCTCTGAAAAAAAGACAGTTTGCCAGTTATCACATTGTCAGTCATTAGTGTTTGAAGTTTGGCTAGTTTTAGTAGCTGTAAGTACCTTCACCTCTTCACAAAGTGACCGTGGATCTTAAGTGTGCTTCTCTTGTCATGTTTCTTTTTTCCCCCAGAGTGTGATGTAAAGTTGCAAACTTCAGATCCAATGTGTCTTATCAGCCCACACTGCTTCTCTGCAGGAAAAGTCTTCCCATCCTCTGATTTGTTCTCCAACCTCTTCACTCTCTGCAGTGAAAAAGTCAGAACGTTTGAAACTTATCAAAGTGTTCTGACGTGTAAGTTGGATGTCTTCTCCTGAGTCATACTTCCCCCAGTTGGTGGCCGGTGTGCATCAGTGTGTGAATGGGTGGATAGCAGGATCTGCAAAGCACTTTGGTCACTCAGAGAGGAAATTAAAGTGCTTTATAAGTGAACGTCATTTACCGTTGCACAGAGGGCTGGATTAGCCTCTTTTTTTGTTTCACTTTAGTTTTTGCACTTTTTCTTTTCTTTTAGGCTTTGAGATGACTATAACTTACTTACTGCTCCTGTTACATGTTGTTTCTAAATTTAAGCTAAATGGAGTAAATGGATTCCTGCTGCGTTGGAGTTTAGTCCCATTTCTCATCAGATTTAAATAACCTTGTCAGGAGGGATTTGTACTGAATCTCTTACCAAGTACATTTGATGTTTTGTTTTTTTTTTCTACTGGCAGATGTGAGGATTTCACTTTTCTACTCTTTCTTTTTCCACTCTTGAAGCAACACTTTTCTACCTCTCTGTAAAGTCGCAACCCACCATCTCCTCCCAGCAGCTTCAACTTGGATCAAGCTTCACTTGCCAGCTTCCATCCAGCTGCTCCAAAAGATCACTCAGCGCTGCGTTAATTGGTTTACCCACAGTGTCCCCTCAGTTTTTCCAGTCTAATTGCATTTTCTTGAGCCTTTGCATTGACATGTAGGCCACAGTGATTGTGGTTTAATGTGCTGAGAGCAAAATTCACAGGGGACATGTTAATACCGGGGCGAGGAATAACTCGATCTGCTGCCTGACAGATGAGCTGATGAAACCTGCAGCATTCTTCCATTAACATCAATTTGCACTGAATGTGTTGTAGAAAGCTGCTCTTCAACTTAAATATAAATGTGCACGATCCTTTAAATGCTAAGCGCGATGATTTCTCTGAAGAAGAGATGGTGTTGTCCTCTAGATGAGACAGGAAGTGATCACATTCAGTGAAATGTCCACCTCCTGGGAATGCTGTTAGTTGTGGGAACATTTTGGTGACAGGTGTTGTGTAATCACTTCTGCTCAAATTCTCTCAACTGTTCATGTTGGCAAATGTTCAAGGTAGACCTTAAAATAATGTCCTAATCTGGTAACACTTCATTATAAAAGCCACAGTTACTGCAGGAGCAGAGGGGACGACAGGCCTTGGTAAGCGGATATAGTGAGCATTAAAAGGCAGGGCTTCTTATGTTTTTTAAGATTGGAAATTATTCTGAGCATAACTTTTTTATTTTTAATTTCTCAGAATAATTTGAGTTTATTAATGGCATTTTTTTGTCTCACAGGCAAAGTCAATGTCCCAGTTTGTTTGAGAAATGTAAAAGTACTTTTTGGCCATTATTGTGTCCACCTGGCTAGATCCAAGTTAGGCTCCCCTTGTTCCTTCAGAACTGCTTCATTCTTGGCCCCATGGACTCAACAAGATGCGGGAAACTTCCTCAGAGATGCTGACCGTATCTGAGCATGAAGTATTTCAAAGTTGCTGATTTCATGATTCATGATGAGAATCTGATTCTAAAGATGTAATAACAGAAATATTTAGATTGGAGACAAGTGGGAGTATATCATTTGCATATCTTCTTGTTGTCACATTTAAAGACACGTCCTTCCTCATTCACATGCTCAGTTTGAACTTGTCATCTTGACCACATCATGACTAAATGCTGCCACGTGATCAGCTGATCACATATTTGTAATAAGCATCTGAACACGTTTATTGAACAATGTAGGCAGTGAGTGAACATGTAAACGGCTTGTCGGGAAGCTTTTAGTGGACTAACAGAGTTCTTATCCTCTTTGTGCTGCTGGTTTTTTTTCATCCGTCCATGATCTAAACCCTAGACAGGTCAGCAGAAAACCAGGTTGTTTTATTTCACTTTGGATTTAGGCGTTTAGTTTTGTCAGGGAGAAAATTCACCTACAGAACATTTCCACTACCAGACTGTCATTGATGCTATCATTTCTTCTTCTTTGTTTTTTAAAGTGTCATGTAAACTTCCACTTTGTCTGGACTTAAAACCTTGATTGCCACCAGAGGCAGTCTAAAGATAAGTTGACGCTACTTATGTAACGCTTTTCCATTTGTTGTGACCACTGAGCAGCACAAGACATAATCACCCGCTAACATCCTGCGTTGTGTGCCTGTGTTGTTGGAGCGTTATCAGAATCTATATAGAGAGCCGAAGTAAAGACGGCAACGTGATCTGCAGCTCGTTGGTTTCTAATAACCAGCTAATCTTCCTCAACTGAAGGGAAACTGACAATCTGAGGGAGAAAATGAGGGATGTGGTACTTTCAGCACCTGACTGCTATAATTAAACCCAAGTCCTCTGCTAACATCATGAAAGGTGACCAATGATGTTTCAGATTGTCAAAACCTTTTGTTTCTCCCGTCTACATGAGACACACCAATAAATACACACACAGTCCTGCAATACCCCACATAACTGTGCTGAGATCAGATGGACATCGCCTTCCATGTGACAGCTCATGGAGAGGATGACATCACTGAATTTTCCAAACTCGCACACAAACACTTCCTTGTCGTTCTGATTCCAGCAGCCAGGAAATGTTGTCACACCAGCAAGGCAGCTGCTTCAGTTCGGCCTCTTCACATGAAGAGTCAGAGGTCAAACTGCCCGATTTGACCGAGGATCTAATAGCCAGTTTCTTATTTGCACTCTGTTATCTCCATCTCCCAGAAACCTTCCTTATTGTTGTCAGCCTCACGCTGCTTCCATGCAACCACTGTTGTTGCATTTTGTTTTAATAAATTGTTTGAAATGAAGGAAATACATTGAGATTTTTTTTCTGAACACAATAAAAGAAAATGGGAAAAACTTTAAATTCTTATGCACATTAAGTTAAAAAATAATTTTCAGTTTTCATTGCAGATAAAATGATTTCTATTTGTTTATAGATTTTTCTAATAGCAGCTGACAACACAGCTTTGCAGGATGGATCCTCCTTTAGTTCTCTTGGGTTGTAGGATTTCTTAACATGAATAACAGCACATGAACGCTTTATTTGTCCCTCAGTTTGAGTTGTACTCAGAGGCCAGCATTGCTCTGCTCCACCTGAAAACGCCGCAGGATTTCTCGGATCTGACCCAGCAGGCCAAAAAGAACCTGACCCTGGACGGGAAAGAGTTAACAATCAGCCCCGCCTACTTGTTTTGGGACCTCACTGCCATCTCACAGGTATGCTCTTTTCCCATTGGCTTCTCTTCACTACGTCACTTTGGATACGTATGGAATAGGAAGCATGTTTAAGAAGAATTAAAACGACTTTATATTCCTTCCAGTCCAAACATGATGAAGATGTTTCAGCCAGTCGATTTGAAGACAATGAGGAGCTCCGCTATTCGCTGCGCTCAGTGGAAAAGCACGCTCCCTGGGTGCGACACATCTTCATCGTCACTAACGGGCAGATTCCTTCCTGGCTCAACCTGGACAACCCCAGAGTTACTGTGGTCACACATCAGGTAGACAACCTCATCAGTTTATCTATTTAACATTTTATTTCCTCGCTGTTTGTTGTGATGTTTTCAGAAGTTTACTTTGTACTTGCTACAGAGGCTTTGCTTCAGTTGTTCTGTGTTTCTCTTTCAGGGAATTTTCTTGAACCACAGCCACCTTCCTACTTTCAGCTCCCCTGCAATAGAGACCCACATCCACCGCATCCCTGGTCTCTCCCAGAAGTTCATTTACCTCAATGATGACGTAATGTTTGGCAAAGATGTGTGGCCGGATGACTTCTACAGCCACTCCAAAGGACAAAAGGTGTGAAGACAATATTTTATTTCAAAATTCTGTAGTGAGATTTTCTTTATTTGTATTTTCTTTTCTTCTCTCAGGTTTACCTCACATGGCCTGTTCCCAACTGTGCGGAGGGCTGCCCAGGATCCTGGATCAAAGATGGCTACTGTGACAAGGCTTGCAACAACTCAGCGTGTGACTGGGATGGAGGAGACTGTCTGGGTAAGGAGTTGGTCACATTACGTGTCCTGCATGCATGAGTCGGTTTGTGTTATGTTAATCCTTCTCTGTAACAGGGGCAGCAGGGAACAGCCGGTTCCCTGCAGGTGTTGATGGCGGTGGGCCCGGTGGAGCTGGTGGACAGGTGTGGCAGTTTGCAGGCGGTCTGGGAGCTTTTGGGGGGACGTCATACTGCAATCAAGGCTGTGCCAACTCCTGGTTGGCAGACAAGTTCTGTGACCAGGCCTGCAATGTTCTGTCCTGTGGCTTTGATGTGGGCGACTGTGGTCAAGGTGAAATTAAAATATCGATATGGAATAAAAACACAAGTATAATTTTAGAAAGTCGGAATATTGTGTAACGTATAAATAAAATCCAGAAAGCTAAAAATGTCAGATGTGGAAAGTAAAACATTCTGGGAAGATGTAGCTGATGAATCTGATGACACCAACACATCTGTAAAAAATAGTTCCAGGATGATTTTTAGCATTGTGGAGCTTCTCTTCTTCTTTTAACATCTGTCTGTAAACATCTGGGAAGTAAGGAGAGCAGTTGCTGGAGTTTTAGGAGAGGAATGTCGTCTCATTCTGGTCTGATGCAGGATTCTAGCTGCTCTACAGCCCTGGACCTTGTTGCTTTCATGATGCTCCAGATGTTTTGTACTGGTAAAAGGTCTGGACTGCAGGCAGACCAGTTCAGCAGCTGGATCTTCTCCTGTGAAGCCATGCTGGTGTGATGGATGCAGGATGTGGTTCAGCATTGTGTTGCTGAAATCTGCAAGGTCTTCCCTGAAAGAGACGATGTCTGGATGGGAGCAGATGTTGCTCTAAAACCTTCATGTACTTTTCAGTATTGATGGAGCTTCACAGATGTGAAGAGATCCAGCTTTTCTACTGTCCATTGATAACAAGCTGGATGCTTCCGCTCCTCTTTACGCTGCAGGACACACTGTCCACATTTTCCACTTTGTCTCAGATTATTTTAAATCAGTTTGGAAGAGAAGACAGATGTGTTACTGCATCCTGTTCACATCTGGCTTCTTCTTTGTATGATGGAGCTTCAACCTCCATTTGTGGATTTCAGGGTAAACTGTGTTCACATGATTTCTGGAAGTCTTCCTGACTCCATGCAGTGATTTCCAGAAGACAATCATGTCTGCTTATAATCCAGAAGACTAAGATAACCTGCATCAACTTTAAAATCTTTCTGACACAGTTGGTCCCAGACTGGTTAATCTCTGTCCATATTTCCATCTACTTACTGTATGCTCAGTCATGTTACTGACCTAATTAGTTGTCAAATATTCCAACGGCTGTTTCTGGATTATGCCAATACATTTTCAATTCTTTCTATTCCAACTTTTTATATAGATGTGTTGCTGCCATCAGATTCAAAATTATATATCATATGAAATGGTAAAATTTTCACTTTCATCTGACGTGTTTTTCTCTTTGAGAATAAAATCTATGCTGATCATATTTTACAAATGATTTTATTTACATTTTACACTAACTTTGTGGGAATCTGGTTTGTAAAGTTGTTGCCAAATCGCAGCCTCAGCATCACAACATAGGAACAGTATTAACTAAGTTAATCTGAAGAGCTCAGCACCATCTCATTAGCGGTGCCCACTCTTCATTGATTTATGTTCCACTCCTGTCAATAAGCCCGTGCTTTTGTCTATTCAGGCTATTGGTGTCCTTAGTTTGCATAGCCATGTGCTTATGCAGCAAATCAAGAGCCTGCCTCATTAAATTGCTATTTAGTGTTATGTAGACTATATGTCCGACTGGGAATAAAAGGATATCAAATTACTTATTTCTAGAAATTAAATTGGCTCCAGAGCTAGATATGACTCCCTACAACTTGTATTGATTATGCTTTACATTTATTTAAGTATTAAGCTAATGAAAAGATAAATTAATAATTAAAAGTGTATGTGTGTAATGTGTGTAATCTGTTCAGCACCACACACAGTTACAGTCACTAAATGATGAAGATATATATTAATAAGTATTCATTTTTATGGCTATAAACACAAACTGTGAATGTCCCCGCTTTTACAAATCATCACAGTTAATGATGATTTTGTTTGAGTTACGCACCACTGCACGTCTTGTTTGTGCTATTTATCAGCAACAGGTCCTCTGGCGTTGCTAAGGAGGGCTGGAGGCTCCCTGGCAGCACAGATCACCTCAGTGGCCCCAGAGCTTGCTGGGAATTCCCCCGAGCCTTCATCTTCCAGCACCACCCTGCAGGACGGGATGCAAACGGGGGGATGTAAAGACAGAGAGGGGGAAGTGCACTTAGAGTTTCCACCATGTCTTCTCCATGTGTTGATCCTTTCATCAGGCTACACATACTTTGTTTTTAACATAGATATGAGACCATTTTCATGACTATTTTATTGCAACTTTGTATGTTTTCAGCCTGTATACAGGTTATAAGTTCACTCAAATTTTTTTAAATAATACATCTTCTTGTAAACTGATTTTGAAAATGATTCAGATGAGTTTAATTTACAGACAGATCAAAGTGATTAAGCAAAATATCATTCTAATTCGTCTTCTTTTGCTTATTATAAGCTCAGGCTTCTGTTTGCACTTCTTTTACTACTTTATTTCTGGAGCCGAACACAAAACGATGCCGTGAATTTGACTCTACAGGTAATATCATTATGTTGCAGGGTGTGCGGGTTATAATAATAACCTGCAATCTGACCAGGCAGAATATTTGGTTGAGTAAACTTCCTGGACAAACAGCTAAGGAAGTGTCAGACAGGATTGCCATTTGCTTTCCTGTGACTGTTTTTACACCTTCCTTCTAAATAAGGCTGCAGGCTGCCAGGACATATGACCACCATCCCAATTTGGGCTCTGGACACAGTATCCATCCATCCCATGATTGCTCAACGCCAATGAGAGTCAAACACACACACACATACACACTCACAACCCTCCCCTTTGCCAGAGCTCCCATGTATGCAAGAGTCAGGTCAAGTGAGCACAGGTGGGGTAGGGGGGGTGTTAATAAACCTTCAAAGCAAAATTTATTTGAAAAAAATTTAAACTTTTTTTCATTATTAATCAAACACTTTTTAAAAACAATTTCAAGCTCATATAAACTCATGTCATTTGGAAAAGTCGCATATTACTTATGATTTGCAACTCTAATTAAAAAATGAATAAAATGGGAATTAAAAACAGGATGAAATCATATAAAATCATATACGCTCACATTTATTCTCATTCACATAAACAGGATATTAGATAGTAAAACTGGTTTCATGGGAAATATTAGGTTATTTGAGTTTGATATGATCAACATATCCCCCACAGGCTGGAAAAGTATAATAAAAATGAAAAGATAAAAAAAGACTGAATTAATTAGGTTGATTAACAAAAGATTAGTGACATGACTGGGTATAAAATTAACATTTTTATTTTTACTTAATAATCTTTTAATGTCTTTTTCATTTCTCTCTTGTTTTGAACTCTTTGTTTCTAATTTTTGAATGTTTTAATGACTGTGTAAAGAACTTTGTTATTAAATTGTGCTATTACCTATAAATCAACTTGCTTTGCCTCATAGAAGAAATAAAAACATAATCTAATGAAAAGCGCGCTGAAGCTGATCCAGGTTTCCTAAATATGTATGTGAGACAAGCTGATGCTCCGTTTTTAACGAGTCTGATGACGTTTTATTGTGAAAGGCCAGGCAGGAAGCTCCTCTTATCATCCCATCTTGCGTGAAGATGCAGCCCCCACCCTCTCCCCCCAAGCCCCATCACTCCTATCAGAACTGCTGCTGCTGCTGAAGTGCTGGAACTCTCTCCTCCTCCCATCTGCTATACTTTTGATGGGGGGAGTGCATGCAGCAGTGAAGTCACAGTGATGTCATTTGAGGATGTGAGCGTTGGGGGGCAAGGTGAGCTGGTTTTGCGGTGAGTGGTGTCCCCTCTCCACGACCAGCATTGCCTGTACAGAGGCGCGGAGCGGCGAAAGATGGTCATCGCCACCGGCATCAATTCAAGCTCCGACGCGCGCTGTCCCTCTCCTCCTGCTCAGATCTCGGGCTATGGGGCCTTGATCTGCATTTATCCCAAATCAAGCCTATATCGCCATCATGCCAAAGGACAGAAAACAAGAAGAGCTGCGTTTTTAGGGCAGGTAACTTTAACCACGTGCCCCAAAGGTGAAGTGGATGGCCACTGCGCAAAGGTGCCACTACAGCATGTCCAGCGGAGCCGGGACGCACAGGACACTGTGGGCTGTTTTATGGATTTCTCTGTGTGGAATCGTTTCATCTTATCCGATTCCCAGCAGGACTAATGCGACTTTCTTGGAAAAAAAGTGGGAGACTCTCTTTTCCCGCTCCTATTTGGGGATAAACGGGGGGAAATCGGAGCTGAACTGGGAGAGTGACTATTTGCAGGGCATCAAAAGAGTGCGGCGCCTCTACTGCAACGTGGGCATTGGGTTTCACCTGCAGGTGCTCCCGGACGGCAGGATAAGCGGTGTGCACACTGAGAACCCATACAGTGAGTTGCATCCGGCAAAGCACTGGACCCGCAGAGAGTGTAAAAGTGTAAAAAGTTAGAGCCAGTCACTTGTCTTGCATGATATTTAATATGGTTGAAAGTTTCCGAAAGCAAAAAACAGTGTGTGCGCCTCGCATCCGTGCAGTGCAAGGAATCCTCCCAAGCCAAAAACATGACATGAATGCATGACGCTCACTTATTTTTACCCTGCGTCCCCTGCAGCAGGACACACTCATATCCCTCTCAGCAGGCTGTAAAGTTCACTCACAAAGTCTGACATTCACATAGGCGATTATTGCAAAAGGCTAACTGGGCATCTTTTAAGTCGCAATGCACCTGCAAGGTTACACCCATCACTGCTGCATAGGCCAGTTACGCGACTTTGTACTGAGGCGCAGCGTGACTCTTTTCTTTGCCTCCCCCCCTCCCTCCCTCCCTAACACTATGTTTCGTTCAGGTCTAATAGAGATCTCCACCGTGGACCGAGGAGTGATCAGCTTGTTTGGAGTGAGAGCTGAGCTGTTTGTCGCAATGAACAGCAGAGGAAGGTTATACGGAACGGTACGTTGGTGCGCAACTCCAGAGTCACACATCCTGCTCGGTGTAAGACGAGTTCACAGAGCTGCTGCATCCACGAGTTTATGAGCGCTGTTGTGTTATTAATATGCCCCGATGATAGGAGGGGTTTGACAGCACAGTCCAAGGAACCACTAGGGAGAAAGATTAAAAGCCCAAAGCTCCTGCTGTGTCACAATCTGTGCTGGAAATAAGCACTTTATTTACAGAAATATAAAAAGTATAACAAGTAAAGCTGACAGCAGAGGAGTGAGAGAGCTGTGTGAATGCTTAAGAAGTAGCACAAAAGACAGAAAAACAGCTCGAAATAATACATGAGTGCTTGGTAACAAACAGTGTAGGAGCCATCATTCAAAGGGTGACAGGACAAAGTTAGTCTGCAGAAGTAGGTCATTCTGACTGCCTAATAAAAAGCCGTTTCCTGAAGGAATTGGTTCATTTTTACATTCTTATTATTGTGTTTGGGAAGAAAATAGTGGAAAGTTGGAATTTTCCATCGTCTGAAATCTGATTTTTTTTAAAAGTTTTAAACTGATCTGCATACAGTTTGATGTTGTCTTAAGAACTGTAGGAAGATAAAGGTCTGCTCTGTTTTACTTGGTTAAACATCACATTTATATGTTTATAAGTAACGGATCATGCAGCTCCATCTGTTGGGGTGCAAACCGAACATAAAAATGCAGCTTAACATAAGGTTATGTGTCCATGTTCAGCTTTAAACAGTTTCCTTTTCATCCATTTTATTTTAACATTTTGCTGTCAAAAGTAACACTTTTTACAGCTTTACAATAATCTGAGTCTTACTTTTTCCTGTTGAATTATTAAAGCCCAAAAGTAAAGCTTAAATATACCTCACAGTTGCTTCCATGGTTACAGGGATCAATAGCAGATCATCATCTGTCATTCTCCAGCTTTCCTGGTGCTTTTATTTGGAATAAATATCCATAAATGTCTATATTTTTACATTTCTCACTGGAAAAGATAATTCCACTTCAGAAAATGAGGCAAATATAAGGTTTTATTTTGCATCAGTGCAGCTTTATGTGCTTTATGCTTATTTTTACGGATTTTCATTCAGCCATATTGTCTTCCTACCTTTCGATCATAGTTCGTTTACCTACGATTGCCCTCAGTTTTCCAGCGAGTTCTCCTCTAAAAGCATGAGGCTGGTGTCTGCATTTCTTTAGCATCAACATACCACCTCCTCCTGTTTCCCTCAAAGCACGCCATGTAGTCAGGCCCTTTGCCAAAGCAAAGGTCACATGGAAGCAATGCATACGTTGTGATGTTCTTGCAACGTCTTGCCTTCAGATTTACTGACCTCCTCTCTCTCTCTTCACTTGGCTTCTCTAGAGAGTCTTCAGGGACGAATGCAAGTTCAAGGAGACTTTGCTGCCCAACAACTACAACGCCTATGAGTCTTTTGTTTACAAGAGCTTCTACATCGCCCTCAGCAAGCATGGCCGCGTTAAGAGAGGCAACAAGGCGACTACCGCCATGACTGTCACACATTTCCTCCCACGACTATGAGAGAAACTGACAAATACTCAGTAATTTGCACATGTGGATGTTCTTCCAGGTAATATAGAAATGCTAATATTATATACACGCCCATGAACTGCAAACGAAAACACAAATATTTATTGTTATATTTACTGTATGTATATTTGGATAGCTGTCTTTGTATATGTATGCCATATTGTGCTGCTTATTGTTTTTACGGATAGGCAGGGTGGGGGGAGGGGGGGCTTTTGCCTCTCTCACTTTATCATGGTGCTCGCTGTAACTGAACTACGTGTCACTTTTCTGAGATGGAGGATGAGCTTTATTCTGGGCTTTTAAAGAGTGAAAATAATACTTTTTATTACCTCAAAGAACCACGTCACTAGATTAAAGGATGCATGGACTTCAGCTCAAATACCTGCAAGGTTTCTCTTTTTTTCGAACCTTTAAACACTTGATGGTTCACTGCTTGATTATTGATGTCATGCAGTGGGGAATTTAAATGCACTACCTTTGCTGCACGATTTAAAGGTGCCTTGGTGTTCCCAATTCTGGCCCCCTTAAACTTGCATGTAAGAGACACCCGGAGGAGTCAGAAATAGGGCTGACACTCCAGAGCGGGCCTCAGAAGAGGGAAGGGGGAGGGGTTGAATAGCTCTGGTTTATTTTCTTATCTGTAATTAGATCGATTAAGTAAGAAACAATCTGTGGTTGAGACCAGAGAGCGGTCAGCCATAGAGAATGCCACAAGACCATAAGTGTGACTGCGTGGAAGAGCCAGCGAGCAAACAGGGTGGAAAAAGGATTTATCCCAGCGTGGAGCAACTTCTTTTGTCCGTATGCGGACTTGCTTCTGCACAAGCATCTACAGAGCAGATAGGGCGCAGAAATGACTCTGAACAGCAATGAAATGAAACCCTTTAGCTGCAGTGTACTAAAATCATCACAGCAAATGGGAGGAAAAGATGTAAATAGCTGCAAATTCAAAAGAAGAATTCAGGATGTTTTTAGTGCATAAGAAAAGAAGAAGCTGGAGCTGCACGATGAACAACCAGTCATGGCACACCTAAATGTTTTGCTCAAAACTGTTCCCCATATGTTTGTTTCCTCAGTTTTTCTCTTTGGCTCGCTGTGTTTGCAAACCAGTGCCAAAGGCCTTCTCGCTGTCCCGTCTGGCTTTCCTGCAGCTGCACTGCAGTGGCAGTGAGGTTTTTGGGAGCCAGAGGCAAAAGGTTTTAAATGCAGTTATGGACAAATCAATTATGCACCCTGAAGGACAAAAGGACAATGCAACTGGTAGACTGGATGCACAGTATGACATTTCCTTCCTTCGTGTCTGTATTTCTGTTCATTTTTAAGTTAAGTTTTAACATCTAAAAGGGAAAATGTTGTCAGTTTGTTAACAAAGCTGAAGGTGAAGCACGTTTTGCAGCCACCCGGTTCGTATATACAAATATCTTGTTGCATATTCCAAACATGCTTTTCTTGCCTGATTCTTTAAATTCCAGAGAGTCCCGCAGAGTGCATCTACCCATGTAGTTCCTGCAGCTGTTCACTTAAAAAATCCTGCAGCCCGCTTCACCATCAGCCTCCATCGGCACCTGTGTGAGAGGAAGCAGAACTATTTAAATCCAGGGAAATGTTTGCAACAGAGCCGACATGCTGTCTTTGTTGTTGGTCAAACCTCCTGCAGGAATGTGAATGTGCCCGGGTGACAGGCAGCTTCCCACATACCTGAACTCTATCACCCCATCTCCGCCTGTCCGTAACCCGCACCTTTACCCCCACAACTCACTCGTCGAGGCAGGGACCTTGAGATTCCAGCTGTAACCCGGGAGCTTCCTCCTCTCATGTCAGCCTTTTTTAGTTCAAGGTCAGAGTCACTGACCAGCGTTTGCCTCAACCTTTGTGACCAGGGTGGTCTGTTGTATCAAACAGGAATTCTAAGTATCTTTTTGACACATTAGATGATTTTTTATTATTACATACAAAAACAAGAAGAAGGAAAAAGAAGAAGCATCAGCGTCAACACTCCGGTACTGGTGCTGGGATGTATTTTAGGGAGGGGACATCTGCAGAGCTGATGCAGAGTATGAGGAGCAGATCCCCACCTCGCTACTCCCGCTGCTCAGCTCTCCTGTCCCCCTCAGGACATGTCTCTGTCCTCCCCCTAAAAACACCAAAGCCACACTCTGACGGCGCATCTTGTTCTACTCCACGTGTGCTGCACACACATCCATTCACAACAGTATTGTCCTTATTTCCCTCCACAGCAGACAGATGTTCAAAAACCAGGCTTACTGTAAAAGAGGTAACACCAGTGCCACGCATTTCATCTTCGAGTTAGGAGAATTTAATCTACGTTTTGTTTTTGTTTTTTTTTGTTTGTTTTTTTTAAAAAAAAGTTCCACCAGTAAAGGTGTGAAATTGAAGTATGCGTATGTAGGGGGGGGGGGGGGGGGGGGGGGGGGGGGGGGGGGGGGGGGGGGGGGGGGGGGGGGGGGGGGGGGGGGG
>JBAMHX010000026.1:18411616-18429816 GCA_037177515.1 Pseudomugil tenellus
AGCGAGACTCTTCTCCTCTGTTGTTCCTCGGTGGTGGAACGAACTGCCAAACTCTGTTCGCTCTGCAGAGTCCTTTATCTATTTTCAAAAGCAGCTAAAGTTGTGATGAATAGAAATTATACTAACTTGAAAAAATGTTACTAGCTCTTTGCGAAAAATTGGTTCAATGACATTGGGAGCAAAACCATCTATGCCTCTGGCACTGCAGGCAACACCTGTGCCCAACTAAACTTACTGCAGTTCGACTGCACTTATCTATGATGTCCTCTACTGTTTACTTTTCTTATTCTCAGATGTAAGTCGCTTTGAAGAAAAGCGTCTGCTAAATGGCTGTAATGTAAATCTGATCAAAAGCATTACTCTTATTATTGTGTTTTAATAAACTACACACAAGTGCGGATTTTGTTAATCTATTTTAAAACGGCAATACTCAAATGTTACTATAACAGCACTCCAGTGTCTCACAACAAAAACCAAGACACTAAGATTTTTTAAAATTCCATCATTTTTGTAAAATGTGAGTAGAACGTAACCTTTAAGATCCATGCGTATCATGTATGATCCATAGAGCTTCTGAGACATTGTGCATCACTTTATAGGAAAAGAACTTTACAAAAAAATCCTGTAAAAAACACAAACTAATTCATGTTTTCTGCCCCTTCAAGGACACCAGCAAGCACAACATTACACTATAAGACATATCACATGGTAATACATTGTAAATATCCCTAAAAGACTGTACTTTTCTTACCTTTTAGCAACTTTATACAGGTAAACAGAAGTTTACTGGAAACAGGCGAGTGTCATGATTGGGTAAAAAAGGAGCAGTTTTTCAACCCAAGCATGAGGTGAGGTTCACCACTGTGTAAAAAATTGCGTCCGAAATTTTAAGACCAATGTTTCTCGACTTACAGATGCAGGGAGATGAGGATTTCATCATCAACAGTTCATAATATCATCAAAAGATTCAGAGAATCTGAAGAAAACTTTTGGCCTTCAATCTCTCTGTCAGTAATGCATGAAGAAGTGACATCATTGTGTGAAGAAAATCACTATGTGGGCTCAGAAACAGTTCGTCTCGACAAGTGTGAGATAAAACTTTACAACGCAAAGCCGAAGCCAGATGTCACCAACGCCCAGATATTCTGCCAGCTTCTCTGGATCCAAACTCATCTCAGGTGGACTGCTGCAAACTGGAAAAGTTTGTTTTGGTGTGACTAGTACACATTTCACGTTGTTTTTGTCCTCCTGACCAAACAGGAAGTTGAAAGCCACCATGTGGGATGGTATGTGGTGTGCTAGTGCACATGGCATGGATAACATGCACATCTCAGAAGGAACCATTAATGCTGAAAGGTATATGTTTCATAGCAACATTTGCTGCGTGTCTTTTTCATGGACGTCACTGCTTATTTCAGCAGAGTAATGCCAGGCTACATTCTGCAGGTGTTACAACTGCATGGCTTTGTGTTAGAGTGCAGATACTAGACAACCTGCCTGCAGTCCAGCTTTGTCTCCCAATTAAGCTGTGTAGCACATTATGAAGCGTAAAATACTACAATGGAGACCCCAGACTGTCGAGCAAATGAAGCTGCTCATCAAGGAAGAAGGAGAAGGAATTCCACCCACAAAGCTTCAACTATTACCATAGTGTGTTGTCAGAAGGAAATGTGATGCAACGCAGAGGTAAACCTCTCCCAACTTCCTTAGAACATGTTCCAGGCATCAACTTCAGCAGTGAATATTGGAAATAACAAAGTTTATCCGTTTGAATGTTAAAATATTTTGTCTTTCTATATGATTTGCGATTCGAAAGAATTTCCAAACAATTATATTTTATATGATGCAACTTCATTCGAATTGTGCTTGTTCAACCAACTATTAAAAAGTTAATCTTTTCCTGTTCAGCTATTCTATTGTTTCTTTGCTGAGCTACAAACTTGAAAGACTAATTCAATCAGCTATATTCTCAATTATATAAACACTTCTTTTTTTCTGAATGCATATAAAAATGAATTATTTGTACTTATTTTCTCAGCATATGCTAAACAAATATCTTAAAAACACCAAAAATATTGGCATTAATTTTATACCGGAATGAAATAACAACACATAACTCCACTTATTAAAGGATGTGGTTGTATTACGTTTCTGTCTCTTAGTCTGTTGCTGAATATCTTGCTTAAAGTCTTCCTTGTAAAGGCCTTTAAAAAAAATTGATGAGAGGTTTTTTTTTATTTTAATCCTTTTGTTTTATAGAATGCTTTGTAGACTTTACTGACTGGAGGACAGAAATTGCTGTGTCATTGGCAGGGATTTGCAACAGCCTGTAAAGTGACCTCTGCCTGCCTTCTATTCCCCTTAGTCACTCTTTGCCTAATTTAGCGGCAGGCACATCTTTCTCTGCAAGGTGCACAAGCTGTACCCTTGAAATGGTATTTTTACTGGGAACAGTCCCTTGTGACAGGCTGTTCTTTGTTTTCCCTTTGCAGCTCCAAGTTTGAGAAAATCATAATGGCAGAAGCAGGTTTTGTGTATTATGTAAAGAGTGTTTTACTACCAGTGCATGCCAGTTTTAGGTTTCAGGATTTACTGTTTCTTAGTAAGTCTCAAATTTAGCAAGCAGCCAAGGAAAAACCCCGAGCAATTTTTAGCTGTGGAATTATGCATTTATAGCTGGTTCACTAAGCTTTTGGTACCATTACTGTTTTACAAGCCCCGGTTCTCTTGGCTCGATCACCAGATTGCTGCACGATTATCTGATGTTTTCATACTTCAACAAAGAAACTTTTTCAAGGATTTTTGGTTAAAGATTAATAGGAAGCAATAAAATGTTGTTTACCACAGATATGGAGTAATTTATTTAGTCAAATATGTCAACAGTTATACGGGTTCTCAATAAATTAAATGAACAATGTCAGTATTTCTCTTATTAGTTATTTTACCATCTTAAATGATCATCTTACATTTAATTATGAGATTTAAAAAGTTCATTTCATATTTAAACTTTGTGATCTGATATTAAACGACTGCAGTGATCATAAAATGTATTCCTTTAAAGTCCAACTCATAAATAACTGGAGAGAAAAGTCAAACTTTTTAATCGGAAATCTCTAATTAGTCATTTAACAAAATCTGAAAAAAAAAACATTTCATTTTCTTGCATTGTTACCATTTATATTACCATGTGAATTTTTTTAAGCATGGTTTTCTGCTTTCTGTATTCCACCAAGGTGCAGGGATGAGTATCATCTGGTGTACAACAGCGTTTTGATTAAAGTCTACATAAAGTGATGCAAAATTTCTCAGAAACTATCAAATATGATATGTTTGGCTTTATGGGGAACGCCTGCGCAGCTCTAGACTCCACACATAGTTGGACTGATAATTATTGCTTGTCCATGCCAGTGATTCAGATGTCATGCCAGAGAAATCCCCCCCCCCCCCACCCCCCTCCATCTGCGGGTCTCCCCAGCTGTTGTTTGAGTGTCGTCTTTTAAACCCAAAGTTAATAAAACAGTGACTGAAAGAGTTTGCATCCTCTTGTATCCGGCTGGTAATATGCAGAACAGCAGTGTGTATAGCCATTCCCTCAGGTCTGTGTTTCTGATTGAGTGTGTGTGTGTGTGTGTATGTGTGTGTGTGCTAAACAGATCCCTTAATTGCAGAAAAGACAGCTGAGCTGACAGTAAACAACATGCAATTTTTCATGCTTGAAACTGGAGTTTTTGTGCTTTGTGCAGTTCAGCTGAAATATATTCAGACAAGCCAAGTGTGTTGGAAAAATCCATTTGGTGTGTTATGTGAGCAGTTTTCCAACTACCTACTGTAGTATCTACTGTCCTCTCGTAGCTACAATGGGATTCTGAAGCAGATGATAAGTTTTATTCACACTTTTTTGGTACTTTTCCTTTAGAGAGTGGCTTAAATGATTAGTTGATTAACTGAATAAGTTAGTTATTATGTTTGTCTTGCAAAGCTTTCATAGTAAATCCTTAACTCGGAAAGCCCCAGTGAGATCACAGATCTATTTTTCCTGGAAGATCCTATCCTAGAAAGACACCAACACAACCTACAAGCATAAGATAGTCCAAATTAAAACATTGTTACACTAAAAAAGACAAATTAAGACTTGTAAATCTAATATTAATTAGACCCTATAAAGTCTTATATAAGACAAGCAACATCAAAATCCTGTTAATATTCAAAGTTCCGTTAAATCATTTTTTACTATAATTCAATAAAATGAGATTGAGAATGTAAGTCTGCAGTTTTCAAAAACTATGGATCAATAAAATCTGGGCCATGTTCTTTTTTGACATCAAGGAGTTTAAGTGCATGACGTACTTTGCCAACCAGAATGTGCTAAACCAGTGGTTCCCAAACTGAGGCTCCTGCATCCACAAGGGGGCCTACAGGTATGACAGCTAAGCTAATTAAAACGCATCGTTTTTTCACTTCTTGTAAAACATTAACAAATTTGTTTATGCTCAGTTCTGCTAGACAAATAATGATGACAAAGTAAGTGATTTCAACAATCAAACGAAAAAAAGACAAGAAATTGTAATATATCTTGTCCTGGTCTTGACCAGATAATGGTCAAGTAATGGTAATGCTCAGTGATGAGTAATAAAGTGAGACCACAGAGTGCTAAATAGCTGAAAATATCAGCATCTAACAGAATGACAACTGGAGCTAACTCAGAACTCTTCTGCACAAAGTGAAGTCTAGTTCTGCAGTCTTTACACTTGTTTATAAAGCTCTGAATGGTTTAGGACCAAAATATATCCCAGTATGAGCCTAGTATACCCATAAGGTCATCTGGATCTGGTCTTTTATCAGCTCCCAGACCCAGATAAGAGGACCTGCCTGCAGACCTCCACTGTGAGGTCCTTTCCGGTGCAGGTTCCACTTTTAGGACCGTCAAAACGGAATAATTTCAAATAAAATAGCAAATCTACCTCTGGTACTTCCAGTTGATATATTTCAAATTAATTACTTGCCTCTCAAATGGATTGATAACTATACAAGTTGGCATAAAACAAATAGTTATTTTTCTATTGAATATATCGTTTTGATTTATTTATTTATATTGTAAATGTCAGTTTATTACATCAGCCGAGGAGGTTATGGTTTTGCCAGCGTTGGTTTGTTTGTTTGCAACATAACACAAAAACCTATGAAACGGATTTTCTGTGGATACGCAAAATCACCAACTAACTGCTACAGATATCCTGCCTTTCTGGTCTCCACCAAAATAAAAGGCAGGCAGGTTAAAAAACCTGCCTCCACTTCCTGTTTTGACGGTTCTGCCAGTGGAGCCTGCACTAGAAAGGACCTCACAGTGGAGGTTTGCAGGTGCCTCTCCAACCAGAACCAGACATAGAGAAGCTGCATTCAGCTTCTTTGCTCCACATGTCTGGAACCAACTATCAGAAAGCCTCAGATCAGCTGAAACACTCAATTTATTTAAATCCAGGTTAAAAATCCCTTTTCTCAGCTGCATTTCTTTACAATCTTCTTTAAGCTTGAATTTTTGTAAATAAAATTGTGTTTATACAATTTTTTATCTAATGTTCTTTCTTTTTCCTTTCTGCTAGTTTTTCATTTTTAATTATGCTTCTTGTTTCATATTACTGTTTTTGATTTTTAAAAAAGCCCCAAAAGGTTTGAGAGCCACTAAAAAGAGAACCAATGCTGGCTGAATGCAGCAGGAACTGGGTTATAACATGCTGTGAAGAACAGAAGAATTTCTTGAAGAGCTGCAACACGTTTATCTACAACTATAGACAATTAATTTCCAATATAACTAGACATTAACAAGGATTTATTGGTCACTCAGAGGGATTTGATTCCTTTCCAAAATCATTTAGGATGATTTATTGATAAATAATGTTCAGACTTGACTGCTTGGTTATTAATAGCTTTGAAGAAAGTAGCACTACGTATAATCCATGACTGACAACAAGCTTCAGAATCTGCATTTGTTTCAAACTTTTTCTTTTTGGAGCAGGAAATGGTTATAATTGGACCAAAAGTTAGAGCTGGGGGTGATGCAGTTGCTCTTACAGTAGCTCAACTCACTGAGCAGGAAGAAGAAATGCAAACTGTCATTACTTTTAGACAACAATTAGAGACTTGACACTTATTGATTGGGAATGTTTTGGACCAAAGAGGTTTTGATAAGAACCAGGTGATTGGGAATGAAAACGATAGACTTTTATTGATTCCCATGGGGAAATTCAGGAGAATTTCTGTGTTACTGCACTTCATGGCATTTGGCTTCACATCAGCTGCTCAGCAGTCAGGTCAATCTTTTAAACAGAGTCTAACAATCGTATGTGCTACCTTGAGCTTTAACAGGAAGCTTGCACCACTGACTTGGCATTCACTGCAATGCTTGTCTTTAAAAAAAAACTAAAAGTCATTTGATCTTTTGGGGAGATTGATCTCCTAATTCAGACAGAACAGCTCTAATTTTCTCTATTTTTTGGGACAAATTCAGCTCAAACTTTGTAAAACTTCAACATAAAGAAAGGATAACTTTTGTTAATGAATAACAAGAGATATGTGGAAAATGTGTGCTTTGCATTTGTTTACCATTTCTCTCATTTACTAAGTTGTATAGCTGAGTAAGAAAGAACTATGTTATCAGATAGAGAGGGTTTTATTTCCAGATGCTAAATGTAAAGCTAAAAATCAGATATGATGTGTAAAATGTAAATAAAATCTGAATGCAGAGAACCGCAAACCTCATAAACATATTTTATTTCTCATAGAACATAAACAACATCTCAGACGGTGAAACTGGGACATTTTAGCTGATTCGCTGATAGTGAATCTGATGGCAGCGACACATCTGGAAACATGTAGTTCCAGGATGATGTTTAGCATTGTGTAACATCTCCTCTTCTTTTAACATCTGTCTGTAAACATCTGGGAAGTGAGGAGAGCAGTTGCTGGAGTTTTAGGAGAGGAATGTCGTCTCATTCTGGTCTGATGCAGGATTCTAGCTGCTCTACAGCCCTGGACCTTGTTGCTTTCATGATGCTCCAGATGTTTTGTACTGGTAAAAGGTCTGGACTGCAGGCAGACCAGTTCAGCAGCTGGATCTTCTCCTGTGAAGCCATGCTGGTGTGATGGATGCAGGATGTGGTTCAGCATTGTGTTGCTGAAATCTGCAAGGTCTTCCCTGAAAGAGACATCTGGATGGGAGCAGATGTTGCTCTAAAACCTTCATGTACTTTTCAGCATTGATGGAGCTTCACAGATGCGGAAACTGCATCAGAAATGCAGCTTTTCTACTGTCCATTGATAACAAGCTGGATGCTTCTCTCCTCTTTAGTCTGACGGACACAACGTCCATGTTTTTCACAAAGAATTCACATTTTTATTAATCTGACCACAGAACAGTTTTCCACTTTAACTCAGAACATTTTAAAGGATCTTTGGTTCAGAAAAGAAAGCACACTTCTGGATCCTGCTCACATATGGCAGAGCTTTAACCTCCATTTGTGGATTGCTCAAATATTATGAGCATCTATTTGACCTTTAGACTTGTCACATATATACACATCCACACAGAGATTCCTCCTGATCCTCTAAATATTTTGATACATTGAAAGACGAGATGAGTCCGAAATGCTCATTTTATGCTCAGTCGTGCAACTGACCTGTTCCAGTAATTCTAATTTGTCATCACATGTTCCACCAGTTGTTTTAAACTTGTGCTAATTATCCTTCCAGCCTCTATTAGGCTTTTTACAGATGTGTCGTTGCTGTCAAATTTACAAAAATTTGAGCTAAAAATGTTTTTCTAATTTTCTAATTTCTGTTCGACTGGGAATAAAAAGTGAGTTTATTTTGCACAGAATTCCAGCTTTTAGGGAATTTGTATTTTAGATGTGAAACAAACAACAACATGATTTGTTAGCATTGCTCAATCTTGAATCTCATTTACAGAGCACTTTGGTGAGCTGCACCACGTGACCCTCCTCGGGACCCAGAGCCTCTACACTCTCCCTCAGGGTGAGATCAGACCGTATTTCAGCTTCGAGAACCTGGCTCGCAGAATCTCGGAGGCCCACGTCAGCGACAGCCCCGTGGTTCGCCACACCTCCGTCGCCAACAAATGGAAGACCATTCACCTGCTGCTGCACTCTGGCCACAACGCCACTCAGATCCAGTATAACATTACATTCCAGAGAGACGACGATACAGAGTTCAAAATGAGCTTCACTGTAGCCGTGGACACGCGGGAGCTTCCCCGGACTAACGTGTCCCAGACTGCAGACAGCGATGCAGAAAAAGAGCCCAAACTGACTCCAACCCCCGAGTCAGTTTTTCCTTTCTCAGATATTCCTGAAGACAAACGAGGACCTAAGATCCAAAAGAGACAACCTGGCGTACCTCAGGACATCATACAAGTTCCTTCCTTAAACGTGTCGCTTTTACCTTCTCTTGTGCGCATCGAACTTCAGAAGCTGGAAGAAAAGCTTGCGATTGGTGACATTACTATGAAAGGCTTTAACCTCACCAAGGCAGAACTTCTAAAACCATATGAGAAGCTGAACACTGATTTACAGCCAGCTGGAGTCCAGAGGAAACCCTATAAAGACTTGATGGGAGAACCTCCTGTGAATGTAGCTGGAAACATCCAAAAAAACGCTGAAGGAGACCCATCCAGGAAGGACACGGCCCTGCAAAACAAACCTGTTACTCCTTTCATCCAAGTCCAGATTGATGATAAAGTTATTAAATCTCATAAACACCTCAACGCTGCCATTGAGAAGCCCTTGACTTCCAAACTTCTGAACAGTATTTCCCAAAAAAAGAGTGCAGAGATGCAAGCGGAACCAGCAAGCGCTCCTCCAGTCGGGAGGAAGCTCCAACACTTTATCTCGTCAGATCGAGGCTTCCTGCCGTGGGAGAGGAGAAAATATTTCCAAGCCTTGCTTGAGGTAAGTAGTTGGTACAGCTTAGACATTTATGAGCTGTATTCCAGCACTTTTATCAATTTGGATAATCTTTTTTTTTGTGCTCGGCAGGAAGAGGAGCGTCTTCAGAGGGAGCTGTTGTATGCGACCAACGGTGCCGCTACAAGCCGGAAGCTGCGGGACACTTTTGCTGATTCCTTGCGTTACGTCAACAAGCTGCTCAACAGCCAGTTCGGCTTCACATCTCGCAAAGTTCCTGCACACATGCCTCACATGATCGACCGTCTCATCATGCAGGAGCTGCAGGACACGTGAGGAGCTTTTGCGCTTATGTGTTTAGATGTTTCCAACAAAGGCAACACCTTCAGCTGCTCTGCGTCTGTTTCTTCAGATTCCCGGACGAGTTTGACAAAACGTCAGCCCACCGTGTTCGGCACTCGGAGGACATGCAGTTTGCCTTTTCATACTTTTACTTCCTGATGAGCGCCCAGCAGCAGCTTAACGTGTCGGAAGTGTTTGATGAGATCGACACGGACCACTCGGGGGTTTTGTCCGACCGAGAGATTCGAACTCTTGCCACAAGGATCCATGAGCTTCCGCTGAGCCTTCAGGTCTTTCCTGGCTCCGATCTATCGTCTGCTCATTACAAAGCAGCTACGGTTTGGAATTAAATGTCTGTTTCTTTTTATTTTCAGGACCTGACAGGTTTGGAGCAGATGCTAATAAATTGCTCTAAGACCCTGCCGACTAACTTGACCCAGCTCCACCTGGTGAACCCCACTCAGGAGGCTTACTACGACCCCAGCATGGTAAGCCAAACTGGAAAATTCTTAAATGAAATCATTAAATTTGATACATTTTTTTAAATTCACAGCCTACCGTCACAAAAGGCCTCATCCTTCACTGTAAACCTGTCACAGAACGGATTCACAAAGCCTTTAAAGACCAAAACAAATACAAGTGAGATCTCAAACTTTTTATTTACTCAATAAAAAATGCTTTGAGGCACGCAGCAAAGATGACTTCTTGTTCGACAGATTTGAGATAATGGGGGAGGAGGAGATTGCCTTCAAGATGGTGCGGACCAACGTGTCCCATGTGGTCGGCCAGTTGGACGACATCAGGAAAAATCCAAAGTGAGAAGGACTTTATAAAAAAAACCCCATCTTTTCCTCTTGTCTCTTTGTTGCAAACACAAGTTGAATCTTCACAGCACTAACATCCTTATTATTAACCCAAAGGAAGTTTATCTGTCTGAACGACAACATCGACCACGGCCACAAGGACGCAGCCACGGTCAAGGCTGTACTGAGAGACTTCTACGAGTCCATGTTTCCGCTGCCGTCCCAGTTTGAGCTCCCCAGAGAATACCGCAACAGATTCCTGCATATGAAAGAGCTCCAGGAGTGGTACGTTGCGAAGCTGTTTGGTTTCTCCCAGTGTTTCCACAGCAGCCAGATGCTGATCTGTGGTGGAAAAGACCTTTCCATGATATTTATTTAGTGATGTAATGGAGCAGATTCTGTGTTCACATTTATTCGCCACAAGTTGTCTTTACAGCCGTTATTGGTGTGTTTTATTAGGTTTTTCTCAAGTTAAAGTTTCTTTAAAATGTAAACCAGCTGATGGGACATTTTCTGGATGGAGGGCTCCCTACACATGCTGGTGATTCCTGATGTAGTTCAGTAAAGATGGTGACAAAGGGGAGAAACTGGTCAGAAATACAGAAGTTCTTTTAAAGGAATTCCTTAATAGAAATCACATGTTGACTAGCAAAGGATTTACAAATAACATTTCACCCTGTCACCACCCTCCCACTAGATTAAATTAGCTGTTTAATAAAAGATCCCTCTTTTACAAATTATCTTTCTTCAGCGGCTCCGAGTTGCTATGAACAAGTTTTCAAAGCAAAGCCTGTGTTTAAATGATGGCATTTCTATCTTAAATGCTTAAATTCGATCTGATCTGATGTTATGTACTTGACTTGAACTTTTTAAAATAAAGGCTTTATAAAGTACAATTAATGGTATTTTCTAAACTCTAACTTTGCATCATTGTTTAACTTAGATATGACAAAAATATCACTTTGCACCTCAAACTATACCTCTTTCTGCTTTTTTGGGGGGTGTTATTTGTGCATATTGGTGATTTTGACCTTAAATGGAAAAGCTACATATCAGGTAGTTTGGAAGATTTGACCTGTGTGAGATTTTTCAGAAAATATAAACTACTATTTTGTTTTCAATGTGATTTGTTCTTCTTTGGCCATTGTCAAAATATTTCAAACAAACTCTGTCAATCTGATGATTATTTTGTTTACTTGTGTATTAATTATCTTTGCTTTAGTTATTAACGTTATATAATAACGTTTAGTTATTTAGTTAGTTATTAGTTATTATCAATCCTTAATTTGGTTATATTATAAAGAATTATTGGGGATCTGTGTCATAGTTACATATGAGTCTTTGGGAATCTTGTTTATGTCGGGTGGTTTAACTTGAGAAGCCTTCTCTTCAGCCTTAGCTGCAAGATTCATACAAGACAGTATTACAGCTGCCTTTCAACTTCTCTCCGAAGTGACAAACAGATGGCGCTGGGGATGTCTCTTTGCCACCCTGTTGCCCTGCTGCCCTCTGCATACCACACACTTGCCCCACTTAGTTTGAGTATCAACCACAAAGATGCCCACCTCTGACATTTTATCGGTCAGACAGCGTATGTGATGTGGAAATGAAAAAATGAGTTAATAACTAAAGAGATGTTGTGTTCCAGGCGCGTGTATCGAGACAAGCTGAAGTTCTGGACCCACTGCGTCCTCGTGACTCTGGTCATCTTCACTGTCATGTCCTTCTTTGCCGAGCAGGTCAGTATCCCCCCTCCCCCTCCCTCAGATTATCTGGTTTACTCACACACTCGCACGCCTCTTCTTTCCCACGGTTCACACCTGAGGCCTTCGTGGCAGAATTTCACCAGTCTGTCATGTATTAGTTAGTTTTGTTGACTTCAGAGCTTTGAGAAAAACCCAGCAGATTTTGAAACATTGCTAATTGTTTGGACAATTTTCCTATCGCATGCTCCCGGTTGGTACTGGTGAAGGTTTCCAGTTGCTGCTCAGCGATCCTGAGGAGATTCTCCCCCCGCAGCATCCTGAGGGACCAGATCTCCGAGGCAGGAATGTGTCAGACTTGTCCAGTGGCTCTTTTTGGCAGCAGATGAGTCTGGCTGTCTAAGCTGTTACAGTACAGTTTAGATAAGGGAGATCAAAATGGTCCTGCTCCTTTCTGGGAGGGGGCTTGACTCTGCTACCTCCCATCTAAGATTGTCTTTACCGTCTCAGGTTTCAAACATGTGAGTGTCCCTGGTTGTTGACAGGAATAGTTTGACATTTTGGGAAATGGATTGGGAACTGTTTCGTTTTGGACCGCCCAAACGTAGGAAAAATGTTTTCTTTTAACGTCGAACATCTGAGGACACAAATGCAAAACAAGCGGTTGTGCATAATTAGATCATTTTAACTAAATGTTCCAGCTTTCCATGAGTGAAGTAGGTGGAGGAGGAAGGAAGAAAGGCACCAAAAGAAGCGTAAAAGATGAAGCTTTGTTGGGTTTTCAGTGGAAGTTCCAAGATGGTTGCAAGAAGCATAACGTTTATGTTGATGCTGCGTTTTTATTCCAAAGTTCTTACAAGTAAATATGAGATTGTGTCTCATTATCACTGAATTGTTGAGCTTTGTGGATTATCCTGCTGGATAAGAAAAGGATGGACATGGACAGCAATAATACTCAGGTAGACTGCTGGTTAATGCATGTCAGGTTGGTACTAAGGGGTCCAAAGTGGGCCAAGAGAATATTGCCCACAGCATTACAACACCAGCAGCCTGAAACTTTGGTCCAAGGCAGGTTGGATATGTGTTTTAATAATGTTTCCAGCAAATTCTGATCCTACCGTCTGAATGTGCAGCTGAAATGGAGGCTCATCAGACCAGCAACATGTTTCCATCTTCTGTTGTCCAGTTCTGGTGAGTCTGTGTGAATTGTAGCCTCAGTTTCCTGTTCTTGTTGACAGCCGTGGCACCCGCTGTGGTTTTCTGCTGCTGTAAAACATCTGCTGCAAGGTTGGACGTGTTGTGTGTTCAGAGATGCTTTTCTGCATATCTTAGTTAAAACCAGATTTGACTTCCTGTTGTCATGCCACATTCAAAGTAACTTTCTTCCTCATTCAGATGCTCAGTTTGAACCTCGACGAGTCATACAGTCCATGTCTATATGACTAGATGCTTTGAGTTGTTGCCATGTGATTGGCTGATTAGAAATCTGAGTTAATAAACAGACATTTCTGATAAATCGGCTACATTATTTTGCATATGCTGTTTACACTATACACAATACACAAGATATTAACGTTTTTTGCTGAAAGTCTATCCAACATGTATGTAGGTTCCACTCGGCATCCCACTCAGACTACTCCTCTGTATCACTGTGCAACACTATGTACTACATTTACAAAAAATAATAGGATTACAAAGTATCTCATATAAATGACTAGATTTGTTTTCTAATAATTGCCCTCAGACAACACAGTGTCTAATTAAATATGATTGATGTAAAAAGAGCAGAAAGATACAGGGGTTCCTGGGAGGATTCTGGATCCAGTCTTAGTAAAAATCTGTGTCCAAAATCCTTTTTTTCCCTGAAACTTCAGACGTGTCTCTATACAAGGCAGACGTTGCACTAAATATGAGCCAGTGAATCCTTAACTGTGTAAACTTGCAGTAATTTCTCTCTTTCTTCCTCTTGCAGCTGATACTCCTGAAACGCAAGTTGTTTCCCAGACGCAGGATGAACAGGGATAGCAACCCTGAGCGGGTGTGAAAGAGGAAGACTACCCTTCCTTCTTCATTTCTAGCCTCAGCAGTGAGGCCTGGAACAGATCCAGACCGGATGGAAACTCCTCACTGCTGACTTTCATTAACATAGACAGAAGCTTGTATGAGATGAGGAAGGAGTGTTTCTTATAAGCCTGGATGGGAATGGCTGCTGAAGGGAGACAAACGGGAGAAATGTCTCTTTCTGTCATAAAACATCCCCCCTCATCTCACTACTTCTGCCATCACATCACTGAAAACTGTACTGTTAAAGTCTGAAACTCTTTGCTGCAGCAGGTTTTAACACAATATCCACAAAGTGAATCTCTAATTTTACTGGTACCAACTTCCTAAATGTTAATATCTACTTTTGCCTTTTTTATTTTTAGATTACGTCAGATCTGTTTGTGTTGAAAAGGCGTTTGAAGAGGTCTGCTGAAAAGTTGCGATGAGTCGTGTTTTTGGACTGAAATGAAAAAGAGAACAGCAGTTTAATTTAAAAGGCTCAGTGTGGGGAAATCATATACATGATTACAAGAATATTTCATTCAGATCTTAGCTGTTAACTTTTTCTGCCGTCTTGAAAAACGAGAACTTTAAGTGCCTTTGTTCTTGCTTGTTTTAATTAACCTGTTGGATTTTAACGTTTCCTTCTAAGTATTTCAGATCCAACCATGTTCCTGCGGTTTACAGTAATGAGCAGGATACAGAATAGTATGATTAATAATGTGGTAATGGTGTTTTTGGTTGTTTGACCTCCATGTGATGCTGCAGCTTTCACAGCCACCTGTACGTGTGTCCCCATGGGACGCGACGGGCTCGCTGCTGTCTGAAATTCAGACCACCTCAGCATGTTCTGTAATTTATTTTGTACTATTGTGAGCAGTGAGATCGTGTGACGGATGCTTCATATTTGAATGCCAGAATGTAAACATAGCTCCATAAATGTGCTTGCCATCTATTCAAAAAACTCCAAATGTCTGTTCTACAACGTTCTTTGTTATGGTGACAAAAATGTGAGTGACTGCTGGAAAATGTCAGCAGCTTGCTGCTGCGCTGATTCATAGGACGGACGGCGTCAGCAGGCGAGACGCTGAGTAACATTCAGTAATAAGATCTCTGCGGATTGCATCAGTGGTTCCTCTGAATGAAATAAAATGATATTTAAGTCAGTCGTCCTGGTATTTTAATTATGTGGACTTTTTCTTTGTTCCACATTAAACCAGCCAGAAAAACCAGCAAAATACATTTTGCAGAGCTTTCAGCATTGCCATCTTCAGTTCTCTGTATCGTATGATTTCGTCTTTTCCATCTGTGATGTCCTACTGAGCTTAGATTAACCTTGCCTCCGCTGTCAGCAGCCATGTAGTCATTTAACCCCTGTAATGTAGTTTTAATCACAGCCATGCAAGTCCATGTCCAATGTGCTTCCATCTTGTTGCATACATTTGGGTGTTTGGGACCCTCAACTTTTCCTTCCTTCTTAACATACTGGTGCAAGTTAAAATTCATTAAAAAAAAAAAACAAACAAACCTTCATTTAATCAGCAGTTTTTTGCAACATGTTGGCAGCTTGAGTCACTGTCTATTCTGGGTTCCACGTTATTCTACATGTAGAGTGATGAGTCATCTGGGTTTTAGTTCTGTGTTGGATTTATCATGTCTTGTTTCTCTTTAGATCACTGATAACAGACAGGTTTGATCTTTACTTCCTAGGTAAGCTTTTTTTTTTTTTTAAAGGGAATGTACTGAAGAAGCTGACGAGCTATCGATGGGAGTCATTTAACTGAATTAGGTGTGTTGGAGCAGGAAGACGTCCATAAAGTCCTTGAGAACTAGGGCAGAACGTCCCTTTTCGGGTGTCTAAGTGACCTCTGCTAAATCTGTTCAGTGTTTATTCAAGCACTTCCTGTCTGAGTATAAAAAGCAGCATTCATTCTGCAGTAATAACACGCCATCCCATACTGCAGAAATACCAGTAGAATATTTACCTCATATTGGTGTAAGAAGAAAAACACAATGGTGGGACCATTTTCATCCCTTAATCAATTTTAATTTTACATAAATTCCTGCGACCTTTATTCCAATGACGGCACCAACAAACTGGATGAAAAATAGTCTTTATTACAATCTTATCCATCCACATCTGTTACTGGACAAATGTTTCACTGTTTTCATGAACGGTACAACAACGTCTGTTGGATCAGAGTTGTACCTTGCAATGCATAGTTCCAAAGTCCATCCAGTTTTTACCCAAAATGATCTATATGAGCTTCTGTGTGGAGTCCGTGATGCTCCAGAAGCTGAATCTGACGGGAAGATGTGGTTGAAAATAAAATCAGAACTTCTTTAAACCCTTAAATAGTTTACCAACTCCTCGGAAAAAAAAATCCCTTTTGATCCCGATTTACCTGAATTAAGTGTCAGATTATGATGTTCAATCATACAATAACTAATTTCCGATAACCAAACAAAATAACCCACATATACACGAGACATTCGTATCAGTGAGGATATTTCACATGTGAAGAGTTAGAGGAAAAAAATTCCAGTCGCATTGCAGTGTTGTAACTATTGCTATATCTGATATGAAAAACAAACATAAAAACATAAAAAGCTGCTTTAAATATTCACAAGTTAAACAGCAATTACAACAAAAATCTTTAAGGCGTCTTCATTTCATTTCTGTACAATCACGTTTAATTATTAGCCCTTCAGGGAGAAGAACAGAGAAAGCAGAACAAGTCGAGCGTTAATGCTTCATCATTCGATGGCGCTCTAAAGGCCAGTTTGGGCGCGTTTTCCAGAAACAAAATGCAGCTGGAAGTAAAAACTCTGGAAACTAGAGTGGTGTCCAGATTAAAAAGTGCCCGTCGGCGTTTTCAGCATCAACACCAGTTAGTTCACGGAGCTCGCTGACCACCTGCCCGTCCACATTGGAAATTTATGGTTTTACATTTTTTATTAAAGCCCTAATTCAATTTCCTTCATTTAAATAAATAAAAACATCCAATGAGAGAACTTTAATTAGGTAATTATTTAGTTTGGGCATAAATCTAAAAGTATTTTGGTGTTCGCTTTAGATTCGTGTGCCAAATAAATATGGACATCCTGATAAAAATGTTTTGAAATTCACCCAAACTCCAAAATAACTTAAAGAAAATCTTTTGCTATTCAGGATGAATAAGCAGAAATGTTGAAATTAAAATCAAATTGGCCTCAAAGCCAGAAATTTATAGTAAACTTTACAAACTTATTTTTTTTTGTTTGGTTCACTGCTTCCGTCGGGTGGCTGAGGCGGTTTTATTCTGAGGTGGTTACATTGTCGAGGCTGGGGGTCGAGGGTCTGTCCCCGTTGTGGTGGTCGTCGTCTGCTTTCAGGAGCGGGGAGAGATCCGCGTCTCCCCCCGCCTCCTCCCGCCGGGCAAACCGTCAGTCGCGGTGGGCGTGGCTTGGCGTTGTGATGCTGAAGACTCGGATGCGCAGGTGGGAGGCGATCTGGAGACACACGCCTGTGCAGTAGCGCGTCAGGTCCAGAAGAGAAATGACCTGACCAGAAGACAAGCTCACGTTACTGCCTGAGGAGGAACATTCCCGTTTATCCCAGTTTGTCTCCTTCCCTCCACCCTACCGACCATGTCCCTCTCCTCATCATTCTTCCTTCACTCATCTATGTTTTCCTTCCTTTGTCCATCTTTGCCTTCCTCACCTTTTCCCCTCCATCACCCATCTATCCATCCTTCGGTAACTCATCTATCTATATTTACCTCTTCCTCAATCTAGTCCTATCCTCCCCTTCTTTCAGCATCTACTTCCTTACCCTTCCTCTTCCCTCCATCCTCTCATACATACATCTAATCATACATCCCTCCCATAACATGACTTTTAGGTTTTTTTAAGCTTTTAGTTCAGCTTTTAACACCAGCATTCCCCACGTTCTCATTAGGAAACTTCCGGACTTTGGACGACCTCCGTCCTCATAAAGGACTCCAGCAACAGCTGACTGTGTGGTGCAAAGACAACAACGTGCTCCTGAACACACCAAAAACAAAGGACCTCATTCTAGATTTCAGAAGGAACAAAACGGACATCCGAACCATTCGGATTGGTGGAAACTTTGTGAAAAGCGTCAGGGATTTCCGGTTCCTGGGAATCCACGTTCAGGAGAAACTGACCTGAAGCAACACCGTACAGAAAAGACTCGCCTTCCTGAGCATTCTCAGGAGGAACGTCAGCCAGAGACCATGGAGAGCATCCTTGTTTACTGCCTCTGCACGTGGTTAGGGCAGGATGACAGGTCATTGGAGGCCCTCTTACCACACCGCGCTTTTCCAGTCATGTTGACCGCTCAAAGCGCTTTACACTACAGAGTTCACATTCACCCATTCACACACACACTC
>JBAMHX010000026.1:18435084-18451135 GCA_037177515.1 Pseudomugil tenellus
TATATGTATGTATGTATATATATATATATATATATATATATATATATATATAGGCAGGCAGGTTTCTTTACTGTCGAAATCTATATATAAATCAATAACTAACAAAAGAGATAAGCAGTCCTGTAGTCATCTCACTGTCAATATTTGGGTCCATATTAATAAATAATTCCATATGAAACACTTTAGTTTCATATCCACATCATTACTGTCAAATTAAAAAAATATATTTCTGCAGTTTAAGAGTTAAAATGATGTCATTTGGCTGTAATTAATCAGGATGTGGTGGCAGTAAAGCTTCCATCAGCTGTATCTACAATTATCCGTACACAGAGTGAACAGCTCAGCTCCTCTTTCTAGGCTGAAGGTTATGGACCATCTGGCCAGCAAAATATGTTTATCATTACAAACACTGAGTCTGAACACTTGTGTATCTGTGCAAGTGTGTACTTTCATGGAGTTCAAGGATCTCCTGCTGTCCAAATTATTCTGAATCCCTCCAGTTTTTCTTAAAAGTCTTTGTTTTTAAGGCCCCATAAAACTAACAGAGTCTGTTTGTTTAGGTTCATTACAGAGGTTACTCGAGGAGGAGCACTCAGGATTTAACAAACCCCTAGAATATGTGTTTGCTTGCACATCCAAGAGAATATATCAAAATTACTACTACTACTGAACAAGACCCCAAACATGCTTTTGCACTTGTGGAATCTGACAGAAACAGCATGCTGTCTGGACTTTGACTCATTAGCTTGGATCTGATGGCTGGAGTGGACAAAGGTGTATATCTGATAAAGACACAAACCTATGCACTTACTAGCGCACAACCAACCTGCACACACAGTTCCACTGGATCATAGGTCAACTCTTAGCTCAGCTACATGATGCAAGGCCTATTTCTGCATTTTGGACAGGATGACTAATGTCTGTGCGTTAATGCAGATTTTTACTCAGTCTAAGCAGTCTTACGAAAGAATGAGCCATTCTCTCACGATGGCCTGAAAAAGAACAAGATCTCCCTCCAAAATCCTGTTTTTGCCATAAACAACACTGCACCACATGAGGACGGACAGACTATACGTCAGTGCTGAAAACTTTCCAAGAACGGACGCAAACAGATCACATGATCAGCACAGATACGGCTAATGCGATTAAAATGTGAACATTTGAATTTTCTTTGTTGCAAGGCCACTCAGAGACAATATGTCACTATTTTATATAGTCCCTGGCTGATAGTGGGACTATCTCCAATTCGACTAAAGCAATCAGAAAAAAAGCTTTAATTGACAATTTCCCAAAATACACTTCCGACGGCGTTAGCTAGCTAAACGTCATTCTTAATAAAATCTAAAATGTTCAAAATAAAGAGCAGTTTAGAGGCTCAAATATATGCCGAATGAACGAGCAGATTGTATTGATTAAGTAAATGTCTCAATTCTTGTCTTCCAATGCGACGGTGTATAAATATACCTCTGGCTCAACATATTTCTAAATGTAGAACGGGGTTTCTGTCCATACCACAGAGGGGCTCATAATTAGCGCAGGTCTCCGAGTGGAAACTTTAGCCAAGGTCGCTTCACTCACCTCTTCTGTTGCCGTTGGACAGTAATACACAAGTACCACAGTGGACAAGATATTGACCAAAAGTCCCACAATAGTTAGTGTATTTGGTGCAATCCATGTCGGTATTTGTTGGACCAACCAGTTCCAGTAGATCTGACACGGTGGTTCAAACAGGGAGCGTCCCGATGCGCTGTATTTATGCTCCTCCAGCCGCTTGAGTTGTGCGGGTGACAGCAGCTCCGGCCACAAAAAATGTGGCATTATTTTTTTCTACCTGCTCACTCCACAAAATACCGCAAACAATACCCCGATAATCCGCCTCAGGCGGGGCTATATGTTCTTACGGACGATTCCGAAAGGTAGCAGATCATTTGGCATTTAGAGCAGGTCGAGCCGACGAGGCCATTTCTACAGCGGAACCAAAGCTGTCGATAGTCCGTGCGTTTCTGATCGAGGTACGTCCCGACAGGAAGTACTGGTCCGGAAGGAATAATACGGCCGTACCGGGAAGTTTAAACCAGCACTACCACTTTGTACGGTTTAGTGGTTTCCAATTAATTTAAATGGCAAAATCCAAAAGTATTCAATGCATATAAATACTTCTACCACTTATGTGGATTGTGAATTATTAGTAAGCATTTTAGAGAGAGCCATGGTAGCCATTTAATCAGCTTGTTCTATTTTGTGATCGTTCTTTCAGTTAATAGTTTGGTCCAAAAACATCTCACATAAAGATTTATATAAATGACTCTAAATGGAAATCATTACATACTGAGAAACATACATATTTATATACATATTTTTTGCAAAGCAAATAAATAAATTTCACTTGTGTAAACCTTAAATGTCCAAATGCAATTGAATGCAGCACGTAACACATCTCTACATCAACGCCATGTTAAAAAGCATTATGTCAGTAACAGTAAACATTAGAAGCATTGGAGATGATTATATACATTATTAAATGATTAATACGTATTAAAATACAGCAACAAATAACAAAAATAACAATGATCAGAGTTTGACATTCACTTGTATCAATCGACAACAAAGTCATCTCAAGGCTTCAACCCATTCCATTGTGATCCACATTAATTTGCATGAATCAAAATCAGTTTGAGACTTTCTGAGTTATATTGCTAAGAGACAAACCGACACCAACAATTACCCAACCCACCCTATCTCAGGAAGCCAACTGATTACATCAAATATGGTTTTTAATTCAATCCCATATCTTAAGAATGCAAGTGGTGGGAGGTGAGAGTTTTAACTGTCGAAGCAGGATTTCCCCTCATGTTATAAACTCATACGGAAAGGAGGGGACTTTATTCCTAACTTGGCTATATATTTGTGTTCATTTACTGTATTTATAGTGATTATTAATGAAAACATAACTGTCAGGTAAATTAACTGGTGTTATAGGGAGAATAGTGGCTGATATTTTAACCTGGGGCTGGAGGATTCAGGTTCAAGTCTCTAGACTGCCAATGAAGATGAACCACTCTGAGACCTTCAGCAAGACCCTATTCCCCCAAGAACAACATAATTGTCCTAATTGGAATGATCAATTCATAATGTGATATATTGTATAAAAAACACTGCAAAAACACTACTTCTTCTCTACTCTTTATTTAAGCAATTTTAAACTTTTGAAAGGTCAGTAGTCCTGGACTTGCTGGATTTCTGCTTTCATGATAGTCCAGATATTTTGTACTGGTGAAAGGTCTGGACTGCAGGGAGACCAGTTAAGCAGCTGGACTCTTTCCCTGTGAAGCCATGCTGCTGTGATGGATGCAGGATGTGGTTCAACATTGTCTTGCTGAAATCTGAAAATACTGCATGTATATATATCCATCTTTTCATTTGAGAGCCCTGGCTGCGTGAAATAGTCCTTTTGTTTCCAGTCATATAACTATTCTGCACCAATTCCTTTTCCAGCTTTTTCTTGACCAGCTCCAACTTTTTAGAGATGTGTTGCTCATACACAATATTGTCATAAAACGGCGCCATACAAATAAAACTGAATTGAATTGATACTATTAAATTCTAAATGCGCTTTTATTTTTAATGGAATGGAAAAATGTCACATTTTCATATATACAACGTAAATTACACTTGCAAATCTTTTAAATGTCATTTTATACAGACTCCCAATTTTTTTAGACTTATGGTTGTACGAAGAAGTGGATTAATTAAGCTAATACTGTTTTGTGGAGCTCATAATGCTTAATAAGTGATGCACAGCCCTCCAAATGTGACAATATTTAAAGTATTTGGAGCTGAGGCCAAATGTTTAAATGATAAAGTGCTTTAAATAAAATAAGGACGATTTTGAATTCTTTGTGATCTAGTCGACTTTTCTTTGACATTTATAAATATATTCTAAAATGTTTTTTATGTAAAACTGAATATTTTATAGATCTGTACAAGAGGAGGACTCATCAGAAGATCAAATTCTCAACTGTAAGGTTTATTGTAATCCACATATCATAATTGCAAAGGAAAAGCCATGCACATGTGATTGAACCTTGTTCAAATCTCAACCGAAACAGGACTCCAAAGATCATTATGCGTCATGCAGATCATGGACATTGTGTAAACACCTCTACATTTTGTCACATATTTAAATAACCTGCACAGAAAAATTTAAATAATGATTCAAAACAACGCATTTGTTTTTCCAACATGACTGAAGTCTGGTATTTATTTCTTGTAGCACACTGACAGCATACCAGCACCAACACTTTTTTTCTTGCAGACCACAATCAATAAGCATCATTTTCAGCAAACAGTAGCCCCGCGTCACCAAAAAAAAAAAAAAAAAAAAGAAAATCAATTGCCATACTGTAGGTGTGAGTCACATTTTAAGCTCTATTCAACTTGTTTTTTTCTTTATACACAAAACATGTCTTTTTAAAAGCCAGAACCAAAACACTGCTGACATGCATCTGAGCTGACACAAAGTCTTTCAAACATAACAAAGTGACAAAAAGAAGATGAAGTGTCTTATTTTTCAAGCTTCAAACCCTCACACAGCATGCCAGGGTAGTGCACCCCCCCATACCCGCCTCATTCCTCCATCCATTATCAGTAGACCAGCCTCAGAGTCTGAGAGAAGAGGGTCGCTAATGATGGCGGATGCTTGCACAGTGTCTTATATCTCTGCATGTAGTCTTACTTCTCTTGCTCAACAATCTTCGTCTCGTTTATGTACTTATCGATCAGGTGTAGAGGCACTCCGCGTTGCATGAGCTCGTAGAAAGTGAAGCCTCCTGTGGGACAAAAGAGGAAATGCTACAATATTGATGGGAAAAGATAGAAGCACATGTTGACATAAGAGTGGAGAAAGGAATAAGTGTAGGGAAGAGGTAAAGAGCAATAGGTCAGGCGGATGCCAATAGCTCTCAAAGCCAAATACGGAGAGAAAAGGAGAATAAAACGGTCAAAACTGCTAATCACACAATGCACACTCAGTTTCTAAATCCATTTAACCCAGTTCCATATTATAGACTGATTGTCTTAGTATGGTGTTTTTTGCAGGTTAAATAGATAAATACTTCCAACTGGGGGACTATAACAATGCATACATGCTACTGCTTGACAACAGGGATATTTTCCATGCTCTTTCTCAATATATTGATGGCAAGCATCAAATACACAGCAGAGATGCAGATATGACACGGAAGACAAAAACATCACAGAGATTCTTCTCTGGTAACCAGGAATGTTTGTGCTGAAAATAATGGCAAACAGAAAGAATATAATCCTGATTATTGTGACAGATCGATCAGATGGAAACTTGAAAAAAGTTGGGACTCTTAATTTGAGGATGTAAATATAGTTATGTTTCTAGCTAATCCAGCAGGAAGCTCTTAGGGAAAATTATGGTAAATTTATGGAAGCTGGGAAATAGATTAAGTACATCAGATTCACAAACATCTTCACTTAATGCAAATTCACTATTAGTTCATATTTGTCAGGATAATTTTGATAATTAAGCAGTAGATGAAAAATGTTTTCACCGTCTGCACAGCATGAAGATTTACAATAAAAAAAAACATAATGGTGGGATTCTTTGTTTATAGCAGTGTTTTCCAACCCTGGTCCTCAAGTAATCCTGCCTGCATATCTTAGGCAACCCTGCTTTAACACACATGATTCAACTCAATAAACTTCCTCATTAAGTTATGTGCAGCCTGTTAACAATCATTTATGTCATTCAGGTGTGTTAACCTGCAAATCTAACACATGCGGCGCAGGGGTAGTCTAAGATCCAGGGTTGAGAAACACAGTTGTAGTAAATAATGGCGGAAAATTGGAGTGAGTGATTCAGCGGTGTTATATGGATTCATCCTCTGTGTACCATTAATGTTAGTACTCTGTGTTACTGCATAACTTTTCCAAAACTTTGGAGACAACAAGTGAATCACTGAAGTAAGTTGGACTTATTCTTTAGAGATATTTTAATTATAAACTATTACTAACTATGAACACCTTTGTCCAGTTTTAATGCAATTATTTTGACAAATGAGAGGAATAAAGGATGTTCCACCAGATGTAAAAGGTACCTGAATCATATGGTGGATCATAAGATGTGAATGTAATGGGAAAATTAGGATACATTGTCTGTGTACCATGACTATTACATTCAGAGATTAAATTTTAGATGGTGGGATCTTTAAGCTAATAAATCTTAATAAAACTTAGTAAAATTGAACATGTTAACATTTTTAGTTGCAGAACATTTGTTCATCTTTACACGTGAGAGACTCTGTCTCTCTGAAATGCTTCTTTTATATCCAGTCATGTCCAGTTACAGTTAACCTAACTTATTGTCAAATGGTCCCCCAGTTGTTTCTTTTCATGCCCTTATTTTTCTACCCTTTTTGTTGCCCATGTTTAAACTTTTTGCTGATGTGTTGCTGCCATTAAATTCCCAGTGAGTTCATATTTTTTCATGAAATAGGGAAATGTCTCAGTTTCAGCATTTGATCTGTTCTTTGTTTTATTGTAATTAAATTAGGGCTTCAGAGACTAGCAAAGAGCAGTTTTTATTTACGTTATACATAACATCCCACCTCATTCTGATTGGTCTTATAAGGATAAAATATTTTAACCTATTATTGGAGCTAGAAAAAAGATCAAGAGAAGAAAAGAATTAGATAATCCACATCACAATATATTCTTTAAGGATCAATATGCTTCAGATTATCTTGGGAATCCATCCAAAAGTTATTTTTGACCAGCCATGCATTGAAAACAAAGACACACTTGAGGATGGATTTTTAAAAGATAACATAAATTCCCCTTAACAAATACAGAAAAACAATATCTTCATATTTTCTGGTGCTATTCATCGTGGACAGCAATAACGAAGCGAGGCAAATTTGTTCGTGTAGCACCTTTTGTGTACAGGCCAATTCAAAGCACCAAGAGCATAATCATGGATAACAGACACTACAGGGCTGTATGGAACTGGGACAACCAGGCACAACACTGGTCCACAATCTGAACAAACCTCATATTCACGAATTCATCTGTAGCAAGCAAAGGACAACAACAAAAAAACTGTGCTGTTGCTTCTTATGCATACACCACCCATGAGCCAAGTTCAAACACCAAATAAAAGTTTAATAATGTATGTGGTCTGTGGAAGTATCTTGTCATTTAGCCACTATATTCATTACCGTCTTTCTTCTTCCACAGACAACTGTCTGGATTTCTCATCGAAGGTTAGAAAAAGGAGAAAACATTTCACTTACCTTCACTGTCACGACTTACATGACAGATCCTCTTTGAGTTTACATAATTTCGCATTAGCAATAAGTTAAAATCTTTCAAGCGGAGTTAAATCAGCCATTCAAGAGATTCCCTCTGACAAAAGCTGTCATGCAAATATGGCATGTTCTTTCTCTGAGTTCTGACTTCATGTGGATGAACAGCAACTAGAGGCCCGCTAACTGATGAAAGGGAGGTTACACAGGCTGACGGAAAGATGCATAATGAATGATATAAGCTTCATATGCCAAAACCATATGAAAGCTTACCTTATATGAGAACATAAATTCACAATTCTTGAGTTTGGACTGGGGGAGAGAGAAGAGAAGAGGGGTTAACAAAATGTTTACATGGAGTTATATGCTTGCACCAGGGAATACTGGTGAGTTATTACTGAAATATTTATATGAGGAGTTAACTGTGTAGCATATAGAAGACACTGGAATCTGTGGGGAATAGTTTAAGATGGAAACATTAAGTCATAAAAACATCACAGGTCTGTGCGTTGAGGTTGTGTACTGTGATGATGAAGAGGATGGACCGGATGGACTGGACTGGATAGAGTTGTGTGAGAACACAAGGGATAAACATCTGAACATTGTAGTGATGGAAAAATTGTCACCGTGTATTATGTGTACAAAGCACACATGGACAGACTGTTATTATTATAAGGTTTCTGATTTAAAAAGACTGAGCAAAAAATTGCACCAGATTCTCACAGTTTCAGTCTCCATTACTGAGAAAAATTTAAAAAAATCATTTCTCTAAACAGAGTTTATTAGCTACCTTATATCTCAAAAGAATGTCAACTATGGTGTAAGTTTTTAGATCTTTAGGAACAAACAATCAAAAATATGCTATAATTTCTTTCTGTGCAGAAGTTATGACTGAGTTGTAGTTTGAAAAAGTATCCGACATCATTGTCTCTCTTTTATCGAGCTGTTTTTATTTTGGCTAGCTGTGTTAGCTTGCAGGGACTATGACTCCAGTGTTCCTGCTGATCCTCTACTGATTTTGGTTCAACGTTGTTGTGTACCTCCACTACAGTCTAATCCAAACAACTTGGGTGTAATGCTGCTGGTAAGATGTCTTAGTGTTGGTTGTTTGCTGCTTTCTCTGCTGGATCCCAAAAATAGATTAGATCTGAGTTGGCATCCACTGTGTGGGTAAATTTGACTCAAATAGCATGTGCAGGCATGAAAAAGCTGGAGAACGGTAGTAATTTCTTGTTTATTTATGGGGTTTTATTTTTTTTTTTAACATGAATACTCAGAAGTACTGAAACCAAGCGTATGTTTCTACAACAGAATTGTGTCTCTTATAATAGGATTACTGCCTGAGACTAATCAATCAGTCATTTTGTATTAGGTTTTGTGCTTTACCCTGTCTACAGAGATTGTACTACTAATTGTACAACATTTTTATTCTTTTGTTCTGTCTCTTTGTTTTATGAAATATGCACCTTACATTGCACTCATAATGAGCAAATATAAAATACACAAACAAATATAATTTTTAAGATCTGAAATTATTCTAAATGTTTGTATTCTGCTTTGTGGAAAATCTGCTGTGTTTTTTTTTTTTTTTTTTTTTTTTTTTTTTTTAACAATTATGCACTTAGTGCCGGCCAAGACTAAGTTCAGATATATTTACAATTCAATGAAGTTATGAATTATGAAAAGCTGGTGCAACTTTGTGCAAATACTTACATGTCATCCTCTTGTGTCCGCCCTTCAGTAGACTGAAACACTGTTCAAATGCAACGGGATCTTGGAGGTGGTTTCCCAAAAATTGCCTTTCTTTTTTCCACCCTGATTGTGATCATAAAAGAGTTACTGTTCCTCTTTCAGTGTAGAAAGGGATACTTATTGCATTCTTACATTATATTCTACATTAAAACAGAAATAAAGAAGTAAGATTTGGGAAACCAGACTCAGATACACAGATGTGCCCACAAAGTACACCAAAGTCACCTCCTTGTCCAGACTGACCTTTAACCTCCAGCCTGCAGTCCACTTGGGCCTCCCCCAAGTCATTGATGGCCTTGCAGGTGTACAAGCCACCATCATAAGGACTGGGCTTTCTGATCTCCAGAGTACAGACTCCTTGGTTGCTAAACATACGATAGCGCGGGTCATCCAGGATAGTTATCTTATTCTTCATCCAAATCACTTTGGGCTGGAGGCAGACACAAACAGTCAGCAGCATCATAATGGATGAGCTAAGGTCATCATAACTGACACCTCAATTTGTGATAGAGCTGGGATATACTTGCTGTGTACGCATGCGTACATGGCAATGTTCTGCTACGTCTGTGTATATATGCTGGAGGTCACCACTAGGGGGCAGTATGTAGCACTAAAACTACAGACTGTATATAATTTGGCATTTTGGTAAACATCAGCTAGCTGTTGCTAACTAGGCATGAACGCTTGCTCCTCTGCAACAGGGAGGAATAATTATAAAAATGCAAGTAGTTGTAAAAGAATCGCTCTTCAAAAGTTTGAGCCATTGTGTTTTTCTCCGATCTCGCATTCATGCTTTTTGTTTGAATGAGCGCCTCTAGTGTTTAAGTCAATATTGCATCTCCTGCACACAGCACGTCACCAACATCAACATGTGGGATCTCCGTCCTAAAGGTACGCTTAGAACCAGAAGCTGGGAACACATGGGCGCCATCATACGTACATGGACGCAAGTATATCCTAGCCCATAAAATATTAATTTTAATCACAAACTAATTAGGACATACAAGAAAATGATACAGTGAAGATTTTATTAGCTACTAAAATCTCAGTTTAGTGTCGCAGATTATTAACAGATTGTTTCTGTGTGAAAAACTTTGGGAAAAAAAAAACAACAAAAAGAAACATCTTTTTCCATTTATTTTAACGCCTACCTTTGGATTAGCACGGACGCTACAGTTTAGCGTAGCATTGTATCCAGCAACGGCAAAAATGTTGATAAGTGGCTGTGTGAACTTTGGCGCCTCCTTGTAGTCATGGTCACTGTACTCTGGAGCTTTCATCTGCATGCCTGTGGGGGTAAGGGTAAAGGAATGGGGTTGTGCATGATACTGTCGCTGAGCGGTATCATGTGGGAAATTCCCTTTGTGATGAGGGAAAGAAAATTTTTTTTTTTATTTATTCTGCTGAAACTAAAACACTTTTCTTTAAGGGTCTGTCAGTTGTATCCCAAAACCCGTCAGGTTTAGAAGTGAGACAGATCACTGACAGTACCTTTTTGACTGCAGCTGTGGAAGATGTGTTTAGGACTTTTTTTGAAAACACAATAGTGGAAATTGGTCCATGCTTTCACTTTGTAAGAAAAAATTCCAAACTTTCAGACTTTGCATGCAGTTACCTTCTTTCATGATGAGAGCACTGTTTTTTGTTTGGGTAGCTGTTTCGCTCAGACCACACATGTTCTCAGAGAAAATCCTGAAGTAGTATTCGTTCCCAACCACCAGCTCTGTGATAGTGATACAGTTGCGATGGTAGTGCTCAATGCATGTGAACCATTCCTGAAAATCCAAAACACACAATGCAATATGATGCAATAAACCTTCATTGATTTTAGTGTTTGTACACTTAATAGGAGTACCATTGTCTTCTTGTCTGCTTTTTGAATGGTGTAGCCTGTAATTGGAGCATTTCCATTATCTTTTGGGGGGGTCCACACCAGAGCAACATTTTCTCCCCATACATCTTCAATAGTTACACACTGAGGAGGTCCTGGTAGATCTAAAAAAAAATCCTAATATCAAAGCACTTGAAAAATAAACTAAACGGATTAATTATGAAAAGTCTAAGAATGTGATGCATTCACTTGCCTACAATTTGAATGTCAATTACAGCTGTGTCCACATGGTTTTCAACCTGCACTTTCATCTCATACTTCCCGGAGTGACTTCGCTCTGCTTTGCGAATGAAAATGATGCTATCACAGTCTGTGTTGCGGATGCTGATGTGGGAAGGTTCGATGGGTTGCCCCTCCTTCAGCCAAGTAACCTTCGGCCGGGGTTTGCCCTGCAACACACACACACAGCAACATAAGTGCAGTTCTTTGTTCAGGGACGTAACCCAAATGAGGAACGGAGGCTTACCAAGAAAGGCACCACGAGGTTGACTACTTCACCGACTTTGCGAGTGTATGTTTGTTTTAGGTGTCGTGGTACGCGAATCTTTGGAGGCTCTGTAGAGTAAAACCAGAAGCGGTTCAAGAATATATTTCATATGTTTATAAAATTAATAATTTTGTTTCCCCATTTCTAAGCCAAGCTACAGCTAAACAAAGCTGATGACGTTCTTAACTTACCAACAACCTCTTTGACCAGGACAGCATGCTGCAGAGTCCGTGGAGCACTGGCTCCTGCCTTATTCACGGCTTTGACTCGAACTAAAATTTTACACCCAGGGCTCAATCCGGTGATGGTATACTTTGTTTTCTCTGTCAGTTCCTTGTTGGACAGTACCCAGTCATTACCTGTATAAAGAAAAAAAGTCTCACTACTAAAACAACTTGTTTTCAGTCTTCAGTGTTTAATGTCGGTAAACCAGTTTACACTTATGCTGTAACCACTGTTGGCAATGCATGGGTCTGCAGAAAAATTAGCAAGCTGTGCTATGCAGCTCTGTTTACTAAAAACCAGAAAGATTTATTACTAAATGTAATTTGAAAATAGTGATTTTGTTAAAACATTAAAAATACTCCACCCTGTGGAGTTTACTGGCCAATACCAGCTCTATTGCTTTGTTCTAAGCCCGCTTGTTAACTAGAATTACACCGTCGGACGCAAAGCCTAGGGGTATATTCTTGAACACCCCAATCTTCAAATTCCCCAATAATCAAATACATATACAATAAAGCCTCACATCCAATCCAGGTGATTTAGCATATTTATTCAGTCAGACAGCTTGTGAATATTACAGAACTGAAATATGTGGTTAAACCAGTTTTCAGGTTTGAGCGCCCCCTGGTGGCCAACCTGAAAATGATAAATCGCTCAAAATCAAATCAGTTCATCCCCTCTATGATATCTTTGTATATGCAGAACATGAAAACTCTAAAATGAATATTATTCAAGTTATCGAGTTAACATGAAGAAACTGCGGCAGACCCGGCAATGTCGGGGCGAAGTTACAATATAAATGTCCCTATAGCCTACGTCTTCAGGTCATGACACTGGATTTGAGGTCAGTCGGATGAACAGTTTCAGAAATATAGCCAAAACAGTTGTCAGGTTGGGGCGAATCTGAGAAAGATAAATCGCTCAAAATCAAATCACAGTGATATCTATGCATATCCAAAACATGAAAAGTCTAAATTGAATATAACACAAAGGATCTGCGGCAGACACGGCAGCAGCAGACGGGCCAAAACCATATCCCCAAGACTTCGTTCAGGTATATAATAATAGCCCAAGATATTTTATCTCATTTACCTAAAACTCTTTTCCAACCTGGAGAAAGCAATAAACTGCTCCACGCTGGTCTTAGTCTTGCATGAACTAATTCACTACTTGCTTCTTCACACTGTTGTTGAAGTGCGAAAAAGCATACCTTTTGCTCTTGATCAACAGGTCTCTAAGCTTTGGACACTGGTTTTTGTATTTCATTTCATACTATGTATACATAGTATGTTTACCTTTTGTGAGTTTCACTTGAAAACGACCCATTACATTGCTGTTGTCACAAGCAATCAACGTGTTGTGGGCGTTACTAAAGGGTCCTCACAAGGGTCGAGTTTAACTCACTTCCTTCGATGCAGTACTCTACCAAGTATCCATCCAGCCCAGCCGCTCCAATAGTTTCAGGCGGACGCCACTTTACAGTCACTGTGGTGTCGGTGACGTCATCCACAACCAGCATGGTGGGCTCACTGGTCACAGCTGAATGGAGATGAAATGTTTACAGCTCAGAAGCATAACAGCAATCAAATCTCTTGTGTCATCTAACAACGGGTATAAATAAGATAAGAAAACATTTGCTTTGGAAGTAAGGAACATGTGAGCATAGGGACTCTTTCTTGGTTGTTATGCCATCAATCTCCCTCTAAGATCTCATTAGTATGTGCTCTCGCTGTCTAATCTTGCACTCTGAATCGTATTTAATGCCTATTGAACCCTCTGACAGCCCTGATCTCCTAAACTTCTAATCTGCAGATGATTTGGCAACCATTATAAAGACATATTTAATATCCTCTAAAGCTCTTGCATGCCGAGTCAGAATGCTTAGGTTGGAGAGCAGCTGTGTTGCTGGGGTACCAAGGGCAACTTGCAGAGTCACACACCACTCTTTGATAATCTGCCCATTATTATGAAAGTCTATTAGCTGAACTGAACCCTTACGTAATGGTGTGTTGTTCTTTCCTGGGCAGATAATTGGCACTAAAAGCTTTGAGGTTATTGTTTATGCTGCTAAGGACACATAGGGGGACTCACCGAGGGGAGTAAAAGCTTTGGATGGTTCACTGGGTTTGGAAACACCAATGGCATTGACTGCAAATATGCGCACCTCATATGGCACACCTTCAATCATCTTCTTGGGTTCAAATGCAGTTTCTTTAATGAGGTCGAAGTTCAACCTCATCCATCTGGAGCTCTGTTTCTTTTTTCTCTCGATAAAGTAACCTTGAAACAGTTTACAAGTTAACATTTATACATTTGTTTAATTTTTTTTCAGTAGGCATGTTGTAATGTTTACCTAATATTGGTGAACCTCCATCATATTTTGGTGGTTCCCATGTCATTGAACACCAATCACCACCCACGACGGGAACCAACGGTGCATCAGGAGGGTCTGGGATGTCTACAGACAGTAAACTTTAACAATTCTGCAAGAAAACTAGAAAATCTCATATCTTACTGTGGTATATTGTTTTCCCATTTGTTTCCCTTACCAACAACCTTGATTTTAACACTGGCTGTGGCCTCCCCAGCCTCATTCTGCAAAACTATTTTATAGTTTCCTGTGTCCTCCCGCTCTGTAACCTCAATAGTCAGGCTTGTCTGGTCGCCATATGTCTCTGCTCGGACACGGTGTCCCGAATCAAGGATCACCTAAAACAAGCAGAGACAAACAGCTACATGTAAGATTGTGGATTGATTGAACCACAGGAAGGCGACTTTGGTCCTGTTGTGCCACAGTCCTGCAAGTGTTGTGAGTTTCCCTGCTACATCACACCTGGCTCAAATCAATGGGTAGTTAAATAAAATGAATGAAATGAAAAATACTTTATTAATCCCAGAGGGACATTGAAATTAACAGACTTATATAGAGTTTGACAACAATCTCTGCATAAGTCTTCTAGTAAAGTGTAATGTGTGGCAGGTGCAGGGAAACTCACAACACTTGCAGGGCTGTGAAACTCGACCAGAATTGTCTACCCCTAGCAACATTTCCTTTAGAAGAAGAATTAAAAACAGGCTCACCCTTTCTCCCTTCATCCACACCACTCTGGGTGCTGGTTCTCCACTGATGGGGATCTCCAAGCGAAGCTTGTTCCCTGCTACCACCACAACTGTGTTGTCTGGGAAGTTCAAGCTTTCTAGGTGTACCCGTGGAGGGTCTGCATAAAACCAAGTTAAGATTATAGACTGACAGAAAGCAGAAAGAAAGTTGTACAGTTTTCTTATATGGTGTGGCACACTGCAGTTTGTGTACCAATGATGTGGATTTTGGCAGAAAGGCTCTGGGAATAACCCTCAGGTACAAATGTGTAATCTCCTGCATCATGGAGGGAGCTAGCCTGGATTTCAAGTCGGTGAACTCTGAGGGACCAAAATGACATTAAATAGTGATGAAAAGATTTTAATACAAGAAAAGAAAAGAAAACCATGCATACTTATTTTTATGAATGATGTTGATGCGATCACTCGGCTGGATCAGCTGCCCATTCCTGTACCAACGTCCTGGAACGTTTCCAGGATAGATTTCACAATTTAGCTTGATGGGTTGCCCAAGCATTACGGTCATGTCCTGCAGGTCCTGGAATATCTTCAGTGGTTTCACTAAGTCAAAGTACAGCAGTAGAATGCAATGTGGTAAATATCTCTAAAATAGAATGGAATAAACTAGAAAAAAAAAGGGAAAGAGACTGCATACAGTCAACTTGAACACGAGCCTCAGATGTGCCACCAGTGGCCATGATGGAGTATGTGCCAGTGTCATCTCTGGAGGCATCATCAATCACCAGGTAGTGTTTGGTTCCCTCAGACTTAACTCGATATCTGGAGCGCACTCCTGTTGGAACTTCAACTCCATTTTTCATCCTGCATGTGCATTAAAAAACAAACAAGCAAACAAACGTATAAACATATGTTTAACAGGTCTTACTTTGATCTAAAAAGGACCAGCAGTATGAAAATAAATGGTGTACATATTACTGTTTTTATTGTCTGTTATCACTGAACAATAATTGATTTTTAATTAGGATATAATAAATGACTACAGTTATTGATTGAATTAAAGCGCTGTAAATACTAATTTATACCTGCAAGCATCATATGGGCTGCGTGGTGATGCAGCTGTTAGCATTTTAGCTTCATAACAAGAAAGTTCCTGATTTAGACCTCAGCTGGGGCCTTTTTATGCGAAGTGTGCAAGTTCTCCCCATGTCTAGGTTCCCTCTAGGCCAGAGGTGCCCAAGTTCGGTCCTCGAGATCTACCATCCTGCAACTTTTAGATGTATCCCTTTTCCAACACACCTGAATCAA
>JBAMHX010000026.1:18458944-18487122 GCA_037177515.1 Pseudomugil tenellus
AACTATAGTACAGGGTTTTTGAACAGAAGTTTTAAAACTATGAAGCGAATCTTCCAAATGTTATTTTGTGACATGATAAATTTCTACTCATCTTGGTTAAAGGTGCAATATGTAACTTTAGTTTAACCCCTTTAACACCTATTGTTGCATATTTGTGTTAAACTACTTTAGGTTAACATTTCATCACTTTAAATATGATTTTCCTATTCTATTTATTTATTTTCTATTATAAACTTTTATTCATTAGTTTATTTTATGGTGTTTTTATTTAACCCGAGTCTGTTATTTTTATGTCATGACACATGAAACCTTCAGTCTAAAAGAATGTTGACTCACTTTATTTTAAACGATTTAACGTTACAACATCTAGATATGTCATGGTAAACATGAACAGACAGCTACTGAAGCTAACTAGCTACAAAATACAATAATTAAATCAGGAATAAACCATAGACCAGGTCTATTCCTCTCAATGTATCCCTACTTCAACAAACCTGACTCAAATTGATCATACAGCCACTGAAGTTCTGCAGGACACATTGGTTTTTATCAGGTGTGGTGGTTCATGGATACGGTGAGAACTTGCAGAAATGCAGTTATTGTAGTTGGAACAGCCCTGATCAAGAGGTCCGTAACAGGAGATAATACCCTCAAATAATATGAGATAGAAGCGATTCTCAGAAACTTTTTAAATTCTACACCTGGTAACTTTAATTTGCTCATCAATCAGGCATCACCTGTTTATGTTTCTTCCTTGAGCCTGTTGCATCAGGCTACCTCTTTGGTCTGGAAACCTTTGGCCTGAACACATCGAGGCAAAGTTTCTCATCATCATGCAAGTTGATCATTGAATAATTTGTTGCTGTTAAACGGATTTGAGTTGTATTTGAGTCAATATAAAATGCAGAAATTAATGTGAACTAAAAGTGGTTTTTGGATTTCAGTGTAAGGAAGCATTTTTACACATTGCACCTTTAAAATGAATGTGTTCCATTCTTGTAATAATGTCTCTTTAAACATTTTTTTTTAAAATGCTCTATTATTATTGTTATTCAGATTTAGTCATCTTAGAAACACTGCTTTTACCACTTTGATGGACTAAACAAACGACTCAGTGGGGGAAATGAGCCAGTAATTGTAAGGTCTACTGCTTGACATGTCGGAAAAATAATAACATGAAAATAAGGCTGAACTATTTGGGTGAAAATAACTTTTACACATTACAACTGGTATGATGGGGACCTATTATGCCAGACTTTAAAAACCCTGATCTAGCATCATAAATTATAGCTAAACAATTTATAAAAAAGTGAAATAAGGAAATATATATATGTATGAAAATAAAAAAAACAGCCATAATAGGGGGCTTTTAAGAAAAGGGGAGGGGGGAAATCCATGTAGTTCTCACCTATGTTTAAGCAGACCACTAAAGTCAAGCTCGCCTGCATCTTCTTGTCCTTCACTGCTGTTGTTAACAAGGAGAGATTAATGAAGATTTAATCAGAGTTGCAACAGTTACAGGCACTAGAAAAACAATGCAATAAGAGCAATGCAAAGCAAAGGCTCTGATGTCAATCGATGTGTTAGCTTCAAGCTAACACACGATTTGTGCTTACACAAATACCTTTTTAGTCTTTTTTCTGGATAAAAGCTCGTAACAAGGCCTCTTGTGCAACACTCATCAAGAGCTGTCCCAGGAAATATTGTCACAATGTTTCTGCAATGTGGGAACATTACTGAACAGCAACATTGGGATGATGCAATGGACCCGGTATGCTTTGCATTGCTTCACATTGTTTGTGTGGAGATTTTAAGTGCAAGTGTTGGCCTTTAATTGCATCAAGTGGTTGATTTGTAATTACCTTGAGAAAAGGTTAATGACAGTATAACAACCATCTTGTCAGACTTATGTCATTCAGCAATATTACTGGAAGGATAAATGCTCATTGTTGCAGCACAAGGAAATGTACTCCTCTTGCTCATGGTTTGAGATACTTAGAAATGTTGGTACTTTATTAAATGTTATTTTCTCTGACAGGAATGTCATAAAAAAGAAAATAACATTGAATATATAATGGTTTCTGCTGATTGCTCGTTCTTGCTCATTCCATTACCTTCTTTTGAAAGCTGATCGAATATCAAGACTATGTGAACCCTGCTCAGCTTCTGTAAAACAGCCACAGCACATTTTAAATAGGTATCATGTAAATATGAATTTATGCTTTGATGTTGCTACAGACCTTTAACTTCCAAGTCAAAAGAGCAGCTGTCAAACTTGTCCTTGTAGGTCACCTCACATCTGTAATTCCCAGCATAGTTCTCTTTGGCTTTGATGATGTGCATCTCAAAAGTGTGGATCTGCCAAGATAGCATCACCCCACAACTTGTAAAAGTCAGCAATATTGTGAAAGGTGATGGTGATATACAGACTTTTAGCAGAGATGTGGTTAGTTGGAGGGTCTTGGAGTGCATACCTTGGTGAATCGATCAAAACTCTCCTTAAGCTGTAAGTGCTTTCCAGTCTTGCTGGCCAGATCCATCCATTTTCCTTTAAACCACTTTATAGTGGGCTTGCGGAGAAGATCTTTGGCTTCCACCTTGGCAATAAAGGTGATGTCACCACCTTGTGGACACAAAAATACCATAAGCTTACAAGGAAAGTCTGATGATGTGTGCTGTGGTCACTTTTGTTTTTAGTGTTAGCAAAGTTAATGTATTCAGAGTGAAAATAAACGTTTTCACAACGTCAAGATTGTGATCATGTTATTGGCTAGCAGGAAGAAACTAGTTTGTATGCAGTGCATCTGATGGCTGCAGACAAGATGTATCTGCTTCATGATAAAAAACAAACATGCACTTTTTTATTTTTTGTTAACATAGAGGGTCTTGAATGAGTCGATCTGTGTCGCCATGCACAGGCGTTGGGTACACCCTGTACAGGTTACCAGTACATTACAGGACCAACAAAGAGAGACAGAAAAATCCTTCTCACTCATTCCTAGGGACAATTTAGAGTGACCACTTAACCCTAACACACGTCTTTGGAAGGTGGGATGAAGCCAGAGCGCTCAGGCAGAATCCACACAAACACGGGGAGGACATGCAAATTCCACACAGAAAGACCACTGTTCAGACATCCCTACCTCAAGCAGAGGCTTGAAATAGCACAATTCTATGAGGCCACAATGCTAACCACTGCCCACCGTGCAGCCCCATACAGTTTTGCAATTTAAGATGGTCAAAAGATGGTTGTTTTTCTGGTTTTTTTCTTTATGACAGACTGTTCAGATTAGCCAAGTTTTGTGTATGAAGGCATACTGGTGCAAGTAACCTGGGCTTTGTCTGTCTGAAATAACCATATAGAATATTTTCATGACCATAAGACACACTTAAAAGTCTTACATTTTCGGCAAAATGTACAGAGCGCCTTATGGTGCGGTGCACCTAATGTGTTGTTGTGTGACTTTGGGAAAGCTGATGTAGGAGAGGACAGTATGAGAAAAGGAAGAAGTGTGGCTGCTGTCAAAAAACAAGTGTAGAAAATAAACACGGACCAACAGCTTATTAGAGGAAGAAATTGACTATAAAAACTTAGTCTGAGCAGCAGACTCGTGCTGACTTTGGATCCCTGCCAGAAGGCGGACTGCTTGGCAGCGATCCAAGGTAAAGAGACGGACCGGCTGGAGCTGGCTGTCGCATTGACAAGGTACCGGTAATTAACAAATGAAATAAAGTTTTAAATGATTCCCGGACCAGAAAAGGAAGCTGGAACGCAGCAGCAACGAGTGATCCAAAAGAAACCCACATTTTTCACATCCTGAATTCTGATCGCAGTAAAGGTAGCTAAACAACCGGTAGCATCGTGGTTGAGTTAAACCTTCCGTCTATGGTGGAAGATATTGTGCCGACAGCTCAAAACTCCAACAACACAGAAACTGGTAAGTGTTGCTTTCTTCTAATGTTACTCATGTGCAATGGGAGGGGGTGGTGGTTGTGGGGGAGGGGCTGTGTTGGATATTATGCAGATAAACGTGTGTTTTACCGGTATGTTTTAACGTGCCTGCACCTTAAAACCCAGTGTGCCTTATGTGTTTTTTAAATACAGATAAAACACCCGTTAATGAAACCGCGCCTATAATCCGGTGCGGCCTATGGTTATAAAAATACGGTATCTCTGACAGAGATAGTACCCTGATGCTAGCATTTATTCCTCCAAATGGCAATGTAACGCATAAGTCTTGTCTTGCCACGCGCAGTACTGCATCATATACAGTATCATCACTCATTGTTGCACCAAACAACTATCTGGATGGTTTTAATCAACTTTGGCATGTAAAACTAAAATCAGCTGCTGGTTGGAATTATCTGCCAACAGAACACGTGTCTATTCTTTAGTCCATTAGAAGTTATGCTCATGTCTAGATAAACTAGCAGCATTTCTAAATATAAATCATTCATTTCTTTCTCCTCAAATTACAAGAATTTACAGTTTCAGGCGGCAGTTCTAAATTTAATAGCTAAGTGTGCTTTGGGGATTGGTTTCCAAGGTACAAAACTAATCATAGAATATACATGATTCACAATCCATGCTATATAAGAATTTACTAAGATCTCATTTTATGTGTACTAATTAGCGTGTGGCATCTAGAATTTATCGTGTGAGGCCGTGATTAGTACGTGATCTACTAAGATTGCTCACGCAAATGACAGCGGGTGCAAAGTGTTGGAGACAATACTATAGTATTGTTAAATGAGGATTTAGCGTGTGTCATGGTTTTCATGATAATAACTTTACAAAACCGCAAACAAAAATACAAGTTTGATCTGATGGAATTAGAGGTGTTGGTGGAAGAAGCCAATAAAATGTTCAAACTGCTACAGCAAATAAATCTGACAGCAGCTCAAAGGAACGCACTACACATTCAACGAATGTGTGTTTTCAGTGAGTTTGCGGGAGGCATAAGCTGCACGAGTGCAGTCAACTGCTCCTATAACACCGGGGAATCCAGCTACCTAAAAAAAAAAAAATTGTTTTGTCTTATTCAAACAATCTGGAGTGCTTGGAAATCTAATAAACGTCCGATCCGGCGCGACATTGCATTTAGGAAATCAGCAAGGCTGGATAGGCGATATGTTTTAATAATTAGTTTTCTCTCTTATTCCAAACATGTTAACACAAGTAGGAAATATGCATTCTCTCCGTCATCTTTGATTATTTCTTTGTCATCGTATTGCAACAATCACTCCAGTCATGTGTGATTCGTTACGCATTGACCCCGTTTGCACCTCCTTTTGAAACGTACTAAATATAGACGCAGTTTCTATCAGTAAAATTACTTTCAGGTTTGATAAATCGTTTTGCGTGTGCTAAAATCATATATTTACATGTTCTCCTCCCACTCCACACAAAATTGCATGTGAACGCCCCAATTTACATATTCATTGAGGCAAACGTACTAACTCAAGGAGGACGCGCAATTGTGCACCTTTGGAAGACGCAAACCCTTTTACTCACTGTTAGTAAATCAGTTTGTACTTTTTTTAACGTGTGCAATATGTTTGCACGCGTTTTAGTACACGCAAACCTTTAGTGAATCTGGCCCTGCTATTTGTACAATTCAGCATACATGGCATACAATTAAATACAGTAAAAAAAAAAAAAAAAAACCACCAGCAGTTATTATATTAATGAGATCTGACATGACAATGAAAAATTATCTTACACTTTTAAATCAACGATGCCTGAGAGGAAGGAAATGTAATATGGGCGATATAATTGGAAAATGCATTTCCTGGTTCAACAAAGCCTGAACCAAGGAAGATTTTTCTTTTTACTTCCATTTTAAATTTCTTTTACTCACCCACAGGGATGGTGGCACTCTGGGGCATCTCAATCAGCAGAATGGATTGTGGTGGATGGTCAATCGGCTTGTCCACGTCTTCGGGGGCCTGACCCTCTCCCAGAGACCAGACTGGTCAACGAGCAGAAACACACATGATGCACATGAATTCCACTTTTTAAAATCCAGAGAGGAGTTTGATACCATCCTTTCACTTCACATCTGAGAAAGGTTTTTGCCTTACCAAGTAAAGAACCCCCCCCCCCCCCCCCCTAAAAAAAACACTTACAACACCACATATTTACACTTTCTCTCACTTTCAGCAGTCACACTTCATACAGCAGCAGAACTTGTGCCCTCAGCAACATGGAAAGCATGAAACAGACAATGCTGACACATATATATGAACATAGACAATAAAAATGTATTTTCCTGGATACAGGAGTTTTTACAATCCTGAATGTTGATAAATCTCATTGTTGTCAGATCCAAGAGACTGAAAATAATGTAATAATTAACATCTTATTTAAAGTAAGTATTATTTTTATTTTAGACGCCATGTTAAATGTACATCATGTAAGACATGGAGTACATATAAGTAGTTTTGGGCAATGATATCTCAAGATATCAGTGCCTTTTTCATGTTGCCCACCACAGTATTGGAACAAATTATTGCATTTTTAATCGTAACTAATTTGTTACCTGAGTCTTTTCTCCCCGTGGCTGACACAGGGACGCTATCATCTAAACAAGGAGAGAAATTTACAGCATATCATAAGAAATAGTACTGTAAAGTCCACAGAAGCAAGCACACACTCAGAAGCAAGCTGTTAATGACATGCAAGCAGTTCTGTAAAGAAATCTGATCCAAATATCAGACTTTCAAAAATAATATGTGTAATGATTTTGGATTATCATTGTTTAGAAAAACAACCCAAGCAAAAACAACCTATTCATTTCATTATCCATATAAATTTTAAATGTTTGAACATTTGAAGCTATGAAGTATAATTCTCTTTTAAAGACAAATAGAAACAAATAAACAAAAAAGTTGATTGTAACACCCAGAAAAGATGATAAATGTTATATTAATAGGTTAGAAAAGACATTTTGTTCTCTAAAACTACAGACAAAATATCTCAAATTAAACATGTCCTAAGCAGGTTTTAGACACTGGATCATTCTGAATGAATCTCACTAGTTTGAAGAGAAACTGAAATGATGCTGAGGTTCTTACTAGGCAGCTCAATTGAAAGTTTCTTGATTGTACTTGCATCCTCTGTAGAAGGAAAAACACAGTTAACTTAAATTAATTAAAATAAACAAAATTAATATAGATGCTTTAACAGATATTGCATATGGTGCAGGTTTGTAAAAGTAATTTATCATTTATTAGTTAATTCAGTTAAAGTGATATAATCTTCTTTCTTCAAGATTATTTCTTCTATGCTTGAAATGTATATCTAAAAGCCACTAGGAAAGTATTAAATATAAAGGGTGTCTTTAAAGAAAGTATTTATCCACGGCAATAATTCACTAAGATGTAGGAAGCAAAACGACAGAACGATTCTGTTCAATATTTAAATTTGTAAGTAAAACATATGAAACCATGTTTTGTTTGCCGATGACATGACGGTGTTCTGTTGTGGGGAATTATTTGGGACAGCTTCTCAATATGCCAGTCAATATGCTACTACAGAAACTTAAACAATGGTTGGATGCAAACAACTACAAAATTAAATTAAGTATACTGAAAAGTAACTTAAATTCAATCTCTTATTGATCAAACATTTAGCTGTAAATTAAACATTTAAATCCAAAATGTTAAAATCCAATGCAAGTTTTCCTCTCTCAGTATTCAATAACCACTTTAAATGATTCAATAATAGCTCCGTATATCGCTCTGAAGTCTGGAGAAACTCAAATTAATTCAGTATTTTTTTTTTCAAAAACACTGTAAGTATTACCAGTAACACACATTTTATTATGAGCCTATAAACACAATATCAGTTTAGACGTGTTTGATAAACCATGAAATAGAAATCCAGTTAGACATCTCTGTGTCAAAAGAGTAAACGTGAAATAATTGTCCTGAAAACATGAAATGATGATGCACTTAAATTGGTTATGAAGAGACTGTAAAAACTTTAAATTGTGCTGTTATTAGTTTTGTTGTGATAAAAATTGTTTTACTGATTTAAAAAGTCACATTTTTTAAATGTCTGTTTAATTTTTTTTAGGAAAAAAAGCTTTTATAAGCTTTTGCTTCCACATACACCCTATCAGTCACTCTGACTGACTGATTTCTCATTTGGATGGATTTCAACTGTTTGTAGTGAATTAAACTTTATCCAATACATTTTTTAATCAAATTATATCATGATAGAACAAAACTAGTCAGTAATAGCAACACTTCTTTTTATTTTATCACTATAAATAGCTTAAGGTGGAAATGAAATGCATAAAAGAAAGACAATGGACACAACGACATCTAATTTCACCACGCCCCCCTAGAAATGCAGATTATAACTCTGTCAGAAGCCATTTGTGAACATGACCCAGAAAAATGCATCTGTACCAAAATCACTTGAAATAAACTGAAGTAAAGTAAAGTATTTATTATCACCCCCCACATTTACATCCTGCATCTCTGATGCCATGGTGGTACGTTGGTGGAAACGTGTACATCTGGAGAAGCCTTAGCAAAGATGAAAGCGCGCTAAATGTTTACGAGTAAAAAACCTATCCAGAATGCATCATTTCAGGAAAAAGCTGACATATTTCACCAAAGCTTTTACTTTTGTCCTTTAGCTTCATAGCAGATAAACGCTGCCTGCAGTCCAGACCAGACTGGAAACATGTGAAGCAAGATACAATACAGAAGATGCAGGACTGTTGAGCAGCTGGGATCATGTTAGACAAGATGGAACAGTACTCTTCTTCTGAAGATCCAGCAACCGCTTTTATACTTTTCTTTTCATTTGAGAATAAAATATCAGTAAATTAGATTTTACATTCTGCAAATTTTATTTTCATTTACAGTTTACACCCTGTGAGAACGTCTATGTGTACCTAAGAGTTTAAAAGCGAGAGTACGCAACTGTGTCCTGAACATGAACAGAAGGTGTTCACTTGTGAAAATGCCTTATGAAACTCCCACCATGAAGTATTAACATGCTCTGAATTCTGCGGACGACAAACACAAGTGTCTTCAGTCATAAAACAGCTCTCCTGTTGGCTCTTTACACACATACAACAAATAAAGATGGAAACGCTTCTATGCCTTGCTGGGCTAAATAAATCTATAAAGCCTAACTTAACAGCATTTTAACACGTAAGTTTTTTCCTAATAAACACAAACATTATAAACAGGTTGGGCAAGCGGTCCTCTACGACTAAACCGAGTTTTAAGTTTGACCCAAAAAGATCCATACCCAGCTGGGTGCATGTTAGTTTTTATTTAAAGTTGTCTATACATGTTTATCAACATGTGTACTTTACTTTTGACATACATCACAATGGAATCAGCTTTAACAGGCTAAAAACGTGATATTGGATTTGACACACCCATATCACCCTCTTAGATAAACTTTTTGCAATTTTTTCAGAAAAAGTTCTCCAGGTTTCTTAATGGGCTTTCCAACGCTGTTGTTTGGATGTTGGCTGCCTTTTATTCCCTTTTCTTCTGTATAAGGGCCACTCTTGATCAGGTTAATACTCCAGTCAGCATAAAAATGCTTCATGTTAACAATTCAATGAGAAAGTATTTTTATTCAGACCGTAATGACACAACATGTGTGTAATGTCAAAGAAGCTGAGTAGTTGTAATGCAACGGAATGTCTGTAAGGAAATTCCGCCATTGGAGGCGACGGCTAGGGGTATAGCCACAAATACCCTCAATCTTCATATTCCCCAATCTACAAATACATATAGAAATATAGTAACATTTTACTACAACATCATTATGAGACACATCTACAGGTCATGACCTTTCATTTGCACTTGGTTGAGGTCAAGCAGATTAATAGCCAAATCTGTTTTCAGTTTTTTAACCTAAAAATGATAATCAGTTCATCCTCTCTATGATATCTATGCATATGCAAAACATGAAAACTCTAAATTGAATATTGTTCAAGTTATCGTGTTAACACAAATTATCTGTTGACGACGCAACGTTTGGAGCTTTCTCCTGACTGACTAGAAGAGATAGAGTGCATGATGGGTACTGAATTAGCCATCATTAGGGTGGGTGCAAGGTCTGCCAAAGTTCAATAAGACCTCTTTAATGTTTGCTCTTTGCTAAGTCTCCTATGTGCAGGCATGACATGAGTTCATCATTGGGAATTAGGTGTTTATTTGAAGCTCAAATACATTAATTTTTAGTGGGTAGAAAAAGAAAAAGAAACAAACAAAAAAAGCAAATACTAGTACCCAAAATTCTTCTGAAAATGGAAACGCAAGCAAGATCCAAAGAAATTTCAGAAACGTGGAGAACTTTTGTCATTGACCCCTAAAATGGTTTCTGAAACCAAAATGAAAAAAAAAAAGATCTGGGGTCAAATTTTTATTTAACTAAATACAAACAGACAATTAGTTTATTTTCTCTACATTTATGGTGTCTTAGTCCCCTTAATCTTTTACTACATAAGTCCTGGTTTATTGTGGAAAGATACTAATATGTCCTTTACATCATCTGCCTTTAAGCTATGTTTGCATGCAAATTTTCAAATTTTTTATCTCAATTTTCTGAAAATAAGCAAGAAAAAATTAACTCTATTCTAACTTTATCACATGATTGTAAAAACACAAAAGAAAGGAATATTCTCTACACATTGTTAATATGTCAAACAATCTGAATACATGTATTAATCAATATGTTTAAACATTAGAGATACAATATCTTTTTGTCTATAATAAAGTCTATATGCCTGTAAAAATCACAAGGTGGCATTCATAACATGTAACATATAGAAGTGACATTTCTTAAATGTATTTCAGAGCATTTTTAGTCCAACATAAACAAAAATATGCACATTTAAATGGCACCGCTGCTACTTTTAGTCACTAAACAAGACTAAAATAGAGTAGGCTCCTACAGCCCCAGTGCTAGTGGCTAAAACAACCAGTATCAACATCTTTTAGTGGTGCCAGGAGTTTGATTTCCATTAAGATTGAGGGGTTTAGCAGTTAACACCGTCATTGTGTTTGGAGGAGGTGGGGAATAGGAAATTAGGAAGTAGTAAGGGCTGTTATGGGTACCAACCTGCTTGGGGTGTTGGGGATGGGGTAGTGGTTGCAGCATTATCATCATCTGCAATAAAGTTGTTATTGATAAATTTGCTCACTTATCAAAGGAGTTTCAAAAGTCCATCACTGGCAGACCAAGAAGATACAAAAACCAGTAGGCCGTTAAGGCACTGACCACATGCGAGACGAGATTCTGGATCGGTCACGACATGCAGCTCTTAGGAGGATAAAAGGAATTAGAACAACACAGCTGGATGAAAATGGATCTTTTGGTATGAAGATATGAGTGCTGGAGGTCGAAGAGAGGAAGAATTCGAGAAACAGCTGAGTACAAAACCAGTGCTACAAGGTTCTTAGCAGCAATCATAAGCTATACATCCCATAATGCATTAATACACTTTCACATACACACACTTGGACCAAAGAAAATTCAGTACACAACTGTAAAAATGAATCGTCAGCTCAGCCTGAGCTGTGTCTGTAATCAAAATGAAAAATGATGAAACTTGAAGAATGAACCAAATTACTTACCTCGCACACAAATCCATTTCATGAGACATCTGAACATCCAGACTGATAACTATGAAGTACTTATAAAATGTAAATGTTTTGTGTTTATTTGATGTCTGCATGCAACTAAAAGGCAGGGTTGGGTTGAGATGCATGGCTCCAGAGATGCATGGCTCCAGTCAGTGTAACTGAAGTCCATAGCATTCTAAGCAGGAGAATTAATGTATTCGCTTTCCACTGAACATAAGCATAGTTTTAGCTCAGATCATTTAAACAGGGCAATCACTGCCATGCTGCTTAGCAACAGTAGTTGGCTTTCTTAGCTACAAGTTTAACCCTCTGGGCTTATTTCAGCATCAATTTGGCTTATATAGCTAGAGGGGCAAAAACGTGTTTTTTGACTGAGAGAGAAATGGGACTGATTGGTACTAAGAAAGCATACTCACCAGGTGGTGGGGGGGAGCAAGAACCCTCTTCCTTTACAGCAGAGTTAGCAGACTCTGTCTGCTCTTTTGTCCCACTAGGTTCTGGTGGGTTTGAGCCATTCTTGACAGTGTTTGGCTCCTGAGCCACCACAGCCTGTATTGGCTCTGGCTTCTTCCCATCAGTCTCTACCGGCTCTTTCCCCTCTGCTACTGTCTCTGTATGGCAGACAAAGCGCCAGGCTATAGCAGCAAGCATTCAGCACAAACAAGCCTTACAAAGCAATGCTTGCTCAGGTGAGGCTTGTATAAATAGCTAATGACCAGATAGACACTTTGTTATTAATCTTTAATATTGGAGATTAACTTTAATGTTCTATAATAGTTGAAATAGTTCACACTTTTATTCAATGTCTTGTTTTATTCTTTTTCATTTGAAAACAATGGAAAACGATCAACCAAGGTCAATTGATTGATGTTTTTAATCCTTTTCTTACAAACGGATTTGAGACTGTTTGGCATTCAACTCTTCAAATCTACTGTTAAAGTATTTATCTGGTACATATTTATACAATAGAGTGATTAAGAAGGTAGGGATTAACCAACTCATGTGTATCCTTTAATAAATTGGAAAAATTAATGTGGACAACCAAACGAGTCTGTAAATCCCACCTTCCATAATCCCCCTAGATACGTCCTGTGTGATGACTTCATGTCATACCACAAAGACAAAAACAGCCACAGCATAAGTTGTTAATAGCACCATGTGCCTGGCCACGTGCATGGAGAGGAGTGCAGAGATGTAAAAATGTGCAAAGTGAGTGAGGTGGCTAATTGTGACCAGAACTAAGCTAAATATCCTGTGAGGGAACAGTTCAATGAAAGTGCAGTTTCGGGCCTCTCAGAGTGAAATTAAGAAAGACAAAAAGTGATGACACACAACAAACGAATGTGATATGAGTGGGATGTGCGAGGGTGCGACACATTGTGGGATCAGTGAAAGGGGGGTATCAGGGTTACCCACCTGGGGGGGGAGAAACCTCCAGAGAAATCCCAGGTAGGGTTGGAGCACCGTTACTGTCTTGGTCGACACTTTCTGAGCGTGTAACAAATAAGGTGGGATGGAGCAGCTGATTTTATTAAACATAAAGCTCAGTCACACTATTACAAACACACACCTAAAATCACCCACCTCCCTTCACGCAGATACAGAAAAACGTGACATTTTTAGATGGTTCTCACAGTATTGGTCAAATCCAGTACATGAAAACAATTATCTATTTCATGACAATATTTCCCTGTTTAAAACATGTCCTCAGTGTTTTGTTGTTCATCGGTAAAATGCACATTTTTATGCTCATTAGCTGTGCGCTGTAAGTTACTTTTTGCCAAAGAATATCATACATTCATTACCCACCTCAGTAAAAGTGTACAGTCTCACTTTTTTGCAATAATAAATGCTGGTACTGAGAATAATTGAGTCTTTTTTTTTAATAATTTTGTGGAAAACATGAGGTAATATTGAGAAGCTCTAAAAATTTCACATATTCAAAACTTATTTTGTATTTATTTTTTGCCTTTGGGGGGTCACAATTAGGCCCTGTTGTGGCCAGTGTGTAAGGTATGCAAATCTGCAGTTTATTTAGGGCTCTTTGCCTCCGCTGAAGTCTTTGTTAGCGAGTGACGTCACTAACATTTATATCTGTGTCTTGGTAGGTTGTGAATTCTGTGCTGCTGTTTCACTGAAAGGTTAGTGATTACAGCTCTGACTTTATGAGTAAAACGAATAGTAGGAAATGTTGACACATCCATTTTACACCAAAAGAAGGAAAACATCAGTATTACTTCGAGTGAGTCTAAAAACGTGTCAGACTTTTAAATCCAGAAACCATCTCATAGATGAGCATATATCAATACTACTATTATTTTAGTATTAACATACCATTCTGCTAATGCAAAACAAATGTAGTTTTCACTTCTGAGAGTTTTGTGCAAAATGAAAAATAAAAATAAAATTGTGTGCAAAGCCCAACAACAGTGTATTTCTTCTGTCACATGATTATGGCAGCCAATCAGATGTCATGCTGCTGCTGTACATGACAATGTTTTGTTGGGTTTAATGCGGATTATTTCACATTATCTTTTGTTGTATTCGTCACATTTGTTTGAGATAATATATTTATGTTTTTCATTTAATATATTTAAATAATCTTAGATTAATCTATAGTTTAATTATTGTACACATAAAAATAATCATTTTATCCTATTTTTTTTATTAAGTTTACTCTTGACCATAATTTGCAAGGAAATCTTATTCTTGTCTTATTCCACAACGTGCTGGAGAAAATATAAAAACTGATAAACTCCACTTTAGAATAATCTATGCCATGTAACAAAAGAGATATAACTATCAATGGCACTGCGCTTTGATTTCTAAATAGTAGAGCATTAAAAAAGTTTTACAATTTAATTTAAGTTTGCAGGATTATTTTTAGCTAAGCTGTAAAACACTGAGCTCTCTCAGCCCGACCATACTGGAGCCTTAAGATGCTGCGGCTCCAAGGTCAAACCCTAGTGTTGACAAAAGAGCAGTTACATGCCAGCGGTGCGCTCACATGGGATGAAGGGACGCCAGCTGAATCAACAGAGAGGGATCAGATGGTAGGCGACAAGAATGTCAGAGATGCTGACAGCTTTGCCACACATCACCCCCGAGAGCTGCAGCACACCCATACTGTCATCTGTTGGCTCCGCATTTACTGATGTGTGTGTTTGCACATTCATGCCACCTTGACGGCTGAGATTGTCATGTTACACGTGAAGACATGTTCAGTTCTCTCTATAAGGTTCTGCTAACAAGGAGCACGGATGAAGCTAACATTTTAACAGAGGTATTTTCTGAGACTACAAACTGGTTTTAACCTCTTGTGTAATATTTCATTTTTAAACTTTTTGAACACCTCTGATCTGATCAAATGTGAGGCGGCTGGGAGATAAGAAATCCACTCACCTTCTGGCTGGCCATTTGGCGTCTCATCTGCAGAAAGAACAAAACAGTCAGAACAGTTAGATGTCTTTCGATGGAATTATCTCGGAGTCATCATTATCTTCTCTTCTTTCTGTTATAACACATTAATCCCATTTTACTGACATCTGTTTATCTTTGTGCTGGAAGAGTGAGTCCTCATGCTTAGATACAATGCAGACTGATTATAAAAGAGGCCTTCACGGCACACCATTTGTTTGACCTCTGCCTTAGAGTGATAAAACTTAATAGCATGTCACAAACACACTTAGACATTCAAAACCTGTAGTAAAACCCAGTGCATGGCCTTAAGAGATTACAGCATCCATGCAGCCTAATGCAGAGACTGGTGGTGTAAAAAAATTAACCTCCTTGTTCTCACTGGCCTGATGGAGTGATTAAATATCACAGGGACAATAGACAAGCTGTGAAATATGTGGAAATTCTTGTTGCTTTATTGAAAAATACATAGAATTCTTCAAATTTGATAGTATAAGTGTAAATAAGTATACAAGGCAGGCTGAAACTCATTTAAACCATTTTATCATGAGAACTCTGCACGAGCAGCTCTTTGGGCAATGAAGCAACTCATATGGTCTCTACTGTCATCTTATTTTTTTCTATTATTATTTAATGAAAGCAAACTAAATATATTTGATTATTCACAGAGGAAAACTGCAATTATAGCGAATTAAATGAAGTAACCACCTTGTAACAAGACTAGGGAAAACATTTCAATACTAATAAACTATGAACAGATTGAGATTCAGTGTTTAATTTATTTAGGAAATGCAGTTTCTCCAGGAGTAGTACAAATATTTCAATATTTTTATTATTAAATAGAAAACAAAGAGTTTCAAGCATCTGTAAACAAGACTTGGTATTTGGAAATAGGAAATGGATTATATTCCATTAGATTACTAATACAACACCAAGTATTGCCTTGTTTTTTATTTTTAAGTTGACTTTTAATGGACTGGGGATCAGTTTAGAGTGTGCCATGTTTCTCGGCTGCAGGGATCGTCTGCAGCCCCGCTGCATCCCAGGGGGTTGGAGGTCATGCTTGCAGCCACAGACAATGAAGTCCTGTTTTGTTTGTTTGTTTGCTAAATTAAAAATAAAAATTTTTATTAAGTTTTTCTGCTGTTTCTCTGCTGGTGTATAAATTTCTGTTGGATTTACACTTTATAAACTGGCCTTAATAATAATAATAATAATAATAAATTTTATTTTTATCATACTTTATATTTCTGGAAAATCTCAAAGTGCTACAGAAAGGGGGCAATAAAATACTAATTAACTAAAAGCTTTTTTAAAAAGAAAGGTTTTCAAGTTTTTTTTAAAAAACATTCAAGGACTGTATGCCTCTCAAATGTTCGGGCAGGGCCACATCCTTGGGGCGACAGCTGAAAAGGCCCGATCACCCATGATGCGGAGCCTGGTTCTGGGGACCTGTAGGGTGTTTGTAGAGCGGAGGGTACGTGATGAAGTGTGAGGAGTAAGGAGTGTTTGTAGGTAGGAGGGGGCATGACCATGGATGCACTGATAGGTGAGGAGAGAGACCTCTGATCCAATATTAGAGTTAGCTTTTTTTAATTTTCTCTCTTTACTGTTTTATTATTTTTAATGTTTTAACTTTTTTAAATGTTTTTTTGTTTTTAATGTTTTATTATTTTTCTTTTATCATTTTAATGCTATTGTTCTTCTTTACTTTGCACTTTTATTTAGTTCTACTATAATTTTCAACACTTTGTGACAACAGACATTGTGTTAAATTGCTATATAAACAAAATTGGGTTGAGTTTATATAAATCATAATATGTTTAACAAATAAACATGTAATTTGTTTTCTTCAATAAGTGCCCTCTTGTACTAATCTAACCCAACTCCTGTTTACAGAAATAAATTCAAATTACACTGAACTCAGACCAGGACCCTAAGCAAATCAGATTTATTAAAGTACTTACCGGCATACAATAGATAGATAATGAATTACATACTATTGGTCATTAAGTTGGTCAACTCCTCACTCATCCATGTCATGAATAACAAACTCACATCCATTGTTATTACTTAACGGACTTATTATCAGGGCATAAAAACACAAGGTGGTAATTTGTGAAACAAAGATCCAGGAGTATCATTTTCTTTGATTAAAAAACAAATGCATTATATTTACATGTTTTTTGGACGAATGTAGCCATTTTTAGGTGTAACTCCTTTTATTCAGGGAAAAATAAATGTTCTGTTTGCTTAAAAAATAGGTGTTTTGCTTTACACCATCTTTGAGTGAGACTCGAGCAGTCTCTCAGACTTTTACATTTTAAAGCGACTGATTAAAGCAGCAAAGTATAATTCAGCATTTCCTCTCTCAGATGCTTATTAGCTTATAGAATCTATCCATTTGTAATGCTTTCCTATCAGCGTTCTTTGTCAAAATTAGCCACACTCCCACCTCACTTCCAAACAATGTGTGGCTGAGCACTGAGCCACGATCCTGCAGGATCACATCATGTTCCCAAGAGTGAGCCTCGTCCGCTCTCTGTCTCATCCCCGTTGGGATAATGAGAGTGGGGAAAGGTTTTGTTTTACCTCTGAGGACTCCCAGTGCAGCTAACAGAGCTGCAGGTATTTGCAGCTGTTGCCTCTGCTGGCGTGCAGACAGAAGGCTTCATTCAGGCTCAAATTACCCTTTCACAGCTTTATTTTTCCTTATATGGGCCTTTCTGATGTTGATAAAGATAAGCTAACAATACTGATGTTGCCTTCCTTTTTTAATGTTGTTTTTTTCTTTGAGTTTGATTCCTTGTATTGTTAGTTATTTCTTGAAAGTGAAGACAGATTAGAACTGCATTTGGGTGAAAATCAGCTGCTGACAGTCCAACCTGCTTTGATTTATCGTGTGTTTCCCATAACAAAAAGCGAGGATGTCACAGGACAGAGTCCAGGAAAAGTGATGGGCTGTCGAGACTGTAAATATCCCGAGGTGAAGACATGCATTTCACTACCACTCACACTCAAAAGTTGTAAATGGTGAGGACAGCCCTGGAGGACCTGTGGGCACAGGGGCAGAGGTTTAATGGAGAGGGGGCCTGACCTCTGAGTGATCCAGCCAAAACAGAGTGTGTGTGTGTTTTGTTTAGATGCGTGCTGCAGGCAAGGAGGAGGAGGGGTTGGAGGGAGATGCCAGAGAAGAAGGGATGGGGATTAAGAGCGTATTCATTCTGAACTATTCCAGGGACAAGAATCCCATTCCCAAGAGACGCTCGGACAACTCAGTGAGTCTGTCATTTCTGGTTTTGATGTTTTAAAGGCCTGAGAACATGGTGTCTACAACAACACCACAGCACTGCCCCCTCCTCTTCATCAGCTGTTCAGACTCATTTAGAGAACAATACTTTTCCACTCATTTATCTGCTGCTCTGGTGGCTATTTCTGTAGTCGTGTTAGTCGCAGACAGGAATCTGGTGCCCTTATTTTGCTTCAGCTTTGTCTCTGAGGGGATCAGGGATGTCTATGCGGCTGGATGAACTCTATAAGGGCATCTGGGCTTTTTACACAAACTAACTGCTACATTACTTCACAAATTTGTACCACAAAGAAACAGCAGGTTGAATATAAATGCTGAGCAAATCCATTTGTTTTAAAAAGTCATCTAATCGTCTTCCACATGAGCCAAATCCTCTTCCACTTCTCAGATGTCTTAAAAATGCAATTTGTTGCAGGGGACCTGAAACAGACAGAATGATCATTCTTTGGCACTTGTATCATCTGGTCTGAAGGTTGAACAACCTGTTTCATGTCCTCTACATGTAGCAGAATCCCAAACTAATGAGGAGCCAAAGAGTCACAACATGGCACAACGACAGACACAGACAGACTTAAAGAGAGTGTTGATGGACATGGTTGTACAGATGAGAGACATTGTGGTGTGGAAGAAAAGTTCAGCGTTGGGGAGGGTTAAGATGCTAAAGGGGGTTGAATTATGGGTGGGGAGGGAACAAGTCCCAAGAGATGAATCTGTCTATTCTTGCTTGGCTATATTAGTCATCTACAATTCATCCTCACATGGCTTCACTTTATTCAAATTGCATCATCCTTCATTTTCGGGGTTGGGGGGAGGGAGGGGGGGGGGTGGTCTATTGTGTCTGGTTCAGCTCTCATCAGCATTCTTCCACAGCTCTTCATCATTGTGTCTTTCACTAGTCGGTCTATCCAATGTCCCTACTCCCAGCAACAATACCATCCGTAAACATCCAATCTTCTCCTGCAGAGCCACATGCATCAGTAATACAACACCACTGTCAAAGTGACTTTCAGGATTCCTATGAACAAGCTGGCAGGCGAGTTGGTGAAGTGATGGAGCTCCCTGCAGGGAGGAACAACTGACTCTACTCCTCTCTGTCAAAGACATAAATATACCCACTAATCGTGTAAGCACACAAACAAAAATTCCTCCGTGCCCACGATGAGTGCAGAAGATGGATTTTGGATCAGTTTTTAGTCTTTTTGCATGCTTTGCTGTCATCACTGCAGGCAACACACCTACCTTTTTTTGTGGGCTCTGGCATCTTTGAGCCGTGTCCCAAGAAACCGTCAAGGAGTCAGAAGCTGCAGGTGAAAGGATGACTGTAAGCCTGGGGACCCCCTCAGTCCAGGAGGGACAGAACGATGGTTTAGGTAGATGCTGACACAACTGGGAAGCTCTCACACCAGACTGATGGGATATAAGAGGAAGGCAAGGTTTGGATGGAGAGGAGGACCACTTACAGTTCCAGGAGGGACTGGCTCTTAGGTGCTTATATAGAGAAGTGGCATGCTCCTCCTCTCTGGTGCAGCTCCTTGCTACTCTTATCACAGCATCATTCCCTACATACTAGTGACAACAGCAACTGAATATGTACTTTTTGTTTTTCTGTGGCTGCAAAAGGTATAATAGTAATTATTTACAAGAAGCAACACTTTATATTTTGCAGAACTACATGCTGAACATAGATCTGAGTTGGACTGTTTGGTTTAAAATGCTGCATTTTTAACCAAAAATGCAGCAGATGGTAGAATTAGCTCCAAGGTTTTGCCTTTTTGGGACTTGTTATTGTGCTATAAGATATTTAAACCTGTATCAAATATGGATATGAAACTTTGCCACCCAACCAGTTTCATAAAAAAAGAACATTTTCTATTTGAAGCAATATATTTTGTTTAAAAGTAATCGTAAAGTCAAGTTTTTTTTTACTGATTTAATGAAATAAAAACATAATTGTGGCTAAATATTCTTTGTAATTTTTTTTCATTCAAGTATTTTGCGTTTTGTCAATATAACTTTTAAGACTGCTCCTGATAGTTTAGCAACAAGTCAGGAGGAGGGGGTTATAAAAGGAAAAGGTGTCGTCATTGTCACAGGTCTAAAGATGATGTAACACTCTCCAGCAATCCTGTGTGATACTCAGATGATGTGCAGGATATTCAGAGTGTTTGTAGATTTATTTCAAAAGAAAAGTTTGAGATGACAAGCAGGGCCCCGATGGAGATGCCAGATATCAGTTTAATCCAGTGGGAATGTTGTCCAAGAACAGCAGGCTTTCCGACCTGGCAAATAAATACTTGAGAGATGCCTGAAGGATGGCTAAAAGGCCTATATTTAGAAAGCTGTCATAAAGCTTGACATTTGACAAATGTATCTGACATGAAATTAAAGTTTTTATTGTTATTCATAATATTCTTGCGACTCCTTTAATATTTTTTAGTTAAACTTGTTTGACAGCTGCTGGATTTCTGAGCATCAGCAAACATAGGAAACTGAGATCCTGCTTCTAAGGTTGTTGATTAGCTTGACTTAAAACCTGCACCTTTAATTCCATAAAAAAAATCCAGCTGGACCGCTAAGACAAGGCACAGTCCTATTTATGCAATGAGGATGTTGTCTATGAGCAGGAAAGCAACTTGGACCCCCCTGACAGAAACACAGCAGGATCTGTGAAAGGAGTTCCCATGAGGACAAAATTAGACAAACCAAAGCAATTGAAATTCCTGTGATTTGGAATTTTTTAATTAAGAAGAAAAAAACTGAAATGGTTGTTTTTATAGCTTAGTTAGTGCTTTTCATGGTAACAGACACCCACAGCTCAGTTAGCCCATTTATAACCAGGAGTGGGCTCCAGCAGTAAATACAGGGCTTAAGAACGTCTCATGTGAGTGTGCTACAAAGAGCACAAAATCATTTGGCATTCCCTGTGACAGAGGTAGGTTCACATCACAGAGGCGGTTAAGCCATGAGGTCACACCACAAAGTCCAAATGTAAAACCATCCGGAGGCCCTTAGAAGGACCACACTGACACCCTCTGGTTTAAAACACCTTTCAGCAGCTCTGCTCCAGTGTGTTTGGCTTTTTGTCTGCACAGAACCTGCTTGCATCAGCCTCTAAAATCAGGAGCCTGTTCAAGAAAGGAGGTTCAACTAGTTGAGTCTAAAAAAAACTCCAGTTTGACTAACTGAGTGCAGCTAATTAGATTTTTTTGCTTCCAGATCAGCTGCTTTGAGTTGATTCGATTAATGATGGTTTTATTTGTAATCCTAGCATTATTTCTACTTCCTCCCAGAAAGATAATTGTAATAGTCAGTCACTAATAGTTCCACTTATTTAAAATATTAGCTTCAGTATTATTATAAAGACAGTGATATTTAAACCCTTATAGTCAAACTTTACAATAAAGCCCCTGCTGATGATAAAAATGTATTAGAACGGTCTCAAAAACATTTGTCCCAAAAATTATGACACAATTTAATTTTGTTCAGTCATACTTTATTAATCTGCACAAAGAAATTCTATAGTCAGTAAAATAATGGATATGTAATAATAAGGAGAATAAATGATTTTCACTAAGAAAATAAGAAATGTTAAGTCAGTAATACTGACAGAGGATTGTCAGTGATTGTCAGTGTCAGTGTCAGTGGGATCATTTTAGCTCTGGAAAATAAAATAAAATAAAATAAGGAGTGTAAACAGGAAAATTTTATGAATCATATTTACAAGAAAACGGTTATAATGCATCAGCTCTTACAATCTAAAAAGCTGAACAGAGGCCAAAAAGGGAATAAATGCATAATTTAAAGAAAATAAATAAAGATGTATATCATATGAAGTATCATGTGAAATATTATATTTTTCTCTTTGAAATAAAGCTGTATGATTGCAATAAAAACAGTGTATTGTTTTAGCAAAAGCATCATTACCATTGCTGCTATGTAGCAAAGCAATTAGTAGAGCTGTAAGTTGCTCTTTGACATCAGATCCTAACCATACAAGAACAAAAATGTTGTAAATCTTTCAAATAAAGTCTTTGGTTTGTGCTTTTATGCTAATTTCCATCTTATTTTATTCTTTTCAAGGAGTTTCTGAGTTCCATAGGAGGTAGGACTTACACCACAGCAGCTGCAGCAGGATCTGATTTAAGTGTAACATATGAGCATCGCTTAATGGACATCTTTAAACTGTAGTAGCAAAAACATCTTTCTTTCTGTTTGGAATATTTATTCCACAAGCTTTCAAGAGTTTTCTACAGTTTATCTTGAAGAAATACTGATAAATGTTTCAGGAGTTTGAATACAAAAGAAAGAAAGAGCGCATATAAAAACATTAATCACAGATTTCTCCTATGACACTTCTGCAGTATCATCAGAGTGTCCTGGCTGAACTGGTAGGTGAGTTTCTTTTTCACCTTGAAAATCTCTCCGGACCGGGCGTAGTTCCTAAGTGCCCGGGACATCTTCTGGTAGGTCATGGGCCTCTTGTTGCCTTTCCTCTGGCCCCAGAGTGCTGCCACGTGGTCCTTGTTTCTGGACGAAAAGCGAAAAACTCCCATGGTTGCTGGCACCCAGGACACACAGTGGGCCATGTTTGGATCCTCCAGCATCTCAAACAGGAAGTGAAAGAGTCGCACCTTTCTGCCTGCAGCCATTTAGCATATAGTGAGTGTTGTGCAGGATAAAGGGGATTTAAGAGATATTTCAAAGAAGACATTTATGGCAGCTGTGTCAAAGCAGTTAATAGTTCCAGTTAATTATTCCCTTAGTTAAAGCAATTCCCAGAAAATCTCTTCAGTGTTGGCCAAAATTGTAAACACTGCGGTTGCCTGATAGATATGTAAAATCAGCAACTAAGCTAAGCCATGCAGATCCATTGTCTTTTTTACAGTAAAGGGAAGGTCTCTTATTTGCTCTCTGTATTGTTTCCCTCAGGCTAATAGTAACTGTGACAAAAACAATATCTCATGACAGTAAAAAGGAGAACTCACCACTCCCTGCTTTAGCTGGGTGTTTGATTGATAGTTGTGCTGGTACAAAGTTTGGCAGTGAACCATGCTCAGATAATGCCGCTGTTGTGTCCTGGTTGAAAACTGGCCTTGCGTCATGTTCCTGGAAGGGTTGAAGTGTAGATTTGATGTTCTTTAATGGAGGAAAGAATAAATTAAAAAATCTAGATTTTGATGTGAGATTGCAGTTTACTTAATGAGGGAGTACTTGCAGGTACTTTACATGTGCAAACAAGCATGTTTGTTCTTACAAATGGCTCATAGCATTTCCACTGGTCCTTGCAGGTTTGCTCCACAGAAACAGGTCTTTCATCCAAATGCTCACTTGTATCCCAGGAAAACTTTTCCACTGGAAAAAGAGAAGTGCTTTAAAATCTGATCTCAGATAAAGTCTTAGATATATGTGTTTTCCAGCCTTTCACTTACCATGTTCTGCAGAGTTTTGTCTGTAGTACTCCTCTAAAAACTCTAAGATCACCTCCAAGTCAGACTGCGTTTCCTGGAAAGAAGTATTTTAAATATGAATATTTCAAACCCAGCTTTGAAAATATTTTTAGGAGTTGTAAAACGACATTGAAATGTTGATGGTTATGTTAAATCTGCTCTTTACCATGGCTGATGAGTATCTGATGCAGTTGAGTCCTTGCAGTTTTGGAGAATTTCACACAACTGACTGAAGTCCCAGGGCTCTTATTATACCCCCCATGGGAGCTGGCTCTCTAAACGTTTTCTGTATCCTGGGCACGCAGAAACAATGACCACCCATCCCACAAAGCCCCAACACCACCACCAGTCAACCCATCAACAAAGCCTCCGAGCACTGACCACATCCTCCCCACCGAGGCAGATAAGACCTGGCCTGGAGGCAGCCTCAACGCAACCCTCTCTTTTCAGGAAAAACACACTTGCTAGCATATTTTTCCTCACAGGATGTGTCTTAATTTTATATTTTGTGTGCCTGTTGTAATATTTCATCACAGTGGGGTTGCTGCCAAATCTTGCAACACAATCTTTACATTTTTTGGACGAGATGTTTAAAGTGTGAATGCAACATTATTTTTTTTAAGTGAATAAAACCAGGCTGACAGTGCTTTTTAAATTTAGTTTCATTTGAAAGATTGGAAGACAAATGTAAAAAAAAGAATAACAATAGAAATCAAACAAACATTTTTTAATATAAATTAAAAACTATATTTACAACATATTAGAAAACTTTTAAGATCCAGCTGTTTAAAGTTGTTGATTATGTAGAAATAGAGGTGAAAATAAAACAAAAGATTAAGCATTTTTTGTTTAATTTGTGCATTTAATAGCTTGCTAAATTCCAGGACAGTTATTAAAAATAAATCCAGTAAAAAACAGTAACAACAGCTCTGTGACAATTAACAGTCTGTTTCTAATTAAATTAACTTGTAAGTTACAGAGATCTTACAGAGATTACAGAAACCACAGAGGGAAAAGTCCACATAAATTATTATTTTCTAAAAAAAATCACTCATATTCTAAGACATGTAAATATGTACAAGTCATTTACACTGATGCTCCTGCATAAAGAACCAACATGAACACTTCTTACTGACGGTGCAGACAATAAACACACAGGAGCTAAACTAGACACGTTATATCCTGCACTGACTGATTATGGCCTCAAGTCTTTCTGATATTTGACTTAATTTATTCTTAAGTAAGACACAAAAGAAAGACTTGCAGTTTGCATTTGATCTGCTTCCCTAAACATTTCCGATGCGCAAATTCTTACTGAAATCTGCATCAACATTTTAATCATATTTAAAGACTCTTTACAATTCAGTATTTAGACATTATAACTGTAGTTGGGTGATTTACAGTTTGTTGTTGATGCAGATTTTTGTAAAAAAGTGTAAAATGAATTTTTTCTGTCTCTGCTCAGAGTTTGACGCAGCTGTGTGAGGTGAAGCTTGAGGCCAGATCATAGTCTTCCTGCAGCTGGTAGTTTCCATACCAGCTGTGCCAGTCTGTCGGCACTGAGCTGCTGTAGCTCTGGCCGGTCGGGTTTTGCTGCTGGGTATGGACCTCCTCCTGTGTAGGGTGGCAGGGCAGGTGCATGGGTACCTGCGCAGAGCCGAGCCTGTGCAGGATGTCTGGGTTGAACTGGTAGGTGAGTTTGCGACGCACTTTGACAATCTCACCTGTGCGGCTGTAGTTTCTCAGAGCTCTTGCCATCTTCTGATAGGTCATGGTCTTGCGGTTACCTTTGCGCTGGCCCCAGCACTCAGCCAGCTTCTCCTTGTTCTTGGAGATAAAGTGGAAGGTGCCGCTGCCACTGTCTGTCCACTGGATTGAGTCGCCCATTGTGGGGTCATTCAGAGCTTCGTGTAGGTACTCATAAAGTCTGAGCTTCTTACGACCTGTGGATATGGAGATCAGTCTCATTAACATCTGATTGATGAAAAAAATGCTGATTTTAAAGTGCTATGAAAATCTAAACATGATCACCTTTGCTGTTCCTCTGCGGTGGTAGTATGGAGAAAAATCGGGGGGATTCATTCTGCTCCGAGTGACTCAATGAGACATCGGGTATGACTTGAGGCCAGGACTGCTGCTGAAATACAAATGTTTGAATGAAACTCTTTATCTCTCCTTAAAAAATCCCCCTTGTGCCTTTCATAAACGTAGCTATGCGGATACATTGCAGCACTTACAGCTGAATCACTCCAGTCGTACACTGGAGGCGAGACGTTGGACTGGTGTGTGACAAAGCAGCAGGAGATCTGACACTGCAGAGACGGCTGCTGACTGCCCAGAGTCTCATAATATGTACAATCTGAAAGAAAAAAGAGAAATTTAGAAATAGAAGTACAATATTATCAGTTTTATTTCTAATAATGTTAAAAGAAAAAGTACCTGAATCATAATATGAATGCTGCTGAATCACATCGATTGCATCCTGATATTGTTGGTTGATGTCATGATCCAAAGATGCCTAAAATATGAAACACAAACATAAAATAATATGCAATATTTCGTGTCAATAATTTAAAAAAATAATGTTAAACATATTTCCCATTAAACCTTCTGCAAACTTTCAACTCACCATCTTGTATGTCTGAATGGTTCCTTCAGCTGAAGTCATTCCTGTCCTGATAGATGAATGCCACAGCACTGGTTCAGGTGCATATTTTGCTCAGGTATATATATATATATTCAAGTATATATATGAGACAGGCCTCCAATACCTGTCCGTGTTTAACCACGTGAATAAGCTGAGAGGCTGGTCAATTTAAATGAATTAAACTCAAACACTTCTTCTTTTCTGTAAGCGCAGATCAGATCTGGGCATCAGTCACTTATTGTGAAGATCACAATCTATTCACACAACAAAAAGCTCTTTTACTCTGTGCTCCATCCAGGGATACCACCAATTCACAGTCTGACCAGATAATTTGCATACTGCCCTGAGATATTTGTATCTTATATACACATCTACAATATTACCAGGGTTATGCAGTTATGTACTTTTATGAACATTTATATTTGAGCTCATACTAATCAGGCGTTTTGCCTTTGTGTGGTTAGGTTGAGATAAAGATTATTTGTATGAAAAACAATAAATTTATGATACAATAAATTTTTACATAACATTTTATTTAGTTATTTTTAACAAATCCATTTTGAAGCAAAGGCAAGTTTATTTGTATAGTATTTTATCATGTACAAGACAATTCGAAGGTTTACATAAAACAAAAGCGTTACAGATGTTAAAAAAAGAATAAAAAAGACAGCATAAATCCCAATTAAATTAATAAAGTAAATTAAAATACTTAACAGAAAAATTAGTCTGAATAGAATTTTAAGGCAAAATTGTTTTGAATTATGAATACAGTTTACAATTACAGTAAATATGATTAGTAATAATCATTTATAATGATTTAGTCTGCAGATAAAACGGTGCTTGCATTATCCAGTCTCATGTTATACTTCAACTCCATGAGTTTACATGAGCTAACAGTAAACTGCTAACTACTAACTGCAGGACTACACCCCCACCCCTTCCAAAAAAGTGACTATTGTGATATGTAGTTGACCTGGATTCTGTATTGCAGCTGTTTCAGATAAATGTGATTATAAAGGTTAATGGTTAATACTGTGGTGACCACTGTTACCACCGCCTGTCCTCTCCTCCAAAGACAACTCTCCTGTTCAAATAAACACAGACTTTTTGAGAAGTTCGTTTATCTCAGGGGTTAAGTTTTAAATATCAACTGACTCGCTCCTGAAGTTCCCCTTTCAGCTCGGTAATGCTGAGATGGCAGACAGGGCTGAGCCCTGAGCTGGGAAACATATCAACAAATGAAATGAAAATGCACAGATTCTACTATGAATGACAACTTACACAATCTGTTACTCTTAAATGACTCCATATGAATGTGACTGGACATGTGTCAATATATTGTGTGATTTTGACTCTAAAAAATATTACATCCCAACAAAAACACCTTATCATGACAAATTATTACACTGTGTGTATGTGTGTGACTGCAGGCATCCAAATATGCATGTGAGTGTGTGTGGCTCGTGTGTGTTTCCTGCCTGTGCTGCAGGCTGATAAACACAAAGAACCACAAACCTCATCCCCTCTCCCACTCCTCGTTTTCCCTGTTTCCATTCAGGGTGAAAACTCCATAAATTACAGACCACAAGCTGTCGGGGTGCAGCTAAAGCCTGACAGCTGTGTGCTGCTGTTGGCTCTGTGGGATGAAATGTAGGCTCCATTAGTCTGCCATTTACGTTGCTATGTAAACACATATGTAGTAATAATAATCATCTTTCATTAATTGGTG
>JBAMHX010000026.1:18491562-18506369 GCA_037177515.1 Pseudomugil tenellus
ATTATTATTATTATTATTATTATTATTATTATTATTATTATTATTATTATTATTATTATTATTATTATTATTAAAAAGAAATTAAGGAGTAAAAAAAGTGAAGAGATCAAAATATCACAGTGCTGCCACCTTGTGGACACAAAATGGGCTAAATTAAGACTAAACTTGCGTTATAAAAGTTTAGGAACTGAAGGTTAATCTAGAGTGTTAGTTCTCTCACAACTCCCCACAACATGCATACTTATGTGACACTTAAATTATGACTTCTTTTCTTGGTTTTAATATGGCCATAGTACTTGCATAAAAACTCTTATTTCCCACGTTGGTAAAGTAAAGAGAGACACAGTCACACAAAAAAATATTTTTTCTTTGTTGTCTTTCTTTAGAATTACACTTAACATGTTCTTTGAATTCCAGCTTTACATTTTACTGGCTAAATGCTTTTTCTTTAGAGGTGAAAGTGAAAAACAAAGGCCATGAGCTGAGGTAGCACAACATTAATCCAAAGAAATCAAATTCAAATACAGAATTCAGAATGAAGTGGAAAAAATCAAGAAGGATAGATTTTAAAACAGAAAAAGCTGTGCTGAATGGTTGTTTTGGGACTCAAAGGCAGCATCTCTACTTTTTGCAGTAAACCAATGCACCATAAGCTACTACACCCACAACAGCCACTACAGCGGCACCTCCAAACAGCAGCTCGGTGGAGCTCAGTGGTTTGGTCTTTGAAGCCGTTGGCTGTGGCTTTTCTGGGCATGTCTCTTTAACTGAATGTTCATCCACATCTGAGAGGGGAATCTGTGAAAACTGTTGCTGCTCGGCACTCTTTTCCGCAGGCTCTGCAGCAGTGGGTGCAAGGATGGAAGGAGGGTGAAGGCCCCGAGAATAAAACTCCTCTGCTTCGGCTGTTGTGCTTGATGGCACCGGGGTGGATGTGGTGGAGGGGGGGTCTAGTTTGACGATAGGTAGTGGAGGCAGGGCCATCGGGGGAACCACGTGCCGGAACTCTACTGTCTCCCTCTCAACATGGGGCTCCTCCACTGACACCAGAAGCCCCTCAGTTTCTGGAGCCTGGAGGTCCTGCTCCTCCTCCTTGAGCTCCACCAGCTCTGTGTCCAGACCTAGAATGCTCAGCACACTCGCCTGCAGCTCTTCATCCTCTTCTTCCTCTTCTTCTTTTCTCCTTTTCCTCTCCTCCGCCTCTTCGAGCATTTCAGCCTCCTCCCGCTCCAGGTGGACCATGTCAGAGTTAGAGGAATGATTCTCCTCTCCCGTCAGAACCGCTCCATCGTTGCTGTCCAGGCTCTTGGTGTCCTCGGGGTCCACATCGCCCATCGTGGACCAGGACTCAGCCATCAGGCTCTCACTCTGCCAAGCCCCAGAGCTCACAGTCTGAGCCAAAGGCAGAGAAGCAGGACTCAGAGATCTGGCTTCTGTATGTCCTCCATCTCCCCTTCTGGGCTCAACTGAGACCTTTTTCTCCAGAATGAGGCCTGGCTGCGACAGACAGAGGCAAGATCATTGATACAACAAACGTTAAGGTCCTAAAGCACATAACAGAGTACATTTGATTGAGTGCTGCACAAATATTCAGCATAATTATAAGCTTTCACACAAAGTAACAGCATGAGCACTGACCCTCTTCATGTCACATTATTGACATCAGCCCTCCTGCCGCTGGAAAAAGTTGCTCACTCTGTATCCCAGCAGCTGTGGTTATAGCCTGAACTTGCATGTCTTACTATATTTAGCACCCTTATATATCTCCATCTGTCAACCAAGAGTGAAAGCTTAGAGTCGTTTACATGCCATAAGAGTAGTGATGCAATGCCAAAATATCCTATTAAAAATCATAAATATGAAACACAATAATCCCAGTTCAACCGGTTTTTATTCCGATCAAATTTTAAATTACTGGAATGTGTTTTGGTTTGTTGTTTTTTCTAATAATGAATGTCCCTTTATGTAAACCTGTTTTCATAATTTCTGCTCAAATGTGCCTGTTGGTGTCAAGGTGACCTTCTTGTGCCATATCTCATGGCTTCGACTGCAGTCGCTCTCACCCTCATGCCAGTCCCAAAATAGATTTCTTCAACACGCGCTCTTCTGTCTCTAATGTTGTATCACATTCACAGCATGAGGGCCCCACTGAGATCACTCTGGTCCCAGAACATGGGTCTTAATAAGGATCAATCCTTTAACAGCTTCTCCTGGGCTGTTGCACTTGCAGGTCTTACATTTAGTTGTGAACCCAGGATTAAAAAAGTGTTGCTGTTTAATCAAAGTAAATATGCAAAAGAAATAGGTGAAAATTAGTTCCTGAAAAGTTATATAGCTGATGTGCAGATGTAAGATTTACAAATAAACTGTTATTATCAAGTTAACTGTATGTGTAAAACTTTTCTAGAAGGAAAACGGTCACAACATGTTACAGCAAAGTTACCTATTGTACCTATTTTTCTGTCTCTATATAATTATTTTTAATTTCAAAATCATGATCATAGTTTTAAGCAAAAAAGTTTCCACACCCTGGAAAGAAATTTTACCAAATTAAAATGACCATTAAAATTAAGTTATTAGGATTAGTAAAGACAACAGAGAAGCACTAAATCAGCATTTACCTCGAGGATACTTGAACTGATGCAATGTAGTGAGGTTTTAGTAATTGATGATCTAGTGAAAGTTTTTGTTTGGTTCTTTTGTTTGCTAAGAAATAATTAACACAATTTTACTTGCAAAAGTATTGTTTTTTTTAAACAGAATTTAGAAAGCAGCTGAATATGCATCCATCTTGTATCCGGTCTCTTATTTGAGATCTCTGCAGTCAGTAAATGTCCATTTAATGCTGGCCTTATCTCTTCCTCTATCACTTTCTACATTTTCCCTCTCTGCCTAATTTATTCTTGTATTTTTGTGTTAATCCCATTAAGCACTTTGAGTTTTTATCTGAGAAGTGCTATTTATAAATAAAAATCCTCCTGATAATATATATTGGGTTTGTTTGCTGTGTTAGCTATGGTGTGACCCAGGTCCCTACATGTTACACAGTGCCATAAAGTAAAACACAGCTGTCACTTGATGCTCTAGGTTGGGAAAGTATAATCAAATGTTACTTCTAAGCCTCGGAACCCTGCTGGGTATCAATAGTTCCAGGAACTTTCACAATGAATGTGCCAAAAAACAAAAAAGGTGTTTTATGGTACATATTGTTAGTCTCAATACTGCAGATGTAATGTGCATCATTGCCTATAAAGCCTTAAATTGTGCATTTTATTGTATTGCTTATTAAGCAATGTACAATGCTTAATTATTACTTATATATCTAAATATCTCTATATATAAATATAAAGTACTATACTCTGAGAATAAATTTCTTTACAATCAAAGAGCTAAACTATTTTAATAATATGTGGTCTCCAAATCTCTCTCTTTTTTTTTTTTTTTTTTTTTTTTTTTTTGCTGATTTATTTTTACCACAAATAAGAAAATGCGTAATAAGCATGTTTGTTCATAGGTTACAAATGTGTTACGGTAACAACAAATGTACTGAAGTTGAGACAGCAAAACTTTTTTATTGCTCTTTATTCAGTAAAGAGACATGTTTAGACCACATAATGCCTGTTTTCATCAATGTATTTATGTAACATTGGGCAGCTCACTTACTATAGCCACATTTTCATTATTATTTAGATGGAACCAGGTATCTTTATGCCACCTCCAACTGAATACTAAGTCTTAAAGGGAAAAGTTGTTGGAAAATATGAGGTAAGAAGCAAAGGACCAACTTGAATTTGATTCTTTTGTATAAAAGTTATTACTCCAGTCCATTCATACACTTTTGAACTTCTGTTTTCTGTCAAATCATATTTACAACCTCTTAGGAAGGACAAAATAATCCCATATAACATTCACCTAAACAGACAGCAACAACTTTAATACCCAGCAAGTCTTACTTTCTTTAACTTTTCGTTTATAAACAGTTATATTTTGAAGCATTCAAAGAAAGAGAAACTTGTACTTTTAAGACTTCTAAGACACACACACACACCACACACACACACACACACACACACACACACACACACACACTCTTTCTCTCTCTAAATGTGAAACACAATTTCTTTTCTGTAGCCATACATGAGAAAAACAGTAAAAAACACATTAGCTAAACACGCTAATGCTAACATAATGACTTAATTAGCTTCTACATTCGTGGTTTGTTTGTTGTCTGCCGTTAAGTTGTAAAAATCCTAAAACTTTGCAATGAACCTCTAAATTGGGACATTTAATGAAGTGGTGGAAATCAAAACTCTATTTCTTTTTATCTCTGAAAACAATCAATGTGAGGATGACAATGACGAAGAAACCCTTAAATAATCCACATTTGCATCACACACTTGTGATTAAATGTGAAGGTTCTGCTCTGTGTATCCAGGAGTTTTTTTTGGAAATCTTCTGGATAAAAAATGTTCATTCACATTTTTCTTGAGGAGATGTGACTTCGTGAGCAGACTGAAACAGCTGTCTCTCAGACGTGACAGATTTAATGACCAGCTAGCAACCATGCTGTTTCTGCTATCGCCTTGTTGTCTTGCAGGCCTGTGCAGATTTCTGCCACAGGCTATAACTTAACAGTTTGCTTTACAAGCAGTTTAAAACCTTCCTCTACTTGTACCCACAACAAAGCTCATCTGTTTCCCTGCAAGCTGATAAACTGACCTCTACCCCTCTGTTCTGATCCCTTTACTTACTGTCCTACTTGAGTAATTGGCTTCCCTCTGATCCTAGCAATAACACAGTCATGGTATATTGAATGACCAGCAAGTTTTAGGGCATGCTTTCTGAGCTAATAAGTGATAAAGCATTTTTATATCAAATACAATTTTGCAAAAGGTCAGCTTTCAATGTCAGTGAGGGATTCTATTGAAAAACGCAAATTTCTTGACATTTTTGCCCCATGCAAGGTGACTATTTGTTCGCCATCAAATACTGGCAGCATGTTTTCTAAATTCATTCCTAATAAACAATCATACTAGTCACACCAGAAATGACTCAAAGCACATTTATTTTGAAATAGCAAAGTTATTTCGAGAAAAAATAGATATTCTGCAACAGAAATGATAGAAGATAAGCAATATTTCAGCATACCTTTGTCCTCCCTTGTGAGTGTTGAATGAGTTTCTGGATGAGCAGCAGCTCAAAGTGTGACTTGCATTCACAGACGAAGCCACAAGCCAGCAGACAGGCAGACGTGCATGCTGATGCTGGCACGGGAATGACAAGGTGGACAAGCTGTGCAGAAGTCTCTTTCTGTCTCTCTTACCCACCCCACCTCCCAAATCCATGACATAACAGTTGGCAGGAGAGGAGTCAGTGGTGACTTTGAGGTCCGTCCAAACAGAGAAACACAGTAAATAATCTAAGTAAATACTGAAATATTCATCAAAAGATGAAAATGTTTTTTTTATTCAATCTTTGACCTGTGTTGGGTGTCTCTAAAAAGGTCAGTGGATGTCAGTGGGTGCGAGTTTCACTAAGGTAAACAGTTGCTTGAGTTTTATGTTCGCTGTCCAAACAGCAGATTATCAGAGTCCACAGACAGCACAGCAGGAGCTGGTGACACTGAGTGGAAAATATATGTCAGGCAGGGAGAAGAGCTATTTCTAAAACTGAATTTTCCAGCCTCTAGTTCCCTCTGCTGGCAGCTTTCAGCTTATGGCTTATGTGCAGCAGCATCATTAATACAAATTTAGAATTCCATCAAGTAAACTTAATTTTTCTTCTTTTCCATAAAATGCATGTTTCTGCCATTTTTACTCCTTTCAACAAGCAAATGTCCTCAAAATCTGAAGAGTATTTCTAATAGTCTGCTTGACTCTTTTCATGCCTGGCTAAGAAAATATAGGACATAAAATGATATTGTTTTTAATATGAAGTCTTTAATTTGAGGATTTACTTGAATATGATTATTAATCAAACACAAATACAGTCACTGATGTATACCCGAACTAATTGGCATACGTGCATCTACAGAAATTGTAGTGCACCAGATCTCCACCAGGGAGTAGAAGACCAGGGTTGTGTTCAGCAGTCAGCAGAAGTAAAAGGGAAAATTAGCCAACAGGGCATTTTTTCAGGTCTTTAAAATGCATTTAACATTTAATTAACTGATCTCTAAACTAAACTTTCAGAAATATTCTAAAGAAATGAAATTTAATCAAATATGTAAAGAAGAAAGGGAAGTATTTGTTTATGTGCTTTCATTTAAATTCATTTTTATTGCATTATTATTGTCAGAGTTCCGTCTTATAGGTTTCAAGTTCATTTGCAATTGTATTGTAATTTTGCAATAAAACAAAAAATGTACAAAAACAAGGAACAAAAGAGAAAACCATATAGTTAGTTTTTAAACTACGCACACTAAAAGCTTTGGTTTGTTGATACATTTAATTATTGTTTACTCAAATATGGCATGAGTATTGCAAACAGTAAATAAAACAAATAATAAATTAATTGCAAGAAGAAATTAAATAAAAATACTTTAGTTTTTCACAAGAAAAAGTCATTTAGAGGAAATAGCAAACGGTCAAACAGAAAGAAAATGACATTGGCACGTCTTTGTCTACTTCTCAAGAGTAATATAGACATTTAATAAAAATAAAATTTATTTCAACTTCTTTTTCGCAATAAAGTATATTAAAAGTAAATAATCATAAGAAGTTATTCATTTTTTATTACTTAAATATTCGATTTAATAGGCATATTTTCAAATAAATACACTATAGATGGGTTCACTAATATGCAATAAATGCAAACAATGAAACTAAATAATATAAACCTTCTTTGCTCATTTTTATCTTAACTGCTGAGCTTTTTCACCCTCGCACCTGATTGGCTTACCCACCGGAAGTAAACATCATGTGACTCCGCAAATCAGCTGATCCTCCGTAGACATCTTTAGAAGTCACGACTGCAACGATTAATTCATACTTCATCCTCTGTGATTTTCGGGTACAGTAACTTTGACATAAATGAATCAGCGTGGGAGTAAAGTGTTTTTGTTGGTAAAGACAGCCTCGTTTTGTCGTTTAAAGTTTTAATTTGCGGGATTTTGTCCTTTTCTCTGACAGGCCCCCGCGGATCTTTGACAGCTGCAACCATGGCGCTGAGCGATGCCGACGTACAGAAGCAGGTAAAGCATCCATTTAACCTTCAAAACGACACCATTAGACCGGGCTGTGTAAATAAGATGGGTATTATCTGATTACGATTATAAATAGAGTGAAAAATACAATGATTTTTGCTTTTAGTGTGCTTATATTGAAGATGACATTGACAGTAGCTGAAGCTAATTTCTCAATGAATTATAATAACTTATTATTATTATTATAGTACCTTTTGAAGTGTTTTTTTTGGGGGGGGGGGGGCTGGTTTTGGACATAGGAGTGGTACTTAATGTTTTTAAGCAGTTTCTCTGAGGTCGGTGCCGGAAGGAGTAATGTCTGACACATACAGGGTCATATTTCCAAATGATCACATGATTAACACATGCCAGGACCTGATGAGGAACTAACAGTTAATGAGACAGACTATGCATGGAAAATAATATTCAGAAGCAACAGAAATGGTCGCTAGTATACAGATCCTCATCTCCACAAAGTTGGCAAACATTTAGTGATGTGAGATTTTTATGCAATAAAGGGCTGGATTTCCCTATTTTTAATCTTTCTCAGCAGATTTAAAAAGATAATTCAGACCCAGACCAGAAAAAAAGCTATTATAAAGCTTATATTAATTTAATTATAGGATATAAGAAAAGTAGAAACAAGTGCACAACACATCTGTAGGAATAACAAGTCCATTTCAAAAGCTTTAAAAGAGCTTTATATTGACTAAGAATGGTTTAAAATAAAATAAAAAATACAAAGTTATTCTTAAAAGACTAAAACAATCTGTTTGTATAAATATAGAAAATATAAGAAAATATTTTTTATCATTCAAGTGGACAGAAAATCATTAAAACATTAAGATTTAAGGATATATATATATATATATATATATATAGATATAGATATAGATATAGATATCGATATCAGTTCCTTTGTCATCCTCACACAAGCCACTGAAATATTTTTCATCAAGGTGTTGGAAACGGCCTGCAGAGTCTTTTCACACCTGGATGACAAAACTGTTTAACTAGATGTGTTCAGAGCGTCTCATCCATGAAGACCTGTACATCATTTAACAAGGATACTTTGTCTTTTTGACTTCTCCCTTTAACAATGTTCCATTTAAAGCTGCAAACTTCTGATAAATAGAAGAAAGTGCATGAAGAAGCAAAGAAAATCCTTTTCTTTTCCTTATTCATATTCTTTTGTTCTTCTCTGCAGATCAAGCACATGATGGCCTTCATTGAGCAGGAGGCCAATGAGAAAGCAGAGGAAATTGATGCAAAGGTACTAACACAGCAGTGTTGCAGGTTCACATGAGGGATCAATGTGGGATTTAAACATTTTAATGGCTTTTACAAATTTTTATATTCCAATAGACGATTTAGAAATGAGAAAGAAAGAAAAACACAAGTAAAACTCACTCTTTAAAGGTTCATTTTGCCGTTCCAGTCCATCCTATGCACATTTATGATAATAATATGCATTTTTCAACATGCTTTGTACTATTTTTTTACCATACCACTCATTTCTTGCTGCGAGGTCTCTACCTGGAACTGTGAATGGCTCTTTCTGCCTTCCTCGTGCTTTCTCTCTGCTCATCTGCCCCGCTCACACTGAGCAGCAAGAAATGTAAATTATCATTTAAAATAACATTATAAAATGTATAATATATTTCACATATTAATTTTTGTTGATATATTTTCCTCTGTAATGATTTTTGATAGTAGGTAAGTTTCTAAAGCAAGATGATAAACAGCTTACTTTGTTTTTTATTTTTACATTCTTATTTTCATCTTACTAATTCCTTTGTTACTTTTAATAGTTACAATGAGATTTCTTTAATTAATGAAACAGAGTTAAGAACATTTTCTTAAGTGTGTCTTTTTTATGGAAGTGGGTTGTTTATTTATCTTTTTTGTAGCAGGTGGCCAGACTAAATCATAAAAAAAACAATCTCAAGATCTCATCTTTGCAAACTTGTTTCTTTTTCAAATTTAAACTGTAATTATTTTTTTCATAAAGCAAAACCCTTATTGTAAAATCTATCAGTTCTGCACAGCGAGAGCAAATATGAGGTGGCATTATATCTTCTGCTTTTTCCATCTTGGCTCCTCATTTAGGCAGAGGAGGAGTTCAATATCGAGAAGGGGCGTCTGGTCCAAACCCAGAGGCTGAAAATAATGGAGTACTATGAGAAGAAAGAGAAGCAGATCGAGCAACAGAAGAAAATGTGAGTCATGGTGAAACACTAAGTCTTTCCTTTCTTTGTCACTTCAACCTTTTTAAGAACAAAGGAACCGCTGTATGGATAACACTGATTGTTTAACGTATTTAACCGCCTCACCCTGCGGTGACTCTTTAGTAGCCCGTCTCCTTGCAGTCTGCAGTGCTTCTGCGTGGACAGAAATAGTCTCCAGCTCCAATGTGTCCTTTATTTGTCTTCTTAACAGTCAAATGTCAAACCTCATGAACCAGGCTCGACTGAAGGTACTGAAGGCCCGTGACGATATGATCTCGGTGAGCCACTACACATCATCGTGTCATCATTACGTGTTAATGATGCAGATGGATGGTTACAGAAAAACACTGTTTTTGACCAAACAGGACATGCTGAACGAGGCTCGCCAGCGGCTCGCTAACGTCGCCAAAGACCCGGCCAGGTATTCAGCTCTGATGGACGGCTTGATGTTACAGGTTTGTTACCAGAGCCAAGCCTTCTCACATCCATATCTCGCACTGCTGGACTGGTTCAGAACCAGCCCTGTAAAGACCACAGAGGTGTCTGAAATGCCACCGCATCTGGTTTACAGTGTGCTGAGACTGCAGAACTTTACTAATTATGGATTTATTCAATAACTCATCTTGAGTATTTGGTTACAGGCTTGTTTATTTGCGTCCACTAAATAACCTCATAAAAGGATGTTGCCAACAAAAAAGTACATAAAAAAATGAAACTGCTTGTCCAACATAGCATATTGCTGTTTCTCGGTTGCTGTCATTAAATTTATCTGAGATATCTGCGTTTGACATCTCACCAACAGACAGCATGTGAGTTGAATTAGCCTTCGCTGTATGAGTTCAAGAAAATCTGTGCCATACTTTTCCATAAACTCTGCGTTGTTCCCATCAAGTCAGGAACGCATTGTTTCTTTTTCTTTCACCCTCATAATGAAATGCTCTCTGTCCGACCAGCTTGGCCTCAATTAGCCAATCATGCAGTTCCCAGCTTAGTTTGTAGAGTGAGGTCATTTCTCGGGATACAATGTGTAGATTTTAGAGATGTAAAAACAAATCCTGAAGCGCTGCTGTGTTTGATCAATATCATTTAATGTTTCATATCAGGGGTTTTATCAGCTGCTGGAGCCCAAAGTGACAATCCGCTGCCGGAAACAGGATGTTCAGCTGGTGCAGGTGATGCAGAGTTTTCCCTCATTTTAGACGCTTTTTCCAAATCTGCTGTTTTGGGTCATAAACCTGGAGCTGGAAGTTTACATTGTAATCGCATTCTGCTCCGTTTTTCAGGCATCCATTCAGAAAAATATCCCCATTTATAAAGCAGCTGTGAAGAACAGCCTGGAGGTGCGCATCGACCAGGACAACTTCCTCTCCCCAGATGTGTAAGATCTTCATCGCTCTGAAGAAACAGCATCTTGCAAATGAAGTGCTGTACGTGTGTGACCCGTTCTGTGTTTTTCCCCCCTGCAGGTCTGGAGGCATCGAGATCTATAACGGAGATGGGAAGATTAAAGTGTCCAACACCCTGGAGAGCAGACTGGACCTGATGGCTCAGCAGGTGAGGAAAACAGACACCTCGCTTCTTTTTACTAGTTTTTATTCAGCTTTATATTCAGACTTTTCCCCTAATTTGAAATTTAGCTAAAAAAAAAAAAAAAAAAAAAGTAAAAATTTTTCTCAAAGTATTTATTTTTTTTATTTTTAAACATGTTTATTACTTTTAAATACTGATGAAAAAACATGTCTTTTCTCTCTTTAAACTCTATTTATTCATTTATTCAGTATTTTTTTTATATAAATTAGCTCAATTTTTATGCATCTTTGGCTTACATTTGAATGGATTTTAAAACAATGACACACATCACATCTAAACATAAATACATTTACCAGGTGTGTATTGATTATTTAGTTGCTAATATAGTCATATAAAGTCCCTTAATACATTTACTATAGTTTTTTTCTGATTTTTCTTTAGTACATTACTTTAGAATTGTCCTATTCAGGCTTTTTACATAATCTGGGCTTTTAAACTTATTTTGACATTTCATGGATGTTAAATAAACTGCACACGGGGTCAAGTGTAAATATTTTCCACATCATTGTCTTTCAAATAAAAGTGGCTGGAATGCTCTTTATAGGTAACAAAAATATTTATTCTGAAGAAATAAAAACTATTTACTTGTTAAATCTTGCTTAATCTTTTTAAGGTAATATAAAAGAATATTACATACTTCTGAAAAGCATTACTGCTTCATTATCAAATGATCATTTATTTCTAAAAAACACATCAAGCATACAACACAGCAAATCTTTTCAGGTCCATTTTTATTTATTATTATACATTTTGTCTTGGATTTTAATGCCTTGTGTTGATTTTTCTTGTTTTCACTTGTTTTTTTCTTTTTCACTTTAGTACTTTTTTTTTACATAATCTTAAGTTAAATAAATTAAACGAGTGATTACATGACTTCTAGATTAACAATCTATTATTGGTCTGAAATTAAATTAGCCTTTAAATGCATTCTGACTAAATGAGATTAGTGTGAAGCTCAGATTGCTGAAACGTTAAATCTGCCTCGTGAGGTACCGAAACTGACATCACTTGTCACAAGACGGAGTGGCTGCTTTCTTTTTGTCTTTTTTGTGTTTGTGTGTATGTATTTAAGTCTCTTTGAGCGACTGAACTTATAGTTGGAGCTCCCGTAGCCAAAGCTCCCTGGTCAATAAAGTCCATAAACAAAAATAAAATGAGTTAAGTTAAACAGTCATTTTCTTGAGGTTTTAAAGAGAAACTTTTGGCTCCTGTATATGAAACAGTTTGCAGGGTTTCTACTTGAGCAAATATAGTCTCACTTAATAATCAAATGGGTTTAATGTTCCTTTTTTATACACCTAAATGTGTGAAAAGCCAAACGAGGCTTGACTGAAGGGACTTCAGGTCTGTGATGATTCCTAACAAGTCGCTTTAGCTTTGCTTCCTCCACTTTCCAAACACATTTTCCTTTTGTTGCTTTTTTTGCAGATGATGCCTGAAATCCGAGTGGCTCTCTTCGGCGCCAATCCAAACCGCAAGTTTATGGACTGAGAACGTCGGCTGTGTTCGAGACAAGCACTCCTTTTTATTTTTTATTTTGTCTTATGAAAGACGCCATTCCTTTGTCTGTGAAATGAAAGAGGGAGAAGAGATGCATTGTTGTTGTGTGACGTATTACTGTATTTTACTTTTTATTTTCTCCTGAGCGTTTGATTGAAGCTGTAGCTCAAAATGCGTGTGCATGCTGGGTGGCGCACAGCTGTAAGGACTGGTTTACTCTGCTGCTCCCTTTTCAAGCTCTCAGTTTACAGTGATTGGCTGGATGTTTAAACAACTTGTGCTCTAATTGGATCAATCTTCATGACAAACACGGCTTCTCTCTCACAGTTTTCCAAGTTTTATTAACCTCAGCAGCACATTATAAGTTGCATGGGGCATTGTGTAGCTAACGGATGTCTGCTCCAACCAATCACAGGCAAATAAATGGTATCCTAGAAACAAAACTGGAGACCAAACTTGACCTTACAGAGTAATTTATTAACGTTACATCCAGTGTACATTATTCCTTTGTCACGACTTAAAGATGGAAGCGGATGATATCATTCCAGAAGGTGCACTGTATGTATATGAGGTTTTCCAGATTAAATTATATGTATGTGTGATTTTGTTTTTGATTGTGTCTCAGTGAAAATGTTGTACTGAGTAAAGACGTATAAAACAACACAAAAATCATTAGTCTGTCCTCTGCGCTTTCTGACTGGCCATTCATGCTTCGTTCATTAGCTTATCACATGGTATTAGTCAGACAAAAATGCCCCTATTATCCAGTTCCTCTGAGTATTATGCTGACATGCTCAACTGGGATTCTTGTGGAAAACAAGCTGAGCATTTAGTCAGACGGTGGAGCCGAGACGCCAGACACAAGAAGAATCTTCTAAGCTGTAAGTATGACTGAAAGTAGCTCAGTCTGCTTCAGAAATTTATCTCTAAATATCTAAAAACTGTCTCTTTCGCTTGCCTCACTAAGTTTAAGAACAGTTGTTGGCCTGGGTATGTTAAGACCTGAAAACAAGATTAGTAAATGTATTTAACCACACTTTCATATCATTTGGTTTTCTTTTCAGTGCCAAATAAAGCAACCCTGCTCTTGTTGAGGATGTTTTAGTAGGAATACAGATCCTCACTGTGGGACACAAGGACATGGTGGTCTCACTCTGCCTGGCTCTGGTTACTTATATACCCCTTCTGTGGTTTGTGAGGGAGACCAATGGGATGCCTGACCCCAATCACAGGAACCTGCTGATGCGCCAGGAGGCATCCAGACAGACTGGGGGGCTGTTAACGTTAACGGCTGCGGAGCAGAAGCTGGATGCTTACCTCCATCGGATAAAGGAGCAGGAAATGTCTGCAGTGCACTTTCTCCCTGCTGTTCACTTCTTCAAGGCAAAGCCTCTCATTGAGAAGAGTCCAATCTTCAAACTGCTGCAGAAAATGCCTAAAGGTGATTCTACAGACAGATGTTTTACTGAGACTATTACAGCTCTGATGGAGGGGAAATTAGCAAACTCCATGTCGCCTACATCTGCGTAATAGCTAAGTTACTTTTTTTTCTTAATATTAGTCTCTTACATCATTCTGCAAGAATTTCAGCCCATCCTTCTTTACAAGGTTGCTGTTGTTTATTGAGGTTTGCATGCATGCATTTTTAGACACAGCTTAAAGTTCAGTCACATTCTTTCAATCAGCTCGAGATCTGCTTTTGAATTTTCTTTAAAGCTTCCCTGCTGTAGATATGCTGCTGTGTGTGGGGTCATTGCCGTGTTTTATGACACTGTTTGGGCAAAACCTTAGCTCCTTCCATTCCATCTTGTTTCAGACATGCATGGATAATGAGCATTTGGTGGTGAATAAGTGGATGATATCAATAGATGTAAGGCAAGGCAAGTTTATTTGTAAATAGCATTTCAAGATGACAAGTAGATGATTTAATGTATTTTATATGAAACACTAAAACTATTACAGCAGAGTGGAGATGAACTAAATAGTACATTAAACTATTTAGTTTTACTGCATCGTATTGCTTGTTTTCTAAGTCTGGCAGTACTAATGTGGTTTAACTGATCAGTCTTAATGCTGTAACATCGATCAAGCAGAACTAAAGGATCATGTAGGTGTGGTGTTTAGTTTACCTGATAAAGCAGCTGCTACTTATACACAGCGAGGTGTGACGTTCAATCTCAACATCTCCCTGACCCACTTTCTCATCTACAGCTGAACAATAAAGGACAGTACAGCCCACATAATGTTAAACGTTTAATATATAAGAATGTAAAAGAAATACACATGTATGAAAAACACACACAATA
>JBAMHX010000026.1:18536481-18559077 GCA_037177515.1 Pseudomugil tenellus
ATATATATTCCAACATATACCTAAGATGCACCTTTACTTTTGACTTTTTAGGTGAAATGAATTAAAACATTATTTACACATTTAAATAGACATATACAATAGAAATTTATTAAATGTTCGTAATGTTTATTGCATAACACGCAGTCCTCTGTAGTGTATTAACTACAAAAACAAAAGGGGTAAAATCATGTTTAGACCATTATTAGAACAATAAATGTTCTGGTATTTAACCAGTCCTCCTTGTCTTGATGTTCACATTCTGACATCATCCGTCAGAGACATACAAAACAAATTACAAGTGATGAAGACATTGTGAAACATCCATGATATAACAGGGAACCTTTATACTTCAACTATATATCGATATCTATCAATGTGTGTGTATGTGTGTGTGTGTGTGTGTGTGTGTGTGTGTGTGTATAACGCCTAGGATACTTTCTTAACCCAAATTAAGTTGAACCAACCGATTATGAAGAAACAGGTTAAGGTGGATGAGTCATGACGTGAAACCAAAAATATAAGCCCTCCTGTCTGACCAACAGCATCAGCATAAACAGACAGAGGTGGAATTGGTCCTTCCGCTGCTGCAACCCGCACATCTGCTTTGGGGGCGAGTTTTTTTTTTTTGTTTTTTTTTTAGGCCTTTTTTTACCCAAAGGATGTGAGCAGGAGTGGCACTCCGGGGCTTTAAATAAGAAACCCGTTGTACCAAACTTTGGCACAACGGAAGCATCAGAAACTTCCAGCAGCTCGCAGTAGAAATCTCCTGTTTGATGCAGAATGGACGCGAACCGGGGACGAGGGATCAGAGACACTGTGCTGGCTCTTTTGCTTACTGTTTTGCAGGGGTTTCCTATCGGAGAGACGGCACCAAATCCATCACCCCTAGTCGGATCCAACTGGGGAAACCCGAGAAGATACGTTCATTTACAGACATCCACAGACCTCAACAACTTCTACTTGGAGATCAGATTAGATGGCACTGTGCGCAAAAGTACAGCCAGAACGTCATATAGTAAGATTTTTATTTTCATTTGAACTAAAAATGAAACTTTAAATGTTGCCTTGCTGTGTCATTAAATGTGCTTTAATCCTCTTATGATAAATCTCCCTTTACCTCTGCAGGTGTGATCCTATTAAAAGCTGAAACAAGGGAGCGCATCGCCATCCTTGGCGTCAAAAGCAGCCGTTACCTGTGTATGGATCTGGAGGGCAACCCGTTCAGCTCGGTAAAAATCCTTTTCTCGGTCTTAAAAGTAACCTGTATAGATTTAATCTCCATACCTAAACACTGATCCTGCTTTTGCTTTGCGTTCTTCTTTGGTTTTACGCACCGTCATACAAATTGACCAACTTTTACGCACGGACGCTTTTTAGTGTAGAATCTGAGATCATCAATATTTAGTTTTTTATTTTGTATTTTTTTCATTTCTAAACTTGAATTACTGTCACTTTCAGCTTTATTCGATTCACTTAGCTTTGTTAGTAGATTATCCAACAACATCGCGGAGTTTTGCGCATAATTAAAAATAAAATACGGTGTACATGGCAAAATTGGTACCGGAGTACTAAACTTAACATTTTCTCTGTTGACAACAAAACATTTAATCTATGGATGATTTTTAAAGCTATCTGCTTGACTGGCTTTTAAATGAAGGGTAATTACATGAACCTTCTTGCGGCCACCTTTTCACTTGTCCACTTGATTCTTTTACAAATGAGATGAAACTGAATCTGATGATTAATTTCTAACTCCCTTCCTTTAGCCCACGTGCCTCAGGGACGACTGCTTGTTTAACCACAAACTTCTAGAGAACAACCGGGACGTGTACTATTCCACCCGGACCGGCATCCTGTTCAACCTGGAGGGGTCCCGTCAGGTGTACTCAGCGGGCCAGAATCTGCCGCAGACCTCCCTCTTCCTCCCAAAGAAGAACACGGTGCCGCTGGAGCGCCTCCTGCTACACAGGGAGAAGAGGAACCGGGTCGTGGACCCCTCAGATCCACACAGCGTTTACCTGAGGCAGGCCGAGGATGGCTCCGACTCCCGGGCCGTGCCGGAAGACGACGCCGATCTGGAGGTGGAGGTAGAGGTGGAGACCGGGGACGACGGGGGCAACGTGTCGCGAGAAACGCCTCTTGCTCCGTCTCAGCACGACCCCTGGAACGTAAACTCGTCTTAACAGAGCAGCCCCCCCGGAGGCTGAACCAGGAATGAACGCAGTTTGGATCAACATTCCAGCTTAGATCTAGATGTGGGGGGGAATGGTAATAGTGCTTCATTTCCACACTGACCTATAGGACGTGTAGTTTAGTCCCGAAGCGCCCAGAAAAGCAGTGTGTTATGGAATTAAGCCTGATTTGTAACCTCTTTTGCACAACCTGTCCTAAAGCTAAAAGCCTCCTCTGACTTTCTGATCAACTTCAGGCCATTATTTACACATTTGTGATCATGTGAAATTTAAATGCCAAGATAAATGATTCAAATCAAGTTTCTGCACCTTGATTAGCTGGATTATTAAAATAATTCTGGTTAGTTTCCTTTAAATATGGAAGCAATTAGGTTAATGTTTTTAACAAAATACAAGCACAAAAAAATGAGAAAGCAATAGTTCCAAATTATTATGTGCACTTTCTTTTGTTATGGTCTCTTCTCGTTGTGGTTTGTGCAGCTGGTCTGACAAAGCCACCATGTCCTCTCAAAATAGTCTAACTTAGCCTGACTGTGGAGTACTGAGGGCCTTTTTACTTATGCAAAACCAAGCAGGACTAATAATGAGCATATTAACATATACTTGCAATTAGTAGAGTTAGGATTAAGTGTAGCCTTTATCTAATAGATTTAAATAAGTTTGTTATGTCTGAAATAGCAATATTGTTGTAGTACATGTGTTCCATCAGCAGTAATTTGCCACAAGTAACATAATTTCGTTCATGACAAGAAGGGAGACAACATTTACAGAGAATATTAAATCTAAACTCTGTGTACGCCAGGTGCTGGGCACCACCAGCAAACACAAAAACCAGTCCTAACAAGTATTTATTTATTTAAATCCAATCCTTTATTTATGGTATTTATGAGGATACTTTTCAGTTATGATGTGACACACACATGGGTTTCCTTGAATGAATGTATGAGCTGGAGATGTGAACGGAGTGTTGCTTGAATTTGGGACAAAATAAACTAACAAAGGAAACTTGTTTCAGTATTATTTGTGCATTGTTGCCGGAACTGCACCATTGGGTCATGCAGAAGAAGCTCTGAGTGAGCAAACGGGTAAATATGCACATCATCCCATTAGTTTTTCCACTTTCCTCTGCAAAATTAACAAACACATGAATGTACGACAGCTTATTCATGGAACCAGTTTGAGTTTTAACATAGAATTGGTCAGCCAGTTTTTCTCATAATGGAAAAATATTTTAGGGATAATTTCCCAGTTGAGGTTTCTAAGTGATGAGAAATAATTCACAATCTCAATACAGTAACAACTAGCAAAGATCTTCACTCAGAGCTCATGAAGTGGATAAAAATAATAATCTGAAATTGCAGGAAAGATGTTCAAACTTCAACGTCGAAGAACAGGAAATGCATTTTAGGTCTGACATTCAACAGCAGATAAATCCTCTTGGATGTGTTCAAACCAGACTGTTGTATGAAACAGTCTGATAAAATGTTTTATTAAATTATATTTAAAAAGAACCATTCATAATAATATACATTCGTCATACAATGTTCAGTCACGATGGTGAAAAATCTATTTTTTTCAAAGCACAATCCCAAACCAAAGTGTTTCTTTAATGTAAGTGCAGAGAACACGATATTCCATCTAATAAACATAACATGTACAAACAATTTTGTATAATAAAAACATTTTTATGTATATAATATTCTCTATATGATTTTCATTCTATTGAAAGCTCTCTTTAATGCATGACTTCCACGTTTAAGCACAGCTGGAGATGTGCTGGTAATGGTGTTGGTGGTGCAAAATGTGGTTTTACGTAGTCGTTTAAAAAAAAACAGTATATGTCCAACAAATATGTCTATTTAAAGTCAGCTTATGTTGTTTTTACATCTCAGTGTTTTCCTGCATCATAGTCACAATGCAATTGTGGAAATAAGCTTTGCAAAAAGCACTGATAAATCCAAACAATCCCAGAACCTGGCTTTAAGATTTGTTAATAACAATAGTCTAGATGTCCATTTAATCAAAAGAAAAGATGATTGATTGGCCCACAGTAGCGAATATCACTGTGATGCACCGGCCTAGATGCGATAAATCTGCTTACTTGATGAAAAGGTTACTACGCAGCTTACTTTTTGCACAGGCAAGTTTTAGGTGACCTTAAATGTAGCTGTAGGTTAGTGGTGAAAAGCACCTCTTATTGCAATCCCTTCCTCATGTGGACATAAATGATAGTTATTGATGCAGGGCCGTCTAAAGGATCCAAGGCTGTAGGCCACTTAGACTTTGAAAATGATGAAATTGGACTGCGGGTTGATTAGCAGCAGCATGAGGCAGGGAAACCATCAGCTGATCAAACTAAAACAGCTGATTGTCACAAATCATATTACATCACAAAATGGTTCAGACAGAAGAAAGATGTAAAATAAATCTCCAGGTGACTTGAATAGTTTACCTTATTCACTAGAGAAATAAGAACATAAAAAGTTCAACATATCTGACTAGAATTGTTTCAAAGAGTTTTATTTTTATGCTTTGTCCCATTTTTTTCAGCAGACAGACCGAATCTTTGCTGGATCTTTCCTTCATACTGAATTATGACAACATTTACCTACTAATGCAAAAGCATATTCATTTGTAAACTACTTTATTCGTGTCTTGGAAGTCTGAAATGGAATAAATATGGGTTAATACTCAGTGAAAGAAAAGCTCAGTGTTGAAATCATTTCAATATTTAATTGCATTTAATTTCACTTTTCAGTGAAAATTTTGTATTTCATTAAAGCTTCTATTTCAATTAAATAAAGTCCAAAATAAATGTCGACCTTTTCTTGTTTCTTTTTGTTGATGTTGTTTTATCTCTGTTGAAATGGAAATAATATATCAATTATTTTATAATAATTAATAAGTGTATTTTTGTACCTTTTTGTTTGCTGATTCAGGATTATGTTGTCAGTTTTCAGATTTCAGTGTTGCAGTCCGACTTGGCTGTATGTGCAATCGCTTCAGATTTACATCTTCAAAAAGAAAAAAAAGTGCAACCTGTATTTTATACGGTTTACAGATTAAAGCAACTCTACAAGGCAGTTTCACATTATATTGCACAATTAAATGAGCAGCAACCCAACAACAGAGGCATCCACTAAAACGCAACTATTAGTGTTCAGTGATTATTCAAATGATCTAAAATTTAGTATCTCATGATAAAAACAGGTAATTTAATTACCTATTTGAAAGATAAATATATGTCCACCAAGCCACAGCTGGAAGGATCTGATTTCATTATAATACATTGTTATAATGATGACAATGAGCACAATGATCCCCGTAAAATACGCTGTTAATCAAACCGACATCATTTACTCCTTTCAATCCGTTACCTGTGGCGCATTTTCTTCCTTTCCATATACGATCCAACACTGCTCAGATGGACACACCTTGCTACACTCTTTTCCTTTATTCACCATCTGTGAGGTGTTCCAGGTGATCTTTTCTGTTGGTGAAAACACAGCGAGCAGCAGAGAGCACCGGTCCAGACTCAGACTGGCTCAGGGTGAGAAGAAAGCGGCTTAGGCCCGTATTGGGACAAGGAGAAAACAGCTGGGACGTCTTCGCCCCTGAAGGGAGAGTGCAATTTAAGTCCTCCACAAGATGCTTGATGGCCACCCGTATGTACGCACCGTGGCTCACCACCAGAGCGTGAACCGACACCCCGTGAAGACCGTCATTAGCCGAGCTCCCAGGGGAGGCGTCCGCTGCTTCTCCGGTCACAGAGGAGCCTTCCGGTCCAGATGAGTCGTGCTCATCCAGCATTTGTTTAAAAAGGACTTTAAGGAATTTTTTGAATCTCAGCTTCACCTGAAAGCAAGGCGACAGTCAGGCGGACAGATTAAAACGATTCCTGAACTCCAGTTCTTCCATGTTCTCATTCATACTTTATTTATAAAAGGTTACATTTCTTTCAGACTCTAACTTCAGCTAAGTTGGTTAGATCTTGATCATCTTGTGCTGGAAGTCTATCTTAAATAACAGCATATTATCCAATCCAACTTTATTTATAAAGCAATATTTATACAAAATATATACGAGAATATTATAGTAAGAAAATTTAGAAAAGATCTGTACGAATACAAAAATGGCTTCTCAAAGCGTGATAGCTTTTTCCATCTTTAACCATGTTCCTTTTTAATTCTGCCAACATATTTACACAACAGGTCAAAAGAAGCTTAAATGAGTCCATTCTGAGTTATGTGAACTTGTTCAATTGACCTTATAAGAGCACATGTTCAAAGTATCATTATGGGAACAGCTGGAAAAAAACATCTTTTAGCTTTTGGTTAAAGAGAACAAGGTACCCGAAGCTGTTTTCTGATATTTAATTATATAATAACCTTGCAAACTTTGATAATGACGTTTGTAGTTAGAGCTGGAAACACATGACTGCTGCCCAGATAAATATTTCACTCTGAGACTTCAGAAACACTTGTGCAGATGATGAACTGCCATACCCCAACATGACCACTAGATGGCGCTGCTTTGCTAAACTTACTCGCTTGGTCTGTTTTCAATCTGCACTCACCTGGTCTGACGTCTCCCCTCCCGGTGGTGTGTAGTCACGGCACGACTGCCCAGCAGCGTTGGCCATGTTTTTCAGATCCTCTTTGTGACGACCTTCAGCAACACCAAAACCCTGCATCAATTAAAAAAAAAAAAAAAAGCTGCATCTGAAAGTTTAGAGAGCTGCACGTAAACGTCCATATTCTGAACCAGCAGAAAGCAAACAGATCTCACCCTTTCTCTGAGTAATGGCTCCAAAATCATCTCCATGCCGGAGCAGTGGGTGCTGTTTCTCAGAATGAGTTCAGCTGTCTTGCAAAGGAAACATAATTAGGAAATTACTAATGCAGCGCATCTACAAATGCCAAAATGTCATTTTAAAACTCACTGAGACTGTCAAGCAACATGTATTCAAAGATATGAAAACATGATTGTTCACAAAACTATTTCAAGTCATTATTCTTATAAATACTGATCTTCCCTTTTTCTTATTATCATTTTTACAGGATGGGAAACTAATTAAGCACAGAAAATCCAACCAGAACACTGGCGTTTTGGCTTAAATTAGACTCACAAAACTATACATTGCAATTCAGTACATTTTCTTCAACCAATTCAGGTAGCTGAGTTCAAATTTATATATAGATATATAGATTATAATTACGATGATCTTTCCAGCAATTAGGACGATGCATCACTGTGTGTTGCATTCCTAATTTTATTTATTAATGCACATTAGTACTTTATTAAATCTACAAATACAAGCAGGCAGATAACTACGATCGTCCTTTTTATCAATAATTCTGAATGCCCAATACGACAAACAAAATAAACATGGAAAGAATGAAGTCGGTATTTTCAACCTATGAATTATGTTGTTTCACCGCTGGAAAAATGAAAAACATATTACATTACTTACAATTAGATTACTGAAAATTACGTCTAACAGCTTGTTTTTTGCTGGCAGCATTGATCGGTTGTACATGTTGTACATCATAAAATCAATTAAATTCAACGTCTTTACTGGAGTGTAGAACAGATGAACTCGTCAGTTTAATTATTAATTAAATTATTATTATTAATTATTATTACTTTTTGGTTATTTTAACTAACAGGGTCTGCCAAGACAATAATTTCTGTCCCTCTAAAATATTTTACGCTCCTCTTGAAACAGTTTCATTCCACCAAGATTCTCCACAAAACTTTACCTCAAACTAAAGTTAATATTTTAGTTTAATATTTTGGTTTAAGTTGTCTTATTTATAGTAATTCTTATAAACAGCTGGAGACTGAACAGTTTAGCAAACACTGCATTTGATAGTGACATGCAATACTCAGAAAGAGGTGAACTGAAAATACTACATTTTTGCATAAAATCTATAGAAATTATGAAAAGATCAAGGCTCCTCAAGGTTGGTCCATGGGGGGGGCGCTGTCCTGCAGGTTTTTAGTGTATTGCTGCTCCAACACATCAGGCTTACATTAAATGGATGCAGCAGCCTTTGCAGCTCTGCATCATGTCTGATTAATTTGTCTCAGGTGTGTTGGAGCAGGGATACATGAGGAATACTTGAGGAAATTTGGCCTTCGAGGACCACAGCTGGACAACTTTAGGCTTATTTGTGGGATGTTTGCTACTAAATCTCAAACAATTATTTAAAAAAAATATATAACTGTGGTGGGAAGTCTCAATAAATGTGTTTGGTGTTGGTCTTTGTCTAATGATGTCAAAAAGTAAGCAATAAGATGAAGAGAACTGCTTAAATAAAGTTGTTGTATAACCAGAACATTTAGTGGTTCCGATACTTTTTATTATGGTTAACAACCTTGTTAGAAGCACAGCATACTGTGCAGAAAATGTTTCAACGTGGAACAAACCTGTAGTGAATCTATGTGCATTTAAAAGTTTTAAATGAAACGTAATTACATTCACCTATACAGGTTATTGTGGATTTTAGGTTCATTCTACCCCCCTATATGTGGAGTGGTAATGAATATTTTTGCTACTAGTGTGGTATTTTCAGTGTAGTCTTACCTGCACAGCTCTCTGTAGGTTACTGACATACACTTTGCTGAATGTAATGTCTCTGAGGTACTGTCCTACCGCTTGCCCCTGCAGCAAACCCGTCTCTGACAGAGGTGTGTCCACTCCTTGACCTGAAATCACAGCCTTTTCACTCTTTAGCCTTAAAGATAAACACGTGTTTATGTGCTTTACACCAGCTGTCAAGCATAACACATAAAATAAAGTAACGAATATAAAAAAATCTGTTTAATCAACTATATCACAGTAGTTTATATCTGTATATCTCTTGCTCACTTATAGAATATTTTGTTTTTCGTAAGGTTTTGGGTTTTATGAATGAAGTTACCTTGCAGCAGCTTTTCTCTGTTATACGATGTCTCCCCACTGTGTGAAAATATAACGAAGTCATGGTTATGACATCGTTATTAACACCTTATTTTGTTTCAGCAATAAAAATGTCACGAATATTCAGCATTTAAATGAGCAGCATTTTAAAAAACGGTGATGCCCCTAGATACAGAGGACTTGTTTCCGATAACTCGCGCTAAGTTAGCGGCAAAGACAGAGGCGCGTGCTTTTCTAACAACTAGCAGGATAATATAATTATTTAAAATACAAATAAGCAAAATATGACAGAGACAAATGATTGAAATATGACAGGGAAACGAGCCGCTTGAAGGTCACTTACTGTCGTACGAGTGTTAAACTGAATGTCAACATTTTTCCAGCAGCAACTGTCGTTCTACTTCCTGGTTGTGTTATCTGCAATGACGTCAGGAGCGTGATACGTCATGACGTACGGTCGCGTTCATTTATTTAAAAAGACGTAAAAGCGACAAAGACAAACGAGACCAATTTTTAAAGAAGCATCAATTTGCATTTTTTTTAATTATTATTTATGTATCAGTTTTTCATAGATATTAATATATGTGCCATTGAGCACTTAAAATTTTTTTTATAATTAGTGTGTTTTCAAAATTATATTAATTATATAGTTTTCCATTAAAAACTATATCTTAGTATACTCACAAAATGTTGAATAATAATATAGAAAATCATGCAGAACTATCCTTAATCAAATCAAATTTAGATATGGCTGCAAATTTTCTGAAAAGTGTTATTTCTGCAGACCTTACTTTATTTCTTAATTGTGTTTTTCTTTCCAACCTACACAGCCAAAACAAATCTTAGTTTTTCTGAGGTCACTGTGGTTGTTGAACATAAATAATTTCAGCACCATTTCTTATTCTTAAGGAAAATGACAGACAAAATAAAATAAAACTGACAACATTTTAGCCAATTTATTTAGGAGTAATTGTTGAGGTACAATGTGTGGTTGTGTAGGGGATAGCAAGAGAAAGGCTTGGATTAACAATCCACACTGAACAACCCAGTAAATGTGTACCTCAAAAAATATCAATTTTGACTTTCATGAACTCATTAGAACATTTCAATTTTTTTATTTTTGTCTTCTTCAAACTCTTAGCATACAGTATAGGATGTTTTTACAATAGCACCAGATACATAAAATATTGTAAAGTATCCTGCAGCACTTTTAACTTTCTGGTGGATTTTGGCAGCTGATATTTAACATCCAGAGAGGAAAAAAAAATGAAACCCGTTAAAAAAAAAAAAAAAAATCAGAAGTGAATACGATGTCTGTGATGTGAATTTTGATGAGGTAATGGTGAGATGAGCTCTCACTCTATCCAATTAAGGTATCCTGAGGTACATAAAGAAGCAGCAAGAATATGGTAGAAAAAGAACAAAGATGCAATTAACAAATAGAACAAAACATGCTAATGAGTTTCACACAAAGTTCTTCCAGTCCCACACCAAACTGTTATGTTCCCTCTGGTACATACACAAGAGAAAATCAGACCTGTTACATATTTACCATTTCATAATATAGCAGCACACAAGTGAATGACAATAAGGCATCTTGTGTAAGACTAGGAAAGAAAAGCTTCATAGCAGCAAGAGAATAGTGAAAATAAATGTTTTTTTTTTACTTTGGATTTCTCTTTCAATTGCAAACAGAACAAACAAAAGCATCAACGTTTCAGTTTAAAACACTTTTTGGGAGAATAAACATTTGGCTTTTTATTAAATGGAATATGCATGAAGAAGTTTAGCTACTATATTTTGGTACTACATTGTAATGAGGATTTCAAGCATTTTATTTCACTGAAAGACTGATTTTTTTTTTTACAAGTGTAAAACTCCCACAAAAACTTTAAACTGGAGTTCAGAAAGCAACAAACAGAACAAAATACAAGAAAATTCAGGACAGTATTTAACTCTTTAAGAGAACTATTGGAAGGGGTTGCGAAAAATTCTGAAATAACAAAAAAAATTCAAGTTTAGGGTCAAATATATGTATGAAAGTCTGCATGCGGCTTGGCTTGCTTTAATCTAAAAGCTATTGTACTATAATACAGATTATCCTATGTCTATTCACTGGTTGAGGCATTGCTTTCAAGATGGTAAGCATCACCCCCCATGGGAATCCAGCCCGACAAAAAAAACAAAATAAAACAGAAAAAACAAATAACTTAAAAGCTAAATTAAAACAAATAACCCCATAAAACCTCTTAATTCTCCTCTACTTAGCCACTATCCCCTTACCATTTTTAAGGAGTGTGTTTTAAAAGTGCATCAATATGGTTCCATCCAATTGATAACAGGAGAAGCTGCAGCACACCGAAACTGATCCTGACCATTGTCAGGGATCATCCCTCCTCCCGAGTCACTCTAGCATCATGCAACTGCAGGAACGTCATAAAGCTTAAAGTTAACTTTGTCTCTCGTTAGTCAACACTCAAACATAGACCTGACCCTTTTCACTTTTCACGTCCCTTCTTTCTCTAAAAACCTTTTCAAAAATCTTTTCAACTTGCTTCTGTTGCCTCTGAAACTTGGTAAAAACTTGCAAAAACCTTCTTGTTACAATCTGGAAACATAGCATGAGCGCTACGTGTCTAAAGTCCCTTCCGATCAAACTAAACAATAATCCTAACTGTGGACCAATATGTACGAGTTACACTAAGAACAAATAGCACAATGCAGTGTAACTTAATTAAAATACATCTCCATACGGTCCTTTAAACTAGACAGGCTTGCGATGGAATCACTTTGCAAACATTAGCCACCTACATTACACTTCAGATCTGTTGTGTCCTTCTTTTGTGAGCAGGCCCAGCCCACCCTGAGCCAGCAACTCTGCATAAATAGTAAGCTGTGCTACAGGTGCACAGCATGATAAATAGAGCTGCTAGCTACAGTAGCGCTCCTCTGGCTGGATATCAGTTTGGTTTAAATGCCATGAACTGCACTATCAGCATTTCAATCACTGCTATATGGATTTCCAGATGAAGAAAATCACATTCAAATATAAATTGATAACTGCTCACTAAAGATGGTTAAAGAATAACTAAATGATAGCTAAATAAACATTTAATTGTCATAACAAAAGAAATACGTATATTTATTAAAATTATGTAATTTTTCTTTCAAGTATAAACATATTTTCAGGTTTCCGTTCTAGGAACCTAAGGCACTATATCAAGTTTTAAACCATGTTGCTATTTTAAATAGTTTAATGACATATGGCCCATACCGGTGAAAATGCACCCAACTGGTGTGAATGGAGCTAAAAGGAGAAAAACTACAATTTTCTTAAGTTTCTAAAAGTTCATAGATTGTCACACCATAACTCAAGGGGCGACTTGACATGGATACTGGCAGCTTATGGCCCCTGACTATCACCAGTTCATCGGTATGCATCTAGTTCTGTGCAAGTCGGTAGGTGATGGGAGTTCATAAGTTGACATCACGCACATCTGTGGGGGTGCTGGACTGGTCTTGCTGTTCCCTTGCCTTGTTGCCAGCTCTGATGCCGGTCTTCTGTTGGTACTGCTGGCCCTGCTGCAGGCTAAAGGCCAGCACACGTTCTATTTGTTCCTGGCACGCCCGCAAACAATCCTGTAACAAATAAAGAGTTGGCAATGATTAAAAACAAATCATTTTACTTACACATGTCCTTTCTAAACTTTAACTCAGGTTATATTTGTTTACTTTTACATTTAAAACCTTTTACCCTCCATGTGAAGGACATCTTTTTTAAGTGTAACAATACTGGAAAATAGAATAAAGGTGTAAAAGACAGTTAATGAAATAACCTCATTAGTTAAAAACTTCAGCCAGTATTGCTTCATTGATAATCATAAAAACAAGAATATGTGACATAAATGATGTACTTTAAGTCATAATTAAAAACATCAAACTGTGACATCAGCACTGATACAACTGTGTTGTTTTAAATAAAGACCATTCAGTCAATCCAAAGAAGTGCCTACACACTCCACAGGGTCTAATCTGAACACCTGTAAGCAAACACTTGCGTGCAAATTGCTGGCATTTCTGCTGCATTTGACATGCAAGGTTTCTTTTTTCTTTATCAGCTTTGGTCACATGCTTGGAATACCAGCAGGGAATTATGCATCTTGCGGTAGGTGGTCCTGTCTGTATCCAGAACAGAACAATGAGTACCAGATTACCCCATTACCAACAAAGACAACACAGAAAGCTACATGGTGGATACAGGAATCCTCTTTCAAATGATACACATTCATGTCTGTGGCGAAGCTTCAAAGAGGAGAATCAGGGGTCCCAAAAGAGCTCTGGGATCCATCAAGCAACAGATAAGTAGATCTGGAACTCTGGACTCTTTCCCCACCCCCGTCTTGGGTTTACAGCACAGTCAATCCCATATTGAGGTCTAGAGGAAATGGCTTTGACCCACTGCCCCCTGACCCTCTGAGTTTGGGTGTAAAACAGTATACAGGACACTGGGACCGGATGTTTTTGGACAACTTTTCTTAGGAAAAGGGATCCTCTCTCCGTCTCTGTCCCCCCTGCAGGTCTCTACTGAAGATGTGGGAGGTCTACCTCCCTGAGCCAATGGCAGGACCCTTAAAGCATGAGCTGAAGCTCGCAAAGAGGCCAACATTCCTTTAAAATGTAGGAATAATTGGAACCCGATGGGCTGCAGTCGGAGCGCCTGTTGTGACGGCGAGGTTGCAGGGCCAGCGTCACTATGGCAACGTAACCACAAGCTAAGAGGAAACACTGTTTCTGTTGATTTCTACTCGCAACTGTTAGTGTTAAAATATACTGTTAGAATAAAAACTGACAATGATATATGTGATTTGGTATCGCCATCCCAACATATATTAAATACATTCATATCTGAGTAGTACTGGTGTAGTAACACCGATTTTATATATTGAACATAAGCTCAACTATTCATGTGTAACACATTAAGTAGGCCTAAATCTCTCACACATCTTTCTAAAACAAAAAAATCAAACACAATAAGGAGGATCATTACAGCCAGGGCAGTTTATAAGTCATATCATATGCACACATGTGTATAAACAATGTGAACTCCAGTAGGTTCTCAATATTGTAATTATTCTTTATGGTTCATCAACTTTAAAAAAATCAGATGTGATAACTCTACTAAAGAGGATCGTTCAGTGACTGCTATTTATTGTGAGCCAGTAGACCCAAATCTGATGAAAAACTAGATTTTAGTCTATTTGCTGATGACTTAAAATATAAATGCAGCGTGGACTGTCAACATGCATTCAGTTCCTGATTTTAGTTTACTTCTCAATGAAAGAAATACTTGCATATTAAAGTTTATTAAATGTGCTGGAACTACAGGTTATTTTAGTTACAAATGAAGATCATCTTCATGATGCACTCCTGTGGCACTACTATGACTCCACTTCTACAGACATCACCACAATGTCTTTTTTGGTTTGTTTTAGATGCTCAAATGTATGTTCAATCAGGTTATGCCCTGATCCACACCAATTTTGTCAAACATCCACTGATTTGATAGAAAGACATCAGTGTAAACACTCCAATTCCAGGAAACCCCACTACAAGAGTCAACACAATCTTGGAGTTTGTGCTATGACTCAGTAAATCTCATTATTACAGTATTTTAAAGCTTAGTGTCAGCCCATTTGTCTGCAGGTTTAATGATACTTTACTGGAAAAGATGCTTTTTGCCTTGGCTGCAAACATATTCCCCCACCAGGAGGGGCACACAACTGAAGGAGGAGCCATGCAGAAGAAATTGCATATGTCCTACCACAAGAATGTGGGCCCTGAGCTTTAAGAAGACATTCCCTGTGCCGCTGCTCTTTATAGCAGTCTGGCTCTCCAGCCAAAAACCAAAAGCTTGCGCTCCCTCTCTTCATGAAAAGTAAATAGCTTCAGTCTGCCAATACTGAACTTATCACTGTTTTCACTAAGAACCTTTATGCTGCTGGCGGAGGATGTTGCAAGAATAGCTACTATAACAATGCTAAAACTTCTGAGTAATCACTTCTAGAAAGCTTTGACACTCACCACCTCAGTGTTGGTGATCTTGGCCAGCAGGTCCGTCAGGTTGTCTCGACTCAGCCGCTGGTCATTGTGGTCCAGCTGCAGGCCACAGATAGCAGCTCCCATACTGCCAGTAGCAATCATAGACGGGGGGTTCATAGCAAGGCGGTCATCTAGTGAAGAAACAGAATTAAAATGCAATCGGTCAAGTAGCATTTTGATGCCAAAGGGACACGATGACATTGCATTTGAGCAGAGGTTCAAAGAGGATCAGCCCAGAGGAAGCAAGCAAGATGCATGACGGGTGTAAATGTCTCATCTCAAACGTGTGCACACTCCACAACTTCAACCAGATTTTCCCACAGTCTGGATTTCAACAGACATAGTTGTAAAGTGGAACCTTTGCAGCTTCTTAGACACACAAGCTTTTGTTACAAACCCAGAACAGGAATCCTCCTACTTGCTGAGCAGCAAACTCCAGGCATCACTCCCCTGAGTTCAGATTTTAGTCCCAACGACTTAAGCAACAACAGGGGGGGGGATGAGAAAGCATTAGGGAAGGCGGCCATGAAGAGCTCACAAAGGAACAGCAGCATAAGTTACTAAATGTTTTAGCTATTTGATAAATAGCATCTCATCTGATTACAAGAAGGATCATTCACTGCCATAGATACTGCCAGTTTGTCAAATGCTCCAAAACGTTCTGATGACTTTGGGCCTTTAATTTCCTAAACTAAAGAAACACTTGACTTTTTTTAGCCAGGTTCCCCAGCTGGGCTTCTTCTCTACCTCTTGACAGTGCATACAAGCAACTCCATTAGCATCTTCGAGGAAACGTCTCCAGAAAACGTGCACCATTATCAACCTATTTAAATATTATTGTGATGGTCTGGAATAGCTAAAACAGAGCTTTTCACAACAGTAATTCAATCCATTAGGAACAGTTTCCAGTTACTAACAAGCACTCTGGCTCTCACTCCATCAAAAATATGCTTTTAAAAGTTAACTGGATTTCTGAATAAACTGTTTATTACCTGCAGTCATAAAACTAATTAGGCCTTCGCTGGATTTCAAAGCATGTCGATGACGAGGAATTGGCACAAACTTGAAAAAAAGCTAAATCGTGTTGTCAACATGATGCAAGCCTATCTTAATGGCCTGATAGTTTGGATTAAACCCTGAGGAAGAGCCTGCTTCACAGCAACCATACTGTCCTCAAGAGACCAGCTGTCCATCGGAGCAGCTCCTCCTTCATTATAAGAATAACATCTCAACTCCATATAAAACTCCAAACATTTACATTACTTCAAAACCACAGCAGGCCTCCCTTTTTCACCCACTGCGGCAGCTTTGTGCTTGGATATAAGCAGCTGTTTATGAATAGCACAACGAACCACTAAAACACACCCAAATATAGATAAGTGACACTAAAATTGTGCTAAACAGGACATTTAAGACACAGACGGAGCCTATGAACTCAATAACTAGCTCAAGTAAACAAGTACTGATTGGCCAGGTCTGACTAAACTGACGTTTGTGAGGAATTTCATTGCACTAATGTGACCTCTTTTGTTTTATTTCCTTCATTGAATTAGCTGAAGTGAGTTAGGAGATGAAAGGCAGCTTTGTGACAGAGTCCTGTATATTATGTGTATTAGGTGATTCTGCAGCTGTATTGCTGTCCAGGATATGAAAATATTAGAGGGATTCCTGGTCTATGCAAAGGAATGCCATGAAAGTTTACCTTCCAGAAAGGCCTAAGGGGACATGAGTGTTTTCCAGAGTCTCCTGAGTTTATTTTGGACATGAGACCAGGATGGGAGGAGGAGAGCAGATTACTGGATCACTGCCCTGACTTTTTAAACCTGGAAGTTTCCCTGTCAACAAACAACACAGAGAAAGTAGCTGCACCTGAGCTGTTCCATGTGGGTCTACTGGCGTACCACTAACAGTACGATATAAAGATTACCAGTGTATGTGGCTAATCTAAACACAGCGCAGACAGGAATTTTCCCAGGCACTTAGCTGGGAAACGTGGATGGCCACTTTAAGCAGCTGTAAAGAAAAACTCTACTACAGGCTTCAGGAAGACAAGAAAGTGGAAAAAGCTCAGCGATGACTCACGATGAGGGAATGTTTGTGTGGGGAGATATTCCGCAAATAAAAAGCAGCAAACAGGGCATGCAAACATAAGCGATACAGGAGAAGTCGGGTTACCTGTGGCACATAGGGCGATGAATGTCTGTGTGTGCTTGCGAACCATTGCCAGTTTTTCTTTGGGAATGGGCAGCCTGCGCATGATGTGCTCTATAAAATCATTGGGGATGACAGAGGCCATGTTCCACTTCAACTTCCCCAGCACGACCAGTTCCCAGTCCTAAAGCACAGAGAGGAGGATTGCTGTTAGTTCAAACTGTGATTCTTGACCAAATGTACCCAGTCAGGGGGTTAAATGGCATGTTGCCATGCCTTCATTGACCGTGAAAAAGATCAGTCGGTCCCTTTTCCCAGAGGAAATAGCTCTGCAAGGAGAGTAACATTTCTTCATTTTATCTCTCCGCGCTGTATCTTATTATCTGCGTGCCTCTTTCATTCCTCGCATCTTTTGTGTTCATATCACTGGCATGTGACAGGCTTTGCTCTGCTCTGAGGCCCTGCCAATGAGACAGCAAGTCCCTTCCTTCCTGTCACAAGCCTCAAACAGCTACAATGAGTTTGCAATGCACTGCAGGAGCGCAGATATGACTCTTAACACAGTCTTTGCACAACCAAATAACAGAAAGAGGAAAATGTACACTGGTTATCTTTTTGCAGATTTTCTAAGTATTAAAAAAAAAACAATGTAAAAATGCTGTGTGTCTCAACTAAAATTAAATAGTTAAGATGTATTTAAGTAGCTGCTATAATCACAGACATGCTGCTAAGACTTGCAGTCAAACAAGAGATTTGTCCATCAAATTACTTTACTAGCTTAACGGGACAAAACTTTTTATAAACAGATATTCTCCTGGAGGTCCTGGTGGTGCATGTTGAGCAGAACCGTCTTTATCAAGTCCTCATGGGCCGCAGTCTTGATTGAAATTAAATTGATAAATGGTTCTTGACAGATTGTAAAGAGTTGCACAATCCATCGATTAATCTGCTGCTGGTGAGCTGCAGAGTCACTATGGACACCACTGCTGTAGACTGGCCACAGCATCAGAGTATGAAAAGCAGAGCCAATGCAGTGCAATGCACGTAGCAGCCACTAGGAGTTGACTATAAACAATCTGTAAGGTTACTGTGAATGCAATCATCCTGCAGATAGTGAACCTTGAGAGCGGTTTGATCACAGGGACCCAGTCCATTTTGTTGCAGATAAAAAGTCAGCTGTGATAAGCAAAGAATTGATGAGTGTCTCATATCACTCAGTCTACATCACAGGTGTCAAACTCTGGTTCTCAGTGTCACTGTCCTGCAGGGCTATCCTTGTTACCCTGCTACAACATGTCTTAATTGTACAGTCAGTCTGTTCCACAGTCTCATTCTGCTGAATCCTTTTCTGCTGTGTAACTTAATTTCATTTCAAAATTTAATATGTGCTTTTAAATGTGGTGCCTCAAACTATTTTTCACTAAGTTAAGTATTATGGGGCTATTGATAAGAACACAACGGCAAATGAATTGTGTTTATGATGCTGTCTTGGTTTGGCTATTACAGAAATACTTTTGGTTAGTTAATAGCAGATTTCAAATTTGTGACATTCAGAAGATTTTGACCTCCATTATCACCCCTAAAAATTTTGCTTAATATTCCAGTTCTATTTTAACCCTACCTGTACTAGTGAAGTAGTTTTGTTTTACCGGATATGATGGATTTTGTCGGGTTTATGAAATAGCTCATTTTTGTCAAGCCAATATTCATTTATGTCGAGTTCTGTGGTGACAATTTTAAAAACTTGCAGCAAGTTTTGCCTTGAATGAAACAGATTAGTGTCATCAACAAGCAAAAAGAATTAGAGTGGCTGCGCTAAATATATCACTAATGCATATCATAAATAATGTTGGCCCTTAAACCAAGCCTTGTGGTGCTCACACCTAAAATCCAAACAGGATGACCAAGTCACCCAATTCCACAAATCCATCCTCTTTTTTATTTTTAAGACAACTCTTAACTCAGTCAAATATAAATACCCAAAGCTCATTTGTTTTTCAAATGTATGAATTGATATTTAATGGTTTATAAATGGGAAAAACAAATGTTTTTTGGAATAAATGAATGAAAGAGTTTTTGAAAGATCTACGAATATTTATAAAGCATATCTCTTTCCATCTATGGCATTTGCAATTCCTTCAAATAAAGCTTGTTGAAGTTGACTGGTTACTCGATAGAAATTATATTAAAATCGCAATACAGTGATACGAGTACATCGTCATATGATTTTTTTGAGATACAAGCTGTGATCAATTATTTAATTTCAGTTACTGGTGGGATACTGGTGTGGTTGATGCATACGACAAAACCAAAGCAAAAGAAAGCATCAAATATGATTTCAGGGGGATAAAGAAAATAGTTCTATAAAAGTAGTCATACGCTACAGCAAATCTGGTTTATAGAGTTTTTTTTAATAGGGAGGTCATTCCTTTTAAAAGGATGTTTCCTTGTTGAGCTTTTTAATATATTTTGGACCTTTTTACCCAGTTTCCACCAAGCTGTACAGTTTAGGTCCATACGGTAACATGCACTAGGGTTTGTCTTTCCATTATAATTCAACCAAATAAGCATTTCTGGAGCCTACTCAGTTGAAGGTCCATAAGAGAATGGTACAGTTAGCGTGGAGCTACTGCATTACACAATACAGGCCACTGATTAGGGTACAAAAGAGACTAATTTCTTTTACAAAAGCAAGTATACCAGATAAATATCCAGTAGGACTTTGTTTCACTTGACGCTGACAAGACAATCAAAAAATGATGCCAGCAAAAATTATGGTCTGGTTGTCTTTGGAACTACAAACATTCCTCTCTACAGTATAATTTGATGCCATATAAAGTTTTATTTTGCTAAACTTCACCTACCTAATGAAGGTCCAACTTTTTATAGAAATGCTCAACTAACCAGGCTGGACTATTTCTAACCCTACCATAAAAAAATGGAAGCATACCACTTAATGGAGACTTTTTAGGACTAAAACCTTAAGGATCTCCAAATCTGGTCCTCGAGCACTGATGTCCTGCAGGTATTGAACAATTCCCAACAAAAAAACCTCACCTGATTCAAATTAAAGTGAGCTCCACAGCTTGCTGTCAAGTTCTGCACAAGTCTGATAGTAACCCATTCATTAGAATCAGGTGTGTTGCTGCAGGGAAGCATGGAATACCTGCAGGATACCGGCCTGGAAGATCAGATTTGGAGATACCTACCTTTGGCCCTGTTTACACAACAACGCTGGGACAGTAAAACGGAAAGGTTTTGTTGCGTTCTGGCCCTATGTTTATACGGTAACAGAGTTTAGGATGGATAAAACCACAAAAGATTTTGACAACAGCCTCCAGAGTAATTTTCTTGCAATGCAAGGTTAGTCCTCTAATCTGGAACCGTCATCTCTGGGCAACAGTCATGTCTTTCTCATTATCTTCATCTCGCACACAGCTTAACCAGCAAAAAGCACAACAATAATGGCGGATCTCTGTGTTACGTTTATGCAGCTGCGCGGTTTTAGTTTATCTGGTTTAGTGAAGCAAATTTTGGAATATTTATTCCGTCAGTGAAGACTCAAAGGTAGCACGCATAAGATACCTAGCGACTAGCATACACCACTTCTGTTGGGTTGTGTTGCCTTTATGAGGACGAGTCGCACACGTGTGTGCGTCAGTAATCTGGTACTGCCTACTAGAGGCCTGACATGTACACTGCAACGTTTCTGATCCTATTTGCGTTTCCCCCTACCCAGAATTGTTGTAAATACTTTTTTCCCCAAGTATGCAAAGGAAAAGTGTTGTGTTTTGCGTATAAACACTATAGAGTAAACAAAACCCTTTGGCCAGGTCATACTTGTGCGGCGTCTCCATCAGATCGATTACTGCGTCACGCCGTAGACTATGTAGGTCCACAGATTCTAGATGTGCATCTCATTGGACATAACCAGCATCCTGACTACACAAATGTAGCTACGTGGAAGGTCTCCCTTGTGATTGGTCTAAGGGAGATTGTGCATTTCCGGTTGTTCGGGTCTTGTCACTGAATGCATTGACAAATATGTATGTAAATAACCTCATTTCTGAATGAATGCAATTAGCCACCATTTTTCTAAAACATGAAATACTTGCTGGAACTGAAGCAAAGACCAGCTCCACTGCCATCTGCAGCTCCTGCGCTCAAGTTTGAACGCACATCTGCGTCGGCTACACGGGTTCAGATGCAGACCAAGTACACACCAGCCTTTAGTGTGTATTATACTGGTGGGAATGCAGACATCTTTCCTGGTTACCGTTTGCAAACCTAGATGCAACCTGCATCGAAATGGGACTGTATCACAGATTTAAAATATTTGATTGGGGAAAATTGAAGAGTCACATTTCATAAATGAAATAATATACAAATAACTACGCTCCAATCATTTGTGAATAACAAGCGTAGTAAGTGCAAAAACCCCCAACATCACGCGGGGACAGTCCCTCTGTCACTAAATACTTCATTGTCATCTGAAATGTCAGCCATCATTCACATTTGAGTGGTTTTCCTGTGCATACGCTGCCACCAACATGGTGGTGGCGAATTTATTTTAACCCAGGAAGAGTTCGGGTTTTGTAAAATGAGGTTTGCTGTCTGTGTGCTCACTTCCTGGACATCTGCCATGACAAAATCTGCCTTTCACATTCTCCTCTCGCTAAAGCACGTACAGCGCTGAGGTGCATTCATAACAAGGAAAAGCTGTGACATCTTGTGGTTCTGTGTATCCTGTGAGGATATCCAGGAATCTGGATTTTTGTGACAATATGGAGTATCAAATAGGACTAATGTCATTTTCTTTCAACAGCTGTAGGCAAATAAAAGGATGCATAAAGAATATGTGAAGCAATTCATTAAATGCACACTTCTCTTAAGGATATGTGTATAACTAGTTTCAGTTTATTCTCTTTTATGGCTTTTCTTTACAGGTGCAGAAACATATAATGAAATTTAAAATACATATATTCAAGACATAGGCTCTCCAGGGTTACCTGTAAATATTAAAATGGTTATTACATCTGTGTAGTGGGTTTAATCTGCAAGATATTTGATTTATTTTACCATAAAAGTTCCTTCAGCCTCATTACAACTGGAATTGTTTAAGTATCTTTGGTTATGGGAAATGCTTTATCATAAAAACGATGCACTAAAATAGTTTTAAAAACATAATTAAGTGCCTATTCTGGTTAATGTGATGAAGTTATATATATA